>OZ024794.1:47233477-47833477 GCA_964017045.1 Omphiscola glabra | reverse complement strand
TGCATTCAGACAATGACCTGTGTCGAAGTGCATTCAGACAATGACCTGTGTCTCGTGCATTCTGACAATGACCTGTGGCTCGTGCATATAGACAATGACCTGTGTCTCGTGCATATAGACAATGACCTGTGTCTAGTGCATATAGACAATGACCTGTGTCGAAGTGCATTCAGACAATAACCTGTGTCTCGTGCATTCAGACAATGACCTGTGTCGAAGTGAAATTCAGACAATGACCTGTGTCTCGTGCATATAGACAATGACCCGTGTTTCGTGCATTCAGACAATGACCTGTGTCTAGTGCATACAGACAATGACCTGTGTATCGTGCATTCAGACAATGACCTGTGTCCAGTGCACACAAGCAAATGATCTCCGTAAGTGCACGTACACAGCTCCGTCCAAAAAGTACAGACAGATAACGACCTAATATAGCACAGAAGAGGAAGCCGTGCTGCCAATCCGTTGACACGTCATGGGGACAATGGCTGTGCTTCAAGACAACTCTGTTAAAGCGATGCCTAATTTCAAATTAAATGAAACTCAATCACCTCCCTTAGCTTCGCCCCCCCCTCTTCCACCCCTCTCGATTACGCCCATTCCCAAACAGACTAGGAAAAAGATAGAAAGGGTGAAAGAGTGTGATTGGATGCAAGATAGAGCAATAGAGAGTTACAGTTAGAGAGAGACAGAAAGAGTTAGAGAAAGGGGGATAGAAAGTAAGAGAGAGAAGGAGAGAGAGAGAGAGAAGGAGAGAGAGAAGGAGAGAGAGGGGAGGAGAGAGAAGGAGAGATAGATAGATAGAGAGTGAGGGAGAGAGTGAGAAGCCATCCCAGCTAAATGATGGATGGATCAGTGTGCTAAGGGAACACATTGATCGCAGGAAAGGTCCTGACAGGCACAGAGTTTCCGGAACTAAGGAAGAACTCTTTTCAGCTGAAAATTAAGTAACAAACATAGTGGGGGTGGGGGTAGAAGGGGGGAGGGGACTGGGGTTTGGTGAGGGTGTGGGGTGAGGTTGGGGAAGTTCAACATTTCATTGCCCAGGCTACATTTTTATTACACTCAGATTTCTATTTAAGGCCATTAAGATGAAAGGGGGAAAAAGTTTTTCTCTTGGTCCTTGAACACAGTAGAACTAATAAAAACCTCACAATTTTTTTATTTTTTAAATTTTTTATTTTGTGCATTGGATTTCACATCTATGCAAATGTAAAACATTATTATTTATTTTTGCTCTAGGACATGGGAACGTTCTAAAGGGATATATATATGAGTTACCCCGGGGCTCAAGTCACAAATTTCAAATAGCAAGTATGAAGGACACATCTGCAGAATTTATACCATCGCGTCTTGCTATGAGCCTGACATTAGTACTTGGTTGACGGGGGGAAAGGGGGGGGGGGAGGGGGTGCGGTGTACAATAGTTTGTTTTTAATTTATTGAAATTGAAATTTACCAATTACTTGATTTCATAAGCAAAAATATGTTTGCTACCAGTCTGTTTTATTTCTTAACATAGTATAGTTTTTAGTTTAACTGTAACACATTTTTGCCTCTGCAAAGAGCATATAATATATGATAACTGTGTAAACTAAGAAATTGAACAATTTTCATACACGTATTCTAATTTAAAAAAAAAAAAATAATTCGTTATACATAATTGAAATTGAAACTTGTCTTTTAAGAAAAAAAATCTCGTTACAGGTACATGTCGTAAGGGCCAGTTATGGCTCAGGAATTCCAAAACGTCACCATGCTGTGAGACGAACAAGTTCCCGAGACATGTGTCCAAGTCTTCAGATGCTAGCCCCAGGGTTGCTAGCGAAACATGTGTCCAGGTCTTAAGATGCTAGCCCCAGGGTTGCTATCAAGATATGTGTCAAAATCTTCAGATGCTAGCCTCCGGGTTGCTAGCGAAACATATGTTTCCGAATCTTCAGACGCTAGCCCCAGTGTTGCCAGCGAGACATGTGTCCACGTCTTCAGACGCTAGCCCCAGTGTTGCCAGCGAGACATGTGTCCAAGTCTTCAGACGCTAGCCCCAGTGTTGCCAGCGAGACATGTGTCCACGTCTTCAGACGCTAGCCCCAGTGTTGCCAGCGAGACATGTGTCCACGTCTTCAGACGCTAGCCCCAGTGTTGCCAGCGAGACATGTGTCCAAGTCTTCAGACGCTAGCCCCAGTGTTGCCAGCGAGACATGTGTCCACGTCTTCAGACGCTAGCCCCAGTGTTGCCAGCGAGACATGTGTCCAAGTCTTCAGGATTCACACCGAGTGCTGCTCGCAAAACGTGCCGGGGTGCTGCTCTTTGCCAAAAATACAAAACTGTTTGCGCGTGGTCATGAAGGATTTGAGAGAAAATTGAATTTAGGATCTGTCTCGCTGTCGCATGGAGTGAAGAGGGATTCAGGAAAGCCTTAAGGCGGGTTTCGGGGGGTAGGGGTGGGGGATTTCTGGGCCCTTCGCTGTCCCCCGAGGACCGGGCCCTGTGGCCAACGTTCAATACCGCCTGTAGCAATTATGTTGGAACCCCTGGGGGAGGGGGGGGAGAGGATGGTCTCCATACTGGTGGTGGGGGGTGTGATGTGGAAAGGGGGGTGGCGCAGTCTGACTTAAGCATTCTGTCAACACCGTGCCAGGGTCAAACCGAGCTTCACATTCCTGTGCACAAAATGAAAATCGAAGGCGGAAGAGGCGTTGGTGAATAAGCCCTGTAGGTGATGGCGGATGAATACAACATGGCGGGTATGGGCGTCTCCTTCTCTATTTCCAATGTGGTGAGTGTGTGGTGGTGAGTGTGTGGTTGCGAGATAGAATGGTTATTACCATGTGGAATTTAGCAGTGAAATGAAATAAAAGTTTAAAAAAAAAGCGTTTTTTTAAGATTCTCAAATATGAACGCGCCAACTCCTGGCTTTGGCGCGGCGCACTCTAAATGTGTAGCTGTACTACACTCAGGGATTTTAGACAGCACATGTTCCTGGTGGACTCTGTATATGTGCGTGTGTATGTTTACGTGTGCGTATATGTGAATGTGTATATATGTATGTGTGTGTGTGATTTGTATATGTGTGTATGTGTGTGAATGTGAGTACGTGTGTGTACATAGATTAAATGTGAATGTATGTGCCTGTGTGTATATATATACATGTGTGTATGTTTTTGTGTGTGTATGTGTGTGTATGTGTTGGTTTATATATGTGCGCGCGTGTTTATATGTGTTTATGTGTATATATGTACGTGTATATATATGTGTGTGTATGTGTTTGTGTGTGGGGCGGTCGTAACAGACTAAAATATAATATATAGAAACAAAATGTACATACAAGATTGAAAAACACAACTTAAACATCTTAAATCCTTTGCGTGGGCGAAAGAAGGCCATGACAATTTACCCTACCAGAAATAGCTTTCCTCCCTTATCTGTTGACCACACCAAACGATATAATTAACTTGTCCTTCTCAAATATAAAAAAAAAAAGTTCGGAAAATCATACGTACGGGAGACAGGTAGTCGACTTGGAGACCGTTTTAGAGAACTCCTAGACAACATTAGTAATCACGCTTCATCTTGTTGCTAAACTTTTCAATATTGCTTACCATAATGGAAAATTAGGCATTGCAGTGACTGGTATATGGCATGCGGGTAATACCTTTGATTTAATTTATACGGAAAACAAACTAATAAAAAGATTTGGTAGGTTGACTTCATAGGGTATAAACCAAAATTGTTCAAAATGTTATAGAGCTTCAATGTGCTTTTCCTGTTGTTGTTTTTTTTGATATTGTATTTCAACTCACTTTCTTTCCGTTCTCATTATTTTCTTTTCTTTCAGGTTTAGATAAAGGTAAGATATAGGCCTACATATACTATGTCAGTTTAATTTATAATAATATGATTTTTGTTGTACCGATGAAGGCATTTGCCGAAACGCTTGAATTTGATATTTTGTCAAATAAAAATGTAAGCCTAACATATATTGTTTTATTTTACACCAATTCTTTGCCTCTCTTCAGCCTCATTAAACATGCACAGAAAGCGATAATCCTTTTTTTATCTAGATTATTCCTATATTGTGGAGTGTCAAGACTATAGTCGACCCGTGGAGTGTCCAGACTATAGTCGACCCGTGGAGTGTCCAGACTATAGTCGACCCGTGGAGTGTCCAGACTATAGTCGACCCGTGGAGTGTCCAGACTATAGTCGACCCGTGGAGTGTCCAGACTATAGTCGACCCGTGGAGTGTCCAGACTATAGTCGACCCGTGGAGTGTCCAGACTATAGTCGACCCGTGGAGTGTCCAGACTATAGTCGACCCGTGGAGTGTCCAGACTATAGTCGACCCGTGGAGTGTCCAGACTATAGTCGACCCGTGGAGTGTCCAGACTATAGTCGACCCGTGGAGTGTCCAGACAATAGTCGACCCGTAAGGGATGATGGCGTTGGTTTTATGACCTAAGACCAACTGACCAAACAAAGTGTCAAGCTTGTCAGATTGCCCACGACGGAATGGCGGCGTTGGGTTATGACCTATTACGCGGTGTGTTACATAAGAAGGGGATTGGGGCCCTGGGAACTTGGGATTATAAAAGAGACAGTTGGACGGACTAGGAGATCTCAACCGGGCAGGCAGGTGGACGGACGGGAGTTAGAGAGGGACCGTGACAGTCGAAGTGGAGTACGACAGAGAGAGCGAGAGAAAGAGAAAACAAAGGATACGACAAATAAATGTTCAAAGACTATAACCATCATTGTTTTGTCATATTGATGCACACGAGAGACAGTGTACAAGGTTGCAAATTAATTAGAGAGCAGAGACGATCAAGAGCAGAGACGATCAAGGTTCTCTACAATATTATATTCTATTCCGCCACAATATTAGAAGTACACCGGTCATTCTCCGATACGCCGACTGCGGTTAATTATATCCGCACAACCGTAAAACCAACCTCCGGGACAGTATTTAATTCGAAAGGACATAATTCGCGGCCAGTTATCAGATCAGCGTAATCCCAGCATTTGCAGAGCTGGCAAACAGGGTTTAGCCGAAGTAATCTTAGAGGAGTTATTTTGACTGAATCGACAAGATAGAATCAGAAGATGTAGGAGTTTGTGATCTAAATATTATTTTTTAATTAGTTCTCTCCCGTTCCGATAGTCCTTAACTAAGCTAACCCCACAAAATTATCCGAAATCTTATAACTTATAAGACCTGGGTATGTTATATTAAATTTTGATTGAGATTAATTTGTGTGTGTGTGTGTTTACGCGTATGTGTGTTTTGTATGTAAGCAACACATATAATAACCAGGCCTCTCTCATTAACACTAGTCTTTTTTTACTGACACAGAAACAACCGTTAGACAGTTAGACCCCCATCCAGATTAGGTCGCAACAACCGGTGGCATTTCCATTCAGCCACTTGAAATCTCCACCAACATCGGTCCCTGACAATCTACATCCTCGCTATGGTATTATCCCTGGGACCGCCTCCCCCCTCCCCCTGCCTCCCCCCGGAGGGTTTAACAGCTTACCACCTTATTAACCGCTCTAATTCATCAACCAACATTCATCATAGCACATCGCACCGACATTCATCATAGCACATCGCACCGACATTCATCATAGCACATCGCACCGACATTCATCATAGCACATCGCACCGACATTCATCATAGCACATCGCACCGACATTCATCATAGCACATCGCACCGACATTCATCATAGCACATCGCACCGACATTCATCATAGCACATCGCAGCATTTTTTTCCTTCACCAAAGCTCGGAGCGAAATGCTGTCTGTTAATTTCACGTGCGTGAAAACACATGATCGACAGAATGCCAGAGTTAATCTTCATTTGAACGCGAGTACCATCATCGGCAGACGTGATTAGATGTGAATCCATCGGACGGGCCCCAGCGACCGCGGAGACACGGGCGGACCGTACTGATGGATTGTCGGACTGCGTTTGATTTCTACTTGCTATTGTTTAGGTATTGAAAGCCGAGGTGAGTGGGGGGGATGGGGAGCTCACGGTCTTAGGACGTGTGTTTTGTATGCATACCTCTGTTTTTTTGCATGTGTGTGTGTGTTTGTAGAGATGCGCGCGTGTTTCTTTGTTGTTGTAAGCCCGGTGAGGGGGGGGGGGTACCGAGGAGGCTATATGTTAGGCTATTTGTTTTCGCATGGGATATATATTTTTTTTCCTTTTCCCCGGACAACGTTGTGTCATGATGAGTTGAGATCTGTTGATCTTATCTCGCCTGGTTTTGCTGGCCTCATTGCTGGCTGATGCTTTCTGGGTGATCTCTGTTCCGTTAATGAGGACTTCCGAGTCATTCACAGACGTCATCAGTCAACAGATCGCGCCGATAAGACCGTCATAAATATCTTATCGTCGATCATCGATCATCGAGCGTGGCCATCTTCACAATGGTCATTAGATTTATTCGATCATGTTCTGTTACACACGATTTTTCGAGTCGCTTCACGTTCGTTTACCTAAACACATTTTTTTTTTTTGCGTACGCAATCTTCAAAAACGTTTGAAAAAATAACCTTTCTGTGTCTATGCCCTTGTTCGAAACGCATTCGAAGTGCTAAGTTCACAATGCTTCCAGAGCAGTGAAATATGTGGTGCAGCTATATTGCAGATCTTTGAAGTGCTGGGTGCACAATGCTTCCAGAGCAGTGAAATATGTGGTGCAGCTATATTGCAGATCTTTGAAGTGCTGGGTGCACAATGCTTCCAGTGCAGTGAAATATGTGGTGCAGCTATATTGCAGATCTTTGAAGTGCTGGGTGCACAATGCTTGCAGCGCAGTGAAATATCTTGTGCAGATATATTGCAGATCTTTGAAGTGCTGGGTGCACAATGCGTCCAGCGCAGTGAAATATCTTGTGCAGATATATTGCAGATCTTTGAAGTGCTTGGTGCACAATGCTTGCAGCGCAGTGAAATATCTTGTGCAGATATATTGCAGATCGTTGAAGTGCTGGGTGCACAATGCTTTCAGAGCAGTGAAATAGGCTGCATCCTAATTTACTGCTTCCATTTCCGGTTCCTTTCATTGAGAGTATACTATAAATAATTCTAAATGTTTGAAAGAAAGTGTGGTTCAATAATGAGTTCAATAGCGCGCAAAATATAATTCCCGATCACTATAACGCTAAATGAGATATTTTTTTATACAACGCAACTCCGTTTGGTGCGTAATAATTTCTTTTGGAAAAATGAAATCGTCTCAGTTTAAGTATGGTGTACAAAATATTCAGTTTAAAAGTGGTTGGGGCATCAAAATATTTAATATAATTCATGGGCGTAAAATAAAAAGTGTGCACCTTGTGTTCATGTTTTGTGAATTAACTTTAGTAGATGGGAAGTTCACGCATTGCTGCCGCCAATGTTTGGCGGGCTATATCTATATCTATATCTATATCTATATCTATATATATATTAGTTTTACGGGTTTGGCAAAGTATAAATCATTTGGAGGCCGGTGCTTGGTCAATGCGTTTCTCCTTAAATACGTTTGCAAATAAATTCTTTTTAATGGACATGCATTCAGCAAGATGGAAAAATGTTATATATATCTTTTATAAAAATATTAAATATATCATACAATGACCTACTCATACACATACTATTACATGAGAATATTTAATGACATCAACCGTTCAGCAGGATAACACAATTTGTTTTTTCCTTCCAAATTTGAAAGGTTTCTGTCCCATTTCAATGATTTCAGTGAACCTGTGGTAAAATATCTGATGCAGCCACGTTCCCTTAATATCTGAGATCTTCAACGGTCATCACAAACAAAAAAATCTGAGTGCCACTGTCCAATGTATTACACCTGAGTGCCACTGTACAGTAACTTCAAACTTAGTACCAATATCCAATAACATACAGCTTAATGCCACTATCAAATAACTTGCACCTTAGTTCCACTTTCCAATAACTTTCAATTTAGTACCACTACCCAATAACTTACAATTCAGTGCCACTATCCAATAACTTTACAGCCTAGAACCACTATCCAGTAACTTACAACTTAGTGCCGCTATCCAATAGCTTACAACTTATTGACACTATCCAATAACTTACAACATTCTCTAAGTGCGTTGGGTCAAGGAGTTAAAAACAAAAATCAGTTACTGGATAAAATGGATAAACGGTTTTAAACGTTCAAATTTTTTATTAGATGTGTTCTACATAAACTATATGACGTTTAAGATGACGCCATCAGGGTGGAGTAAAAGAGTTGCTCTTACCAGGACGAAGTGCTGCTTCTACTGGACGGACTCCTGACCTGCGTCTCGGACACGCTCCCGATCCTCGAGGCGGCATGCAAGGGTTCTGGTTTCTCGGAGGTCTTGCCCTGCATGCGCTGCCGGCAGAGGTCCTGTCAACATGAAGACATTACAATGTATCCTATAGGTTTTCATCATTGTGTCAACGACGATGTAATCAAGCAATGTCGGAAACACGCGAGGGAAATATTAATGTTTAAAAAAAGATAGTTGGCGGGGCGGGGGGGGGGGGGGGCGCGAATTCGGGACTCTGTGTAAACTAGGGTTCAATTTCCCCCATTTCTTCCAAAGCGTTGTCATGTTTGTTGTTTATTCGTATAAAAATAATCTCTGTGAAGTTAATAAACATTCAAATCACTATGTCTTTTCGAAAGTATCTTTAACAAAACGCACCCATTTTCTTTGTCAGGAAATAAACCCCAAATTAGTATCATCCCAAGAAAATAAGATAAGATAAGATGCTTTTAATAATCCAAATAATTATCTAAACATGTGGTTTTCACTTTCTAATTGAAGTAATTTGATCAAATAGTAAAAAAAAATTAATTCATTATAGTTAAAAACTAACAGGATAGCTACATTTGTATTTTCTTTTACAAAGGGAAAATACTTTTTCTTTTTAATCACCCGAATTTTTTATTTTTTTATTATTTTTACAGCAAAGCATTCGAATTAACTCAACTATAAAGAAATAACTATCTTTAAAATTCTATTTCTCAAACGTGACATAATTACTCAAATAATGATCTGCTCTTATGAAACATAAAATTGTAATTGATTTTTTAAAGATTTTTTGTCTTCAAATTTTGATGATTTTTTTCAAGTGAAGAACAACCAACATGCAAGTATGTGACGGGAAACAATCTCAAACTAACACATACAAACCAAACCAAACTAACACATACAAACCAAACTAACACGTACAAACCAAACTAAACTAACACATACAAACCAAACTAACACGTACAAACCAAACTAAACTAACACATACAAACCAAACTAACACGTACAAACCAAACTAACACGTACAAACCAAACCAAACTAACACATACAAACCAAACTAACACGTACAAACCAAACTAAACTAACACATACAAACCAAACTAACACATACAAACCAAACCAAACTAACACATACAAACCAAACTAACACGTACAAACCAAACTAAACTAACACATACAAACCAAACTAACACGTACAAACCAAACTAAAGTAACACATACAAACCAAACTAACACGTACAAACCAAACTAACACGTACAAACCAAACCAAACTAACACATACAAACCAAACTAACACATACAAACCAAACTAACACGTACAAACCAAACCAAACTAACACATACAAACCAAACTAACACGTACAAACCAAACTAACACATACAAACCAAACTAACACGTACAAACCAAACTAACACGTACAAACCAAACTAACATATACAAACCAAACTAACACATACAAACCAAACTAACACGTACAAACCAAACTAACATGTACAAACCAAACTAACACGTACAAACCAAACCAAACTAACACATACAAACCAAACTAACACATACAAACCAAACTAACACGTACAAACCAAACCAAACTAACACATACAAACCAAACTAACACATACAAACCAAACTAACACGTACAAACCAAACTAACATGTACAAACCAAACTAACACGTACAAACTAAACTAACACATACAAACCAAACTAACACGTACAAACCAAACTAACATGTACAAACTAAACTAACACATACAAACCAAACTAACACGTACAAACCAAACTAAACTAACACATACAAACCAAACTAACACGTACAAACCAAACTAAAGTAACACATACAAACCAAACTAACACGTACAAACCAAACTAACACATACAAACCAAACTAACACGTACAAACCAAACCAAACTAACACATACAAACCAAACTAACACATACAAACCAAACTAACACGTACAAACCAAACCAAACTAACACATACAAACCAAACTAACACATACAAACCAAACTAACACGTACAAACCAAACTAACATGTACAAACCAAACTAACACGTACAAACCAAACCAAACTAACACATACAAACCAAACCAAACTATCACATACAAACCAAACTAACACGTACAAACCAAACTAACACGTACAAACCAAACTAACACATACAAACCAAACTAACACGTACAAACCAAACTAACATGTACAAACCAAACTAACATGTACAAACCAAACTAACACATACAAACCAAACTAACACGTACAAACCAAACTAAACTAACACATACAAACCAAACTAACACGTACAAACCAAACTAAAGTAACACATACAAACTAAACTAACACGTACAAACCAAACTAACACGTACAAACCAAACTAACATGTACAAACCAAACTAAACTAACACATACAAACTAAACTAACACGTACAAACCAAACTAAACTAACACATACAAACCAAACTAACACGTACAAACCAAACTAAACTAACACATACAAACTAAACTAACACGTACAAACCAAACTAACACGTACAAACCAAACTAACATGTACAAACCAAACTAACACATACAAACCAAACTAACACGTACAAACCAAACTAAACTAACACATACAAACCAAACTAAACTAACATGTACAAACCAAACCAAACTAACACATACAAACCAAATTAAACTAACACGTACAAACCAAACCAAACTAACACATACAAACCAAACTAACACGTACTAACCAAACCAAACTAACACGTACAAACCAAACTAACATGTACAAACCAAACTAAACTAACACATACAAGCCAAACTAAACTAACACGTACAAACCAAACCAAACTAACTCATACAAACCAAACCACACTAACACATACAAACAAAACTAAACTAACACATACAAACTAAACTAATACGTACAAACAAAACTAAACTAACACATACAAACTAAACTAATACATACAAACTAAACTAACTCATACAAACCAAACCACACTAACACATACAAACAAAACTAAACTAACACATAAAAACCAAACTAACACATACAAACCAAACTAACACAAACAAACCAAACCAAACTAACACATACAAACCAAACTAACACATACAAACCAAACTAACACAAACAAACCAAACCAAACTAACACATACAAACCAAACTAACACATACAAACCAAACTAACGCATACAAAACAAACTAACACATACAAACCAAAATAACATATACAAACCAAACCAAACCAAACTAACATAGAAAAGCTACAGTTAGGCGATAAGGGTTAGCCCTGGCTTGTCTCCGAGAGCACAGATAGAACTCGGGGCACCAGCATTATCTCCCCCTTCATCCTTCTGACTTCCTGTCCCCAAAGGAAATCGATACTGCTCAACCTCTGAACCCTATGCCACGAGAGCACGCCTTCGGCTTATCAGTGTACTGCATTTTCCCCGCAAAAATTCCGGCATGATATCGATAACGTTGAGGAGAATAAAGGCGGGAAAAAAAACAACCACTCCACACTGTTTGCTAAACACGTTTAAAAAAAAAAAAAAAAAATAATAATAAAAAAAGGCCTCACTTTCATTTTAAACGGCTTTTGTGTGATGAAATATTTTGGAGATTAGACGTGAAGTGCAATAACTGTGTTGGACTCATCATTCACAAAATGTTTATGAAATCTGGGAAACGTTCGTAAGCGTTCGGCAATTCTCTAGACAGCTACAATTTTTTTTTTTTAAAACCCTCCTTCTGTAGCTTAAACCAAAAACTGTAAGCAAACGTCCAGTGGCGTAGTGAGGGGGGCAAGGAGGGGGCATCATGCCCCGGGCGCTACTCCCAAAGGGGCGCCAAATGGTATATTTTACTATAATATTGTATGGTTTTCGAATAGGGGGTGCTAAAAAGGTATTGGGGGGGGGCGCTAAAAAGGTATTGTGCCCCGGGCGCGAGTTAAGCTCGCTACGCCACTGCAAACGTCGCTTCTTAATTTCAATATTCCGTAGATTCCTGTTCTTTTCATTTTGTTGTTGTTGTTCAGAAAGCGCGCGATATTTCAAATTTTTTTTAAAAAGGATATTTAAATTTGCCGAACTAAGTTAGATATCAAAACGTCTGTTGTTCTGTATGCTATGTTTATAGTTACCCAAGAGTAATTCGTGAACAACCACATAACATTTAAAAAAAAAAGACTTTGACATTTTTTTTGGCCTTGTTTCTTTTTCACAGACACTGTTTTTAATGTTGAAATAAAAGTGACCATTTAACCCCTTCAGCTCGCCCCATACATATTCTATAAATCAGTATGTTCAATAGATGTCTCATCAAGTGAGTGCTACATCATCTCACCCAATATACATTCTATAAGTCAGTATGTTCAATGGATGTCTCATCAAGTGAGTGCTACATCATCTCACCCCATATACATTCTATAAATCAGTATGTTCAATAGATGTCTCATCAAGTGAGTGCTACATCATCTCACCCCATATACATTCTATAAATCAGTATGTTCAATAGATGTCTCATCAAGTGAGTGCTACATCATCTCACCCCATATACATTCTATAAATCAGTATGTTCAATGGATGTCTCA
Organism: Omphiscola glabra; assembly: GCA_964017045.1. Lineage (NCBI taxonomy): Eukaryota > Metazoa > Mollusca > Gastropoda > Lymnaeidae > Omphiscola > Omphiscola glabra. The sequence goes on along the minus strand of OZ024794.1, from coordinate 47,820,570 downwards.
TCAAGTGAGTGCTACATCATCTCACCCCATATACATTCTATAAGTCAGTATGTTCAATGGATGTCTCATCAAGTGAGTGCTACATCATCTCACCCCATATACATTCTATAAATCAGTATGTTCAATAGATGTCTCATCAAGTGAGTGCTACATCATCTCACCCCATATACATTCTATAAGTCAGTATGTTCAATAGATGTCTCATCAAGTGAGTGCTACATCATCTCACCCCATATACATTCTACAAGTCAGTATGTTCAATGGATGTCTCATCAAGTGAGTGCTACATCATCTCACCTCATATACATTCTATAAGTCAGTATGTTCAATGGATGTCTCATCAAGTGAGTGCTACATCATCTCACCCCATATACATTCTATAAGTCAGTATGTTCAATGGATGTGTCATCAAGTGAGTGCTACATCATCTCACCCCATATACATTCTATAAATCAGTATGTTCAATAGATGTCTCATCAAGTGAGTGCTACATCATCTCACCCCATATACATTCTATAAGTCAGTATGTTCAATAGATGTCTCATCAAGTGAGTGCTACATCATCTCACCCCATATACATTCTATAAGTCAGTATGTTCAATAGATGTCTCATCAAGTGAGTGCTACATCATCTCACCCCATATACATTCTATAAGTCAGTATGTTCAATGGATGTCTCATCAAGTAAGTGCTACATCATCTCACCCCATATACATTCTATAAGTCAGTATGTTCAATGGATATCTCATCAAGTGAGTGCTACATCATCTCACCCCATATACATTCTATAAGTCAGTATGTTCAATGGATGTCTCATCAAGTGAGTGCTACATCATCTCACCCCATATACATTATATAAGTCCATATGTTCAATGGATGTCTCAACATGTGTGTGTTACGCAACCGAGCTGCACTGCATTAAAAAATCTCTAAACTTATTTCAAAGGCTCCTCAAACCTGAACAGGTTATGTGAGGATCTCACTTGATTAAGATTCCGTAAATTTAATACTGCAACCCCCCTCACCCCCTGCCCCCGGTGTGCAGTATATTAATACACGCAAAACACTAACCATTAGACTTTAATATGTGGGGCTGGTCTGAAGTAAAAAAAATAAATAACAATTTTTACAATTTTAGTTGACATATCGATTGAAATTTATCGATGGGAATTCAAGGAAAGGGGTTCAGGGGTTCACGTACGTTAAAAAGACAATGACCCAAATGAATATGAACCCCTTCCTCTGAGAGTGAGTCACATTCAGTTCCGGTTCGGGAACACTCTAGTAAATTAGCCGGCAAGGAAGTCCCGAGAAATAATCTCAGAACCAGAGATGGGGAAAGTGTACCTGATAGTCTTTGGAAGCCTCGTTGCCATCAGCTGCGGTGGAGAGTTGGGTCAGCTTCTGTTTGGACCTGGCGTGCCGTTTGATCAAGTAGATGGTGACTACCGCAAGGACCACCCCGGCAATGGTGCCCACCAGAATGAAGGTCAGCACCACATAGCGGTTGTTTTGTTTCACCTCCACACGATTGCCCTGATTAGATGAAGGTAATGATGGTTAGACATAAATATATACATAAAAACGGTGTTTTTGTGACCCTATCTGTAAGGCACAAAGTGATTAATTATAATTCATTGTATGGTATGACAATTCATTGTAACGCGTTGTCATATAGTATGCATTGTAATTCAGCAATGACAGGAAATAAATTTAAAAAATAGTTTCAAAATGATTGTCATAAAATCTACCTTCGTACAGGTTTTAAATCAGATTATGGTTAGTTGCAATAGGATATTGGCTTTAATTAATTTTAAAAAAAATTAATTGAATGTAGTGAAAAGTAAGAATAAGATTGTTCCTCTAAATAATGAACTACTGAATAATTAACAGTTTGATATATCAAGATAGTTATCACGAAAGTTATCATGGTAGTTAACAAGATTAATATGCAAATGGAGAAAAGGTATTATATCGTTAAAATGGCTGGTTTACTTAGTCCAAGCGTCAAGGGCAAGCTGCACATATTGTTTATATGTTATCGCCTTCTAATGTAACTCCCGTGGACCCCGCTCCAACTTTGCTTGTCTTCAGTCAAACCATGTTGACTTCTGGCCAGTGGGCTTCGGTTTGAAATAATAATGTCATTTTTAAATTTATTTTTACACGGAAGCAATATCTTAAACTCGTTGTCCGATTAACTAATCAGTGTTCCACTTTGGATGTTGTACTGTCAATGATTCACTTCGGATGTTGTACTGTCAATGATGCACTTTTGACGTGGCAGTGTCAATGATGAGCTTTCAGTAATGCACTTGTGCACTTTTAATATTGCATTTTCAGTAATGCACTTGTGCACTTTTAAATATTGCATTTTCAGTAATGCGCGTTCAACGATACAGGTGCAACGATTGGACCTTATTTTCAGTACATCTGGAGACGAAACAGATCTGGAATTAATCAAATGTGTTGGTCAAATCAGAGAAATGCCCGGATGTATCGTCAGCAGCTCACGCTTGTCTTTTCTCTCCCCCCCCCCCCAACCATCCTTCCTTGGGAACAAAGACACATTTCGCTATTGCGTTCCACACAACAGCCATAACTGTCAAAATTCCTTTTGGGTCCATCTGATTTTTTATATTTTTTTTGCGAATGAGAAACACGTAAGAGACTCAACGATTTAAGCATGTAAAAATGGGCTAATACCCAACATGTATTTTACCTTGCGGCTACGCCCACTGACCCTTATACAAACAAATGAATACCAGGATACTAATCGGAGGCCAGTGACGTAGCGAGCTTAACTCGCGCCCGGGGCACAGTACCTTTTTAGCGCTCCCTCTATTCAAAAACCATACAATATTATATGTAAAATATACCATTTGGCGCCCCTTTGTGAGTAGCGCCCGGGGCATGATACCCCCCTTGCCCCCCCCTGCTACGCGACTGTCTGAGGCATGACTCCATTTTTATTCGATTTTGTTTAAAATGTTCGAATCAACAAACCACCGGCCATTGTTTTTATTGAGTTTTGGATTCCAAATTATCGTCGGCAGCGAGCTCGATCTACAACGATGGTCATCAGATTAAATACAGTTCAGAAAGATTTGATATCAAAGAGGCGCCCCATGGACAGAGCCAATCAATGGTAGAGTTCAAACAACAACCCCCACACTAGACATGTGACATAACAATAAAAGCAAAAAAAATAGATAAAAAATCGTTTATTGAAGAGAATGTAATGGTTGTAGTATCTACTCACGCCCCTGACAATGAGCGGCCTGCTTTAACGAGCTGGCATTTGGCATCCCTGTCGAGAATTAAAGATGAATTAAAAAAAAAAACCAGACGCGAGCAAGAGGTCATTTAGAAATGGCCTGAAAAAATCTCATTACGGTCAATCGTGATTGGTTGCTTTTTAAAAAAAAAAACAACACAAAAAAAAACCACAAACTTTTATTTCTCTCTCTCGAAGGGTGAGGTAAGGTTTGTGGGGAGGTAAAACAAAAAACAAAAAAAGTGTGTGTGTTTTTTTTGTTTCTTTTTTTTAGGGGGGGAGAGTTTTGTTGTTTGCCGGCAACAATAAATAGGATTAATCACAGTACAATCTGTTCGATGGGAAGATCGGCTCTCGGAGACCGTGCCACAACGAAACAGTATAGATCCCGGAGGCAAAAGGGGGGACGGACTTGCGTGGGTTGGGGTGGCGGAGAGACAGGCCAGGACCCTGAGGTGCGTATGTAAATAAGGACGGAGTGATGTCATGACTCGGGAAATGTGACCGCGGGAAAAGTTAATCGTGGCATGGGAGAAAACCCTTTGGGGGAGAGGGTACGAAAAAAAACAACAACAAAAAAAAAAACAGGAGTTGTCGTGCTTTATGGTTAATGTATTGGGTAATATTAACAACTGACTGAATCACGAGGAGGAAAAAGGAGGGGGGGGGGGTTCCAAAGGTGGACCGGTGGACCCCGGACCTTGTAGGGTCAATCATGAAAGCCAGATCGTGGATCGGTAAAGAAACGTGTAGATACCATCATGAAAGTCGGTTTGCGGACCGGTAAAGATTAGGTTCAATCATGAAATTCGGTTTGCGGACCGGTAAAGATTAGGTTCAATCATGAAAGTCGGTTTGCGGACCAGTAAAGATTAGGTTTAATCATGAAAGTCGGTTTGCGGACCGGTGAAGATTAGGCTCAATCATGAAAGTCGGTTTGCGGACCGGTGAAGATTAGGCTCAATCATGAAAGTCGGTTTGCGGACCGGTGAAGATTAGGCTCAATCATGAAAGTCGGTTTGCGGACCGGTAAAGATTAGGCTCAATCATGAAAGTCGGTTTGCGGACCGGTGAAGATTAGGCTCAATCATGAAAGTCGGTTTGCGGACCGGTAAAGATTAGGCTCAATCATGAAAGTCGGTTTGCGGACCGGTGAAGATTAGGCTCAATCATGAAAGTCGGTTTGCGGACCGGTAAAGATTAGGTTCAATCATGAAAGTCGGTTTGCGGACCGGTAAAGATTAGGTTCAATCATGAAAGTCGGTTTGCGGACCGGTAAAGATTAGGTTCAATCATGAAAGTCGGTTTGCGGACCGGTAAAGATTAGGTTCAATCATGAAAGTCGGTTTGCGGACCGGTAAAGATTAGGTTCAATCATGAAAGTCGGTTTGCGGACCGGTAAAGATTAGGTTCAATCATGAAGTTCAGATCTAAAAAAAAACGAACAAAACAACACCAACAAAAGCCTACTATTACTTGGTCGTGTGTTTTGCTAACGTAAAATATTAAATTATGATAACAGGAAAACGTTCTTCAATAAAACTATTTTTTTTATTTAAATTAATAAGTCTCCTTCACTGGGTCTCAAAAATAATGTTCACGAACTTCTGGTAGGAGAACAGCGGGGGTGGGGGGGGGGAGAGGTGGGTCTTAGTATGAGATTGAAGGACTTGTATGTTATTTTATTATGTATGGAAAAAATCAGCAATTAGTTTACACCATTTACGAAAGTGTATATAATAGATTTTTAAAATTTATTCTTCTTCACGGTTGCACTGTGTTAAAAGTAAAATCCGTTGAGTTCCTTGCACGAAAGAAAGTTTTGGAGCCGAAGCTCTTTAATTATTAAGAAAAAATAAGTTTAAACAAAATATTTTTTTAACGAACACGCTGTATCTATTATATTATATCTATATTTTTAAAAAAGGCTTATGCACCGAATATGCTTTCCAAAGAATATTTACTGAAAGGTCGGCCCCCTTATTGCAACTGAAACTACCACTAACGAATCTGTGAGGATTCCTCACACCCCCCCCCCCCCCACTCCCCAATCCAAACACTATCTGATTCTTAGCAACAAATGGGTATTTCCAAAGAACTTAAGATTTTTTTCACTGGTCTCGTTATCTTTCTTAACACGGATTTGGCCAATACCAGTATGGACATCGCTAGCAGGCAGCCGGGCCAACACTAGTATGGACATCGCTAGCAGGCAGCCGGGCCAACACTAGTATGGACATCGCTAGCAGGCAGCCGGGCCAACACTAGTATGGACATCGCTAGCAGGCAGCCGGGCCAACACTAGTATGGACATCGCTAGCAGGAAGCCGAGCCAACACCACTATGGACATCGCTAACAGGGAGTCGGCCAACACCAATATAGACATCGCTAGCAGGGAGCCGGACCAACACTAGTATGGACATCACCAGCAGGGAGCCGGGCCAACACCAGTATGGACATTGCTAACAGGGAATCGGCCAACACTTATATAGACATCGCTAGCAGGGAGCCGGGCCAACACTAGTATGGACATCGCTAGCAGGGAACCGGGCCAACACCAGTATGGACATCGCTAGCGTTGCGTGGGTACAACAGTTGAGGGCAGGGCATATATTTTTTTTCTTTCGTTGGGTTTGGGAGGGTGTGGGGGGGGGGGGGCTTCCTGGTAAAATGCTGATTACAGCTCGGCTTTTGGTGGACCTATTTGCATTGGCCAAAGTCAGACATTGGATCGAAGCGACTGTGTGATTGCCAGCAAGTGTGCAGTGGTTCGGTTGTGCTGGGCATCGATATTTTGTTTTAATATTATAGTCGAGAAGTGATCAGTGCAGAATCGATGCTGCACGTGAGTGGTTAAATAGAAGTGCAGAATCAAATTTGTAAAATGTGCAATTCGTGGCGATATTATAGCTTGATAGGTGACGTTACCAGATGTCGGTACTTGCAATAAAACGTTGATTAAAAAATAAATGTGTTGCCACCATCATTTATAATAAGTCTAAGCACATGCAGGACATGCAATTTCTAAAATATACGTTTCCAAGAATAAATCTTGAATGGCTTCTCGAAGAAACGACAACCCATCTAAGAGAAGGCAAACTATGAAATCAAACTCGGAGATGGAGTCCCTTAGGCGGCATGCCATTGACACGATGAAAATTCCGACCAATCCTGCAACAATGAAACATAAACACACACACAAACACACAACACACTCACAAACACAAACGCTGCTGGACATCAACTGTATCCTGGTGTATTTCCAGTCGTCTTGACTGAGTCTTGCCAGTGGATCACAAAGGCCAGGACGAGAGAGAGTGAGGCTGGCGAATTGAGCAACTCGTCCTCATTTTAAACAAAATGCAGCTGAAGACAAGGCTACGACTCAAGTCGAATACTACCTTGATCATCTTGGAAACAAATGGCAGGATCAGAACAACCAACCAAAGAAAAGTCGGCTACGACAAATGGCAGGATCAAAACAACCAACCAAAGAAAAGTCGGATACGACAAATGGCAGGATCAAAACCACCAACCAAAGAAAAGTCGGCTACGACAAAAGGCAGGATCAAAAGAACCAACCAAAGAAAAGTCGGCTACGACAAATGGCAGGATCAAAACCACCAACCAGACAAAAGTCGGCTAAAGACATTTTTAGAGGATTGGCCGTGATTTTGGAGATAGAAAAAAAAATGAGAACTCGTTTCAAACGAAAAAGCCAAGATTCTGTTCAAAATTACAACTCACACTCAAGAACTCGTTATTCATAACCGCACAATTATTGGACGAAGGTCTGGCTACAGACTAATTTTGAGGAGCAAAACTCAAACTAAGATTTTCAAGACTAAAATAAAATATATGTACGATGAATAAAACAAAAAAACAAATCAAAACAAATTTACATTTTTTTTAATCAATAAAAGTATCTTATCTTCTGTTATCTTTGAACGCCAAGGACGAATAATAATAATAATAATAATAATAATAGTATCTACAGTTTTTTTTATTAATCAGACTCTATTCCATCACAGTCAAAACCCAACTAAGTTCACTGCCCTAGTTTTAAAGGTTCTTCATCTCTCTCCACCTGACCACTCCATTAAGTCCTCAAACATTTTCACCCGGGACCCTCGTCTCCCATTAAATACTCAAACATTTCCACCTCCATCAGATCCCACCTTCCTATCACAATTGTTAAACAAACCCAGAGGACGCGAAGGTTAATTCTTTTTCTTTTCTTTTTCCGGTCGTTCTAAAAAAGGGGCGCCATGTGAATGTCAACTCCCCCTGCACCGCCCCCACCCCACCCTTTTCATGGCTGATTTATGGCACAGCACAGCCCCAATTATGGGGCACCTCCTAAAAGAGGTTTTCGTGTCCGCGTGTGCATCGTGGACCGGAGCAGGTGTCCAAGAAATGGGCCCAGATCTCCTTCGAATCACAAAGACCACTGGCTCAATCAATAGCCCACATGCAAATTTGAAATCAAGAGATGGGCGGGGCGCTACAACAAGTTTAAGAACCACTGCTGTATATGCCTATTAGGTGCCTACACCATTAAAAAAAAATATATAATAAAAAAGAGACGTGTTCGTTTAAAAACAAATATTTAAAAAAAGATAGTCTCATTAATCATTTTGAAATGTGAATTTCAGAACCGCCGAAAACAAATTCAGCTACAGATTATTTTTTCCGAAGTGGCTATTGGTACCCGGGTACCAGAAGTGAGAGGTTAGGATTAAAAGACTATTTAAAATATTACTGTTGGGTTTGTAAGACAAAATGAGGTATCAAATGAAAGATAATTCAATGGACTATATGTTTGTAAACTTAATTCTTCAGTTTAACAAAAATAAACTACCACGAATGACACCCGAATAGCATTTAGTCAAAATGGACTCTGACACGCAATGCCGCAGTGTCCACACATCAACCCAATCTGATCCAATAATCTAATCCAACAATCTAATCCAACAATCTAATCCAACAATCCAATCCAACAATCTAATCCAACAATCCAATCCAACAATCTAATCCAACAATCTAATCCAACAATCTAATCCAACAATCCAATCCAACAATCTAATCCAACAATCCAATCCAACAATCTAATCCAACAATCTAATCCAACAATCTAATCCAACAATCCAATCCAACAATCTAATCCAACAATCTAATCCAACAATCTAATCCAACAATCTAATCCAACAATCCAATCCAACAATCTAATCCAACAATCTAATCCAACAATCTAATCCAACAATCCAATCCAACAATCTAATCCAACAATCCAATCCAACAATCTAATCCAACAATCCAATCCAACAATCTGATCCAACAATCTAATCCAACAATCTGATCCAACAATCTAATCCAACGACGACACCGCCGCACTCTTGAACTAGGGGTTGGGGGGTGGGTTGGGGGGTGGTGGTTAACGAGTCTCACGCATGCGCTGTAGTCGGGTGACAAATCAGCACCTGACAAGTCTTTTAGTGTTGCTCTGACGACGGCGTGTGTTTTTAAATGACGGATAGTTTACAAGGTTTATAGGGAAATGAGCATTGATCGTCTGATTTATATATTTATACACTACTGCACGATTTAAGGACGTGCGGCGAACACAATACAGCAGGGGTTCTCAAACTTTTCGTAGCACTCACATCACCCCCCCCCCCTCTCTCTCTTGATTTCAAAACATACATCTCGCAAACCCCCCCCCCCCTCCCCCGACACGATAAAACTTGCTTATAAAAATGCACAGCCCACCCCCCTCTCCCTCCAAATTTTATGGGTCTTTCCGCAACCCCTGGTTAAGAGCCCCGTGTAAAGTACAGTAGGCCTATCGTACCAAGTCGTCTATATTTGTGGGCACACTCACACGCCAATATATAAATGCTGTTCCGTCCATCGTGACAAAAAAGTTATGACAGCGATAATATCGGCACATCTGTAGTTTTTCTTTTGAACGATTATGTGTATACTTTCATGATGACATAGGTCAAGTTCAAATGACATCTTATTTTGAGTAGACACGAAGCCACGCCCAGATTACATTCGGTCAACGGAAAGCTCGTTTCAAAAAAAAAAAAAAGGACCAAATTTTATTTCTTGGCACAAAAAACAACAAAAAAAAAACCATATACGTATTCTTTAAAAAAAAAAAAAAGAATTTAAGTTTGATAATAAAATAAATTATATCACTATTGTTGAATACCAGCAGGCGGGAAAATTGTATAGCCTAATAGGTAGCTATAGACACAGCTTTAAAAAGATGGCCCTTAAGAGAGCACATGAGATGGCTTTACAGAAGCATCCAAGAAAGCTTTGGAGGTGGCCTTATATATGGCTTATGGAACGCTTTAGACACAGCCTTCTATACAGCTGTGGAGACAGCCTTATAGTATATAGCTTTTGAGATAGCGTTGTGGGTAGGCTATAGATTACCATATGCGGCCGGGGCTCAAATACATAAAGAAACACATTTGACCGACAAAACGCGCGGTGATCAAATTAAAATACAAAGATTAAGAGATATTTTAGATTCTCGATGTATTTAGAAGTATTTTTTTATTCCTACGCCTGGGAAATATATGTCTTTTGATTACTACGCCTGGGAAATATATGTCTTTTGATTACTACGCCTGGGAAATATATGTCTTTTGATTACTACGCCTGGGAAATATATGTCTTTTGATTCCTACGCCTGGGAACTATATGTCTTTTGATTACTACGCCTGGGAAATATATGTCTTTTGATTACTACGCCTGGGAAATATATGTCTTTTGATTCCTACGCCTGGGAAATATATGTCTTTTGATTACTACGCATGGGAAATATATGTCTTTTGATTACTACGCCTGGGAAATATATGTCTTTTGATTACTACGCCTGGGAACTATATGTATATAGACTACTACGCCTGGGAACTATATGTATTTACATTACTATGCCTAGGAACTATTTTTATTTTGAACATCAGGCTTAGAGAACTTTCGGAAGTACAATGGAATCAAAAGAATGCTTTATAATGAAATCAGTAGAAAATATACTGCAAGTGAAATATTCTTAGAATAGACAATTAGAATTGTATGGTGGGGAGATTTAGTGGATTTGTTAAATAGAAAAGTTGAAGTTAGGCTGATGGAGGAGAATCAGTGTTAAGAAACGTAAAGCTACGACAGACGTGTATCGCTTACCTTGTAGAGATGCCACCTGCGAGGGGGGCGCCTTCAGATCTCATTCAAACAGATCACGGGTTCGGATTTAGAACTGATATTACGCTACAACGACTGGGTTCTAGGGCGGGATGAAGAAAATCCTCCTTGATTGAGGGCAACATTTGCATAAATCGATATCTGGTCTCTACTCCCTTGTTTGGTGGATTTAAAAAAAAAAAAAAAACTTTGTGCGTGTGTGTATGTGTGCGCATTCCGGAACTGCATTGCAAAATAGTTCGAAATGAAACCGAGGCTTTGTGTCAGACATGAGGCGGCATGAGACATTAATTAGTCGAGCTTACTGGGGGATTTTATAGGTATTGATCTCTGCCGGATACCAACTGGATTTACTCCTGAAGTATTAGGTGACACAAGGCAGAACACCTGTCTGCTGGCCAGGTTGACAGAGGCGGCGCCTGAGTTGTTGCTCGCTGTGCAGGGATCCTCAAATCGTGACACAGCTGGCTCTCCCCTTCCCGGTCAAAAACATCACGGAAATAAAGCTTTTTTTCATTAAAAAAAAATTATTGTTGGTCTTTGAAATAACGCTATCACGGCTATGATCTAAGCACTGGATTGAGGGAAGAATAAAAATCAACTCTCAGAACGTTTGCTGAGCTCCATCTCTTCGGAAGTCAGAGTGGACACTGTGACGTTTCGACTAAGTTGTGGGGAGAAAAATCTCAACGTTGAGGAAGTAAGTTCTTACAAGAACCTCGCTGTTTCTCTCCCCCACCCCAACCACCACCACACCTCCTGCCCTGCAGCAGCCTAACCAAGACATCGGCACGAGACGCGAGGACGCGGGGAGCAGCCACATTCCCCCCTACCCGGCCTCCCCGTTGGAAGGGCACGGCCGCCGCTGTTGCTACTTGCTCACTGGTTAGCGCCTCGCGCTCAAACCTATTGATCAACAGATTTTTACATTCCCGCCCAGAAAGGCCAGCTGACCAAAGACGTTGCTATGACAACGCAAACTGTCGGCAGTGGCAGAGATCTTTGGAAGCTCCTACATTAACACAAGCTTGTCTTCCCCCTTTTATTGATTGGGCAATCTCGACCAGCTCCCCCAATCTACCACCCACCCCCACCCACATGCTCTTGTCGTTGTCGGTAACCAAGGATTTTACCGGCCAACTTCACTAATGACTGCGACATCGGCGACCACCAGACTCATCGTGTCATCCCTCTCCATCTCTCTCTCTCTCCCTCTCTCTCTCTTTTGATGCTGAGAAAATTTGACTCATCACGAATTTTGACTAAAATAATATGTGGTATTAATTTTTTGACACAATCTGTCTGAGTCCACCTTTTTGCACATAAACCCGAGCGTTACCAACACGGAGACATCATTTTCTAATACCATTTTTATGGTCATGACCACGACCTTTGTCAATACTGACGCAACCATTAAATCACTGCGCCATTTGCACCACCATTGTCACATAAATATTTAATCAAAACTCCGGCCACTGATGTTCAACACTTTGTCACTTTCTAGTGTCTCTTTGTAGCTAAATTATTTGTGTGTGTGGACATCTTTGTAGCTCAATTTGTTGTGTGTGTGTGGACATCTTTGTAGCTCAATTTGTTGTGTGTGTGGACATCTTTGTAGCACAATTTGTTGTGTGTGTGGACATCTTTGTAGCACAATTTGTTGTGTGTGTGGACATTTTTGTAGCACAATTTGTTGTGTGTGTGGACATCTTTGTAGCACAATTTGTTGTGTGTGTGGACATCTTTGTAGCACAATTTGTTGTGTGTGTGTGGACATCTTTGTAGCTCAATTTGTTGTGTGTGTGGACATCTTTGTAGCTCAATTTGTTGTTGTGTGTGGACATCTTTGTAGCTCAATTTGTTGTGTGTGTGGACATCTTTGTAGCACAATTTGTTGTGTGTGTGGACATCTTTTTAGCTCAATTTGTTGTGTGTGTGGAGATCTTTGTAGCTCAATTTGTTGTTGTGTGTGGACATCTTTGTAGCTCAATTTGTTGTTGTGTGTGGACATCTTTGTAGCTCAATTTGTTGTGTGTGTGTGGACATCTTTGCAGCTCATTTTTAATAACGGTTTGCAAAAAAAAAAAAAAAAAAAAAAAATGGAAAGAAATCACAGGTGCTTCATAACACATTAGCAGAAAACATCCACTGATGTTGAGCAATGGTAAATTTTCGGCTAGCCAGCCCTTAACACGTTCTTCACCTGTCAATTGCTTAAAAATCGGGTCGGATGTGACAAGGGTGGAACATCTAGCTACATACTAATACCCTTGCAGGGACTGACCACACGAGCGAAAAAAACATTGTTAGTGACTGTGATCTATAGGGCCTTTTGGCCAGGGTTATGGTTGCTTACACAGGTGAAGTGAAGGGCTATGGCTGCCTACACAGGTGAAGTGAAGGGTCATGGTTGCCTACACAGGTGAAGTGAAGGGTTATGGCTGCCTACACAGGTGAAGTGAAGGGTTATGGCTGCCTACACAGGTGAAGTGAAGGGTTATGGTTGCATACACAGGTGAAGTGAAGGGTTATGGTTGCATACACAGGTGAAGTGAAGGGTTATGGTTGCCTACACAGGTGAAGTAAAGGGTTATGGTTGCCTACACAGGTGAAGTGATATAAAAGTTGCTCAGAAAAAGCCCAACTGAAATAAAAAAAAAGACATAGCCAGTTTCGATCCACAATTATAATTTAAGTGTATTTCTCCACCCCGTGCCCCGTTTTACGCCAGGGCACCCCGTGTTACGCCACAGCACACGTGTTACGCCACGGCGCCCGTGTTACGCCACGGCGCCCCGTGTGACGCCACGCTTAGTGTGACCTTGTACAATTTAAGGACAACGTCAACCGGCATGATAAAAAATAATTAATTAATTCTACAGAGAAATTTTCACCACAACTGCAAGAACTACAGCTTCTTCCCATCTTCCATAAAACCCAAACCTACACAAATATCTGCTTACCAAACTCTCACAGCCCCTCAAACAATTACTCCCATGATTCACACACCACCACCACCGCCAGCCACATACCCAGCGCCCACATGATCCACACACCGCCAACGGCCCCAACCACTTGCCCCCCCCCCCTCGCAACCCCCAAAAGTCCTCTTTCCCCTGCCAGGGTGTTTTCGATTTGAGCGCACAATTTGAAACAAAAAGAAAGGTACTTAAAAAGACATTTAACGTGCTCTCGGCTAGAGGCCAAGAGAATGTAATGGAGTGCACAGTTGTGCTCACAGTGATGGGACTTGGTGAGTTTTTTTTTTTTTTTAGAGCAGTACTCTGTAACAGCAAGTTATGTGTACAAAGAAAAATAGTTGCAAGTAGAAAATATTGAGCCTTTTTTTCCCACGTTAAAGCAAACCAAAATGCTTTTTTATGCACTACAAATTAAACACCATAAGAAAATTCGGACAAGGAATGGAAATGAGTGTGTCTTAAATCTCTACTTCGCTGGACAGCATTGAAAAAAAATGTGTTTGCAAAAAAATAAATAAATCATTATTCAAGTAACTCTTCATTATCATAAAAATGCATTCAAGACACCATAACATCCCCATTCCATCCCCACGCTATCCCCACCCAACCACATCCCCACCCACCCCATCCCCACACCACCCTGTGACAATGCCATTAAGCAAACACTTATACATCTCCTATATATCTGTCTATTAGGGCATTGTTATTGAAAGACCGACTACGGTTGAAATGTACCCGATTACTCTTATAGAAAGCGCGAGTGAGGTAGAAAGAGTGGTTGGGAGACAGAGACTGAGACTGACAGAGGTAGATAGAGTCAGAGTGAGACTGACAGAGGTAGATAGAGAGAGTCAGAGAGGAGAGACTGACTGAGACAGATAGATGGACACGGACAGAGAGAACGAGGAGGAAAAGGAAAGAGAAGAGAAGAAGACAGAGGGAAAATGCCTATTAGCCAAGATGTCTGTCGCGGTGCTCTGTATCCGCCGTCGTTTCCATGGTAACAATAAACTTGAAAGGCTAAGGCTTCCGGTCCGCCATTTTCTTCCTAAAATCCCTTGAATAGTAGCAAATTATTCTCCACCCTTGCACCAATCATCGATCTCTAGACGAACAGAAGCTGGCTCGGGGCTTTTTACAGACTCGGAAGAATCCGGTTCTTTTCAAAATGATAGCCACAGGGACAGGGAGAAAAAAACAGGGGGGGGGGGGGGGTATGTGGAAGGAGCGAAATGGCCGAGGTAAAGGGAGAAAACTACCTTAAAAAACAGAAACGTTGTCCTTTTCAAGGCGAGAGTAGAAGTTCTTACTTGACGTCTATGATTCGATGAACTTTTTTTTTCTTTCCCAATTATAAATTTTTAGGGCGCATTTCTTTACTTGTACTTAGCCATAGTTTTATGGTTTTTTTTTGGTTTTTGCAGCTCAAAGTAAAGCACACCTGCCGAGAACACGTTCGTCTGCTGTTTTCTGAATGGGGTTTGAGATTTAAAAAAAAAAATGAAATCCCTGCGTAAATAAGATAGTGGAAACAGAGCGTCGGTGTAAGCAGTTAAAAGTAGTTCCGCTGGTTTTCTCGGGAATAGTCTGTATCAAGTGGAAGAATTGAATGGAAACTGCTGATATTCCATAAAAATATATTTATATCAGTTACTCCCCTTTAGAATTTTTCCTTTCTTGTTATTGGTTGCAATCATTAAAATACTTCGAATTTTGTTTGTTTGTTTTCTCTTCTTAAAAAAATAAAATAAATGAAAATAATAAATGTAGAGTATTTTTTCGCCGCTTGAAAGGCAAAAGCAAGTAGTACGTACATTTGAGCTTATTTCTCAGTTACAGAAATCTCTCAAATTTCGATATTAATTATTACTGGATACGTTTTAAAAAAAAAAGAAACTATGAATCTAATTAGAAATATAACTTAAAGTGACCCCCCCCCCCCCACTAATGTTTGATTAAAAATCGTATTTCATAAAGCAGCATTTGATGTCTTAACACTGGTAATAAGAGGAGGAAAAGAGGGTAGGGGAGACTCCAAACAGGTCATTGTCCTCTCGGATACTAAGTGGGAATGCAAACAGGTCCTTGTCCTCTCGGATACTAAGTGGGACTGCAAACAGGTCGTTGTCCTCTCGGATACTAAGTAGGACTGCAAACAGGTTCTTATACTCTCGGATACTAGGGGACACTGCAAACAGGTCGCTGTCCTCTCGGATACTAGGGGACACTGCAAACTATAGGACTTATTTGCTGCTTGGTGTTTATTTTAAAACTATTCTTTTTACTGTTGTTTGTTCGCCGAAGAAGGCATCTTGCCGACACATTCGTTGTCTTGTTGCGTCCATTCTTTTTTTTTCCTCTCCAGGTTTTTTCACATATATTGTTTCGCTCATTTTCCTTTTATGTCTTAACAAAAGTGTTGACAGTTTTTAGTGAAGTTGGACGTTACTGGCCGGATGTGTAGACACAGCTATGATAAATTCATAAGACACTTCCGAGACAGAGAGATTTGTAATAGAAAAACCACTTGGGCTTCAGGACCGCAGTTAAGGTTTTATACAAGCTTGGTCCAGAAGCGTAGTTAGAGTGTTGGGCGCCTGGGGACAAGATTCATTTTAAAGAGCTCCCCCTTTCTTTTTTCAACTCTCAAACTAATTATTTTCATCAATAAAATAATATCAAAAAAATACATTTTGGCGCCCTCAACTAGTCTGGACATTTACCCCCCCCCCCTTTGCACCCTCTTAGCTACGCATCTGGCTTGGTCCAATTAAAAGCTTGTCAATTACCACTAGGCGATTTATTAGGGGTAACAACAACAACCCCCCTCCCCCCAACCACAACTGTGTTTTAATGATGATGGATGTCATGAATGGATACTCACATCTCGACCAACTCCTGCACCTTCTATGTTGATACCTGTGGCTTTCTTCAACTGCTCGTTGACATTTTCTGAAACAGAAAAAAAAAAGGAAAAACACGGTGATGAATTAATGAATTAATGAATTAATGAATGTTGTCATTTTTGGGTTCCACCATGAAAACGTGCAATGTATTATTTCAAGTCCACCTCTTACGGCCCCGGTTCTTATTTAAAGAGTTTTTGGAGTCTGTGGGGCTGGGAAGAATGGAGTGGGTTGGTGGGGCGGTCCGCCCAGGGCAGCATATTTTATAGGTAGGAGCGGTATTTTCACCCAGCTGTTGAGTTTTTTCTTTTTTTAAAAAAAGTGTGGCGGGGGGGGGGGGGGGGGAACTTGGCCCTCCCCTGTGGCACTAACTCTACCTACACCACTGGTTGGAGTTCTAGCCATTGAATAGGATTTGAAACGTTCAACCATCGTCGCCCGCCTGTTCTAGTTTTATCCGAAAATGTAAAGCAAGTTGTTAGAGGCCACAATGATGAATTAATTTCTCCTTTAACAACAATCTGCCCCCGACTTTATAAACGGGGTAGTTTCTAACACGCTGGCGTAAGAATGACGACATCGGCCTATTGAATAAAGACAGTAAGATGGTGGTTCATAGCTATTCCCCCCTTCCCCAACCGGGTTACGGAGAAAGCTCGCGTTCTTCAAATTTACGGGAAATAGACGTGATATCGCCGCAGCCACGTTTCGGTATGAGGTTTTAAAAGGGCGGAGCCAGAACTTGAAAAGATGCGCATTTTCTTCCGAAAAAAACATCTCTTCGTTTTCGGGAGAATAAAATCGTAACTTTATTTAAATTAAAAAAAAAAAAATGTTTAGCAACCTCCGACGCCAGCGACGTCCTCCAACGACCACCGACGCCCTCCGACGACCACCGACGCCCTCCGACGACCACCGACGCCCCCCCCCCCCCCCGACGACCACCGGCGCCCTCCGACTGAAGATATTTTATTTTAATCTAATTACATTTCTGAATTCATTAAATGATAGTGTTAAGAGGTTTTTTTAAGGACCAGTTGCTTTACTTCAATAAATTCTTGTCCTATGAAAGACTGAGTAAGATTGAAGCGAGACCTATCTTTAGCAGCTTACTTCATTAAACAGGCACATTGAGTTTAACATGGCCGTCGGCGGCACCCGCCCTCCATTTCGCACCGTGTCCGTTGATCGTTCTCAATCCACGCTGACCCCGGTGTCGCAAGGTCCTGTTAAAGCCTCCTTCAACGCGTAATAGGACGACGGATACGCCGAGAATGTTTGCGTGCGGCATTTTAAATGTTTCACTAAGCTGCAGGAATGCACACGTTTCATTTTACCGGCGCGTGGTCTTCGCCCACCGAGCCATATCGGATGATATCGCGGGTGTCCCGTGTCATTTGACACCGTATATGTTATGAATCATCCTGGTGATCTCATCGACCGCGCGGAGCGCACCGCATCAAACGAAACGGCGGAGTCATCAACGGGAGGTGAACTATATACAGATTATGATCCTAGGTGTTGGATTAGTTCAAAATATATGTGGGAAATGATAGAGCAGTACGTTCTGTGGGTAGACATTCTGAGCTATGATAGAGCAGTACGTTCTGTGGGTAGACATTCTGAGCTATGATAGAGCAGTAAGTCCTGTGGGTAGACATTCTGAGCCATGATAGAGCAGTAAGTTCTGTGGGTAGACATTCTGAGCTATGATAGAGCAGTAAGTCCTGTGGGTAGACACTCTGAGCCATGATAGAACAGTAAGTTCTGTGGGTGGATATTCTGAGCCATGATAGAGCAGTACGTTCTGTGGGTAGACATTCTGATTTCTTAAACAAAATGGAATACACGTAAGCAATAGCGGACTTCATGATCGTGTCTTGCGTTTATTTATATTGAGTCCAAGATCATGGAGGTAAGCTCAGACAACCAAGAGTATATTAATCATCCCTCTAGCAGGAAATGCACTGGAAGAAGTGGAGGCCTTCACATACTTGGGAACATTGACATAAATGATGGGTCTGATGATGATCCCAGGGCTAGAATTGGAAAGGTTAGGTCAGCATTTGTGCCATTAAAGAAAATATGGGAGTTAAGGGACCAGACTGTAAACAAAATTCAGAATTTTCAACACAAATGTCAAACTGTCCTAAACTCTATGGAGCCAAAACTTGGGGAACAACAGCGAGCATCATACAGAAAGTAAAGACCTTTACAAACACTTGCCTTAGAAAGACCCTGAACATCAAATGGCCAAACATCATCACCAACAAAGACTTCCTGGAAATGGCACACGAGGAGCTTATTTCTGAAGATATCACAAGGAAAATATGAAGGTGGATGAGGCGCACTCTTTGTTAACACCCAGATAACATTACCAGACAATCCCGGATATGGAATCCACAGGGGAAAAGGAGCTAAAGGCAGACACACAAAGTATGGGATACACCTGGAAGCAACTGGAAAAGCAAGCACATGACCGAGATGAATGGAAAATTCTTGTAATCGGCCTATGGCAGAGACGGGGTACAAGGCATAAGTAAGTAGGTAGCAGACTTGGCTGAAAGACTGGCACCCATCCCCACTTCCCCCAACTCAGAGAAAAAAACACAAAGAGAAAACAAAAATAGCAATTACAGCAAAACAAGAAAAATTCGGCGTAAAATAAACTCTTCATACATATCATATATCAGTGGCGTAGCAAGGTGGGGTGCCGAGGGGCGGTCCACAAGGCACAAGGGGGGCAATTTTTTTCTTTATACACAGGAGCGGAATTTTTATCAAACTGCAGAGTTATTCTTTTTTTTTTTAACACATCAAGGAGCGGCACATATCTTGGCCCGTCCATGGCGGCTCTTACCCTAGCTACGCCGCTGCATCATAACGCATTAATACAAATTCTGTATATGATAAATGACACTGTCCGTCGCTGGTTCGCCTTCTTTCATAACAAGCACATTTCCTCCTCTATGAGGTTATTGATCAATGACCAAATCATCTATCATTATGGAAACTTATGAGTCATGTCAGCTGACCAAACCGTATATGCATGTCGCCATGTTGGTCTATATATATATATAAAAATAAATTAATATATTATATATATTTAGAGACGCCGATTGGCGTTCAAATAATTCGAGCCTGGCACACGGAGAGCAAAGAGATCTGTTACCCAAAAAAAAAAATTAAAAAAATAGGGGGCGCTCACTGTTACCGTCAAGTTGTCACGTTCCCTTATTACTGCCAACTTTGCCAACTTGTCTGGGAGTTTGAGGAGAAGCAGATTCCGTCAGTGCCCCCATAGAAACGAGATCAGCTGTTATTATCATAACCACGGCACACCAGGCTGGGGTGGGGGGATTTGTGTGGGCAGGGGTCGGTGGGATTAGGTGTAGGTGGACATCAGTTGTTATATAGAAAGAGATTGGTGCAGCGCAGTTGTGTGGACAGGAGTAGAGAGTCGTATGGAGGAGTAAGTCTACAGCTGGCTTAATGTGAGTTTGGACCAGGGGGGTCGTTTCAGTGGCCTAATGTTGTGCGGGATATGTGAAATTGGACCAGTGGTGTCGTGTCAGTGGCCTAATGTTGTGCGGGATAGGTGAGTTTGGACCAGTGGTGTGGTGTCAGTGGCCTAATGTTGTGCGGGATATGTGAGTTTGGACCAGTGGTGTGGTGTCAGTGGCCTAATGTTGTGCGGGATATGTGAGTTTGGACCAGTGGTGTGGTGTCAGTGGCCTAATGTTGTGCGGGATATGTGAGTTTGGACCAGTGGTGTGGTGTCAGTGGCCTTATGTTGTGCGGGATAGGTGAGTTTGGACCAGTAGTGTGGTGTCAGTGGCCTTATGTTGTGCGGGATAGGTGAGTTTGGACCAGTAGTGTGGTGTCAGTGGCCTTATGTTGTGCGGGATAGGTGAGTTTGGACCAGTAGTGTGGTGTCAGTGGCCTTATGTTGTGCGGGATAGGTGAGTTTGGACCAGTGGCTCTCTTCAGAGATCGTTCATTCTCGATGCTAAGCTTGAATTTAGTTACCCAAAATAGGTGCTTCCCCCCCCCCCCCCAATAAAATAGAGTATATCAATACATATATTTTGAATGAAAAATTAGGGTTTTCGCCCCCTTGGAGGCGGCGACCGGGGCGGGTGCCTCCTTCCAACAACCCTGACTACATAATCAGCGGCGTATCTACTACTAGAGTTCAGAAAGTGCTAAACGGTACAAATCGGCCTTGTCTTGTAGATACAAAGACATTACAAAGAAAACAGCAGCAAATCCCATAGAGAGGCTCCTCTTAAACGGACTAGAAAAGTAATCAAGCTGAATTACATATATATGTGTATTTAACATCGGGTACTGGTGAAAGCGTGATGGTTTGAAGCGTAGCTGCCCGCCCTAGATATTCTGAATGATGATATTTAATACCTTGGCACAGAAAAATGTGGATGACACAGTTCCCTAAAACCACTACGAAAGCCCGAATGTTAAAAAGGTGATAAGGGGAGAGACTGCAATCAGGATAGCAGAAACGGAAATAAGTAAAACAGAGTATGGTTAAACCTGAAAAAAAAGGAAGGCAACAAAACAACGAACGTGTCGGCAGGAAGCCTTGTCAGTGAACAAAACAACAGTAAATACATAACAACATTTAAAAAAATAGCACTCTACGCTCTAATAATCAAATTTTCAAGAAATCATCTTCATTGGCTTAGGAAAACTTAAAATCGAAATTCTCCGACCTAAGCAGCAGACATGACTTTTGGTCCCTAAGGGGAACAACACATACATTCCGTGATTCAATTATCTACCCTTGGTTCAAATGTATTTCAAATGTCCTTAGGTGACATGCGCGTGAAATGAGTGTGTGTGGGGGGAGGAGGGGGGGGGAATTCAAACCTCTAAGCCTATTCCCCATTAGGCTAACTCGACTTGAGGCAACGAAGACAAATGGAAGGCAGGACGGTCGCGTCACTCGCTCTCTCTCTCTCTCTCTCTGTCACACACACTCTCTCTCTCTCTCTATCTCTCTCTCTCTCGACTCCTGGCTGACGTTTCATCAAATCATTATCTATTGCATTTAAACCCGTCTCATTGTTAACACCCCTTTTTCAAAACAAAAAAAAGATGTTCATCTTTGTTTATTTTATTTAAAATACGAGTCGAACTCACACGTTTCGGGTATATATAATCATTGTTCAAATAAATAAACACGAATTTCCCGGAGATCCCAGGTGCGGGGTGTCTCGCGTGTGATTTCATCTTTGACCAGAGATGTATTTTGTATCTTGCGATGTCGAGCGCTGGGGGGTGGGGGAGTTATTTGTTTGTTTAAATAAAGGAGAGCGTGGGTCCGTCGTGTCGGGCGGCTTTCTGCCCGTGCGGTGCGCCAACACGGTACAAATACGGTAAAAGCCTCCTGACAGCGTCTAACAATAAAGCATGACAAGCCTATTAATGAGCCCAGCTACCGCAGATCTATATTTCGTTAAGACTGTGACAGAAAGCATCAGTGGCGGTGTTGTTATAGGCAGACGCCATTAGGCCGCGTGTTGATCGGACGGAGACAGAAATGTTGCCCGGTTGGCAAAAATTGTTTTCGTTTGATATGGTTTTTTCACTATTTGAATCACCTGCCCGTCCCCCCCCCCCCCCCTAACCATATTTTCCCCGCCACCGGTTTACCGGAAATAAATAATTTAAGTTGCATTTTTTTTTTACACCGGGTCCGGGTATTTTGTGAAAATACTTAGTGGGTCCAAGTGTTACATAAAAAAATATTTAAAAAATTTCATTTTCTATAAACAACAGCTCTACAGAAAGTCCTACACCATACCCGCCGGCATTTAAACAATAGTCCTGCTGACAGTCCTACACCCTACCCGCCGGCATTTAAACTATAGTCCTGCTGACAGTCCTACACCCTACCTGCCTTCATGTAAACAATAGTCCTACAGACAGTCCTACACCCTACCCGCCGGCATTTAAACTATAGTCCTGCTGACAGTCCTACACCCTACCTGCCTTCATGTAAACAATAGTCCTACAGACAGTCCTACACCATATCCGTGGCTCTTTCTTGATTAATATAAAAACTGGCCTCCAAAAACATTCATCAATTTTTCCCGAGTTCAACCACCCAGCATGACCTCGCAGATAGAAAGCTCTTTGTCCCCACTCAGTACTAATAATATAAAACATGTTGAGTAAGGGGGGGGGGAAGGACCGGTTGTGAAGAGGAAGCAGCCATACCAGAAGCAACATCAGTGGCGTAGCGAGCTTAACTCGCGCCCGGGGCACAATACCTTTTTAGCGCCCCCCCTATTCGAAAACCATACAATATTATAGGTAAAATATACCATTTGGCGCCCCTTTGCGAGTAGCGCCCGGGGCATGATGCCCCCCATGCCCCCCTCGCTACGCCACTGAGCAACATATACATAAGAGATACAAATCAACCCAAAATTTACCGGACACCATCATTCAGTCAACTGTAACAAATTAATTAAAGAACAAAACGTCCACAATAAAATAAAATTTGAGTGCAGTAGATACGGTGGTCAGTTGTATCCGTTCACAATACAATACTTACATCTTGTGATTCATTGACTAAACAACACATTCCATTTCTAACGCGAGGCATTCGGCTCGCGGGAGATTATTTTTCAATGTTCTCTGTGTCGAGCATGTGAGTTCACTAATAATTGTTGCGCACTGGATATTACGTTTGATTACATCGCAGTGTCTTTTGGGGAGATAGATTAGTTTGTGAGCGCTCTTCGCGCGCTTTACTTTATGACGTATTGTCTAGTTATTCTGTTTTGTGACGTACATTTTATTTGGAAAGAACGGGGGGGGGGGGGGGGAAGGGGGTCGTTGAAATAATTTTGTAGGAGATGGCTGTGTATTTATACTCTCTGATAGCGAGCTGCTCTACATACGTGTTAATGAAATGTACAGTCCGTGGATACAGTTATGTGTTAAAGCTGCATTAGTTTCGGGAAAGGACTTATGTTCATTCAGTGCTCGTACCACGCATGAACAACGTGTGAAAGAACCCGATGAAGTAAACCAATCAAGTAGACAAGGATTTTGACACATTAAAAAAAATTAAAAAATCTCAGGTCAAGTCAAGAGATTGACGTTGAGATACAACCGTTCCAGGAAAACAGCTTCCGTCTGCCAACATGATGAGGATGTTCTCAAGAGATTGACGTTGAGATACAACCGTTCCAGGTAAACAGCTTCCGTCTGCCAACATGATGGGGATGTTCTCTTTTTAATAAGGTCATCCGTTCAGATATATATATTGGTGCAGTTTAAGAATAGTATCTTAGATGATCATGTCGCAAGATATCAAACGATTTGCTTTAAAAAGATGCTCTGTCACTTGACACCATAAAAGACCAGTGTTTCTTTCAGAAATTTCCCCCGGGGGGGGGGCGCTTCAGATGTTCGGGGGGGGGCAGTGCCAGTTGTCAGTGGCCAGAGGCGTAGTAAGGGGTGGCAGATGGGACATACGTCCCTGGGTGCCAAAAGAGCGGGGGGGGGGGCAAAATGGGCTTAGATGGTATTAATTGGTTGAAAATAATGGGTTTCAGAGTTGGAGGGGGGCGTAATAATGAA
Source organism: Omphiscola glabra (assembly GCA_964017045.1). Taxonomy (NCBI): domain Eukaryota; kingdom Metazoa; phylum Mollusca; class Gastropoda; family Lymnaeidae; genus Omphiscola; species Omphiscola glabra. Next base: position 47,796,570 of record OZ024794.1, on the reverse strand, counting down.
TCTTGTCCCCTGACGCCAAACTGTAGATACGCCCCTGCTAGTGTCGTCGAAAATAGGCGGATGGGGTGGTCCACCCAGGTGTCACTATTTTTAACGTGCAGATGTGGCATTTTCGGACAACTGCAGAATGTGTATCAGGAAAGGGGGGACGGAAAATACTTGGCAGCTCATGGCAGCACTAATAGCTACGCTACTAGGCAGTGTATCTATCGATACCAAAATCAGCGATCATTTTCATCACGAAGTAGGGCTGAAATCGTGCGCGCAGATAAATCTTGATCGGTGGGGGGGGGGGGGGGGCTTGGGGAGCCTGCTCCCCAGAAGATTTTTGATTATTTTAAAATCAAGAGGTGTATTTTTGAGTTACTCTTATACCTTTTGAAAGGAAGAACATTTAAAAGTTTTTTTGGAGGCATTATTTAGCTCAGTGCCATATATAAACTGAATTCACTCCATTTTTGGCGTGCCCCAGGGTAATCATTAGGCACAAGCTTATAATCAACCCCATATTGTACCATTGATCAGCGCGTGGAAAGGGGTGCATAATTTAGGGTGCTAAAGACAGTCGTACAAACTCAAAATGCAGGGATGCATTATTTTGGCTCATACTTGAATTTGTTGTTTCTTTCAGACAATTTTGAATTTGCATTTCAAATATTCGTGTGGAAAGTGCCATAATTATCCCTAATGACCAAAGACATCTTAAATTTCGCAACAGCGGGACGTAAACTATATTCATTCTTGTTGTGTCACCCTTGATGGTACGCTTTTGCCCTAGATTTTTCTCCCCCCTTAAATCATTATAGTCCTCAGAAAATATTTGATTGATCTAAAATACAAGAATGCATTTTATCACATATCTGAAATTAGTAGTGTCATATTCTACACTTAATTGGAGAACAACGGAAGAGATCCTGTTAAAAAATGTAGGTGTCACTTAACTTTAACTTTATCGTGTGCGAGCAGCAACCCCTTCGACTGCAGGGTGCCTCGAATATTTTAGGGGCTTAAAGATGTGATGAAGATATTTTATTAATTATCATCTTTCCATGCAGGTTTGGCAAAACGGAAATTGCTTGACCTGCTTGTGTTATGCAAAAAAATAAATAAATAATAATAATAAATAATTATATAACTAAAAATAGTTATGTGGCTTTAATTTTTTATTTACATTATTAGAGATAGCTACTCAATACATAAATGAATTTGCAAAAAACAAAATTCAATTAAAAAGGATTTTATCACTAAAAAGCACTGCAAACATTATTTTATATGCTGTACGCAAAAGGAAAAAACAAACTTACTTAATGCTTAGACTACTTTATCTTAATATTTCTTAATTTTACCGGAATCAAAAAGAAAAAAAAAAGGTCTATAAATTTGTATGAGTTTTTAAAACTAGTCATTTTTATAAAAGGCCTATGAACGGCATATCTAGTTTAAGAAGACATGAGTTGTTTAGAGAAGACATTATATTTACTAATGTGTGATTTTATCTTTGGGAAATTCGTATGCAAATAAAGTATACATTTCCCAATATTCAGTAGATTGAAATTTTTATTTGGAATTTCAAACTACTATAACTTTCTTAAATTGTCTCTTCGCCATACTTAAATTTTTTTTTTTTTTTATCTAAATCCAAAGAATCTATTTTCAATTGACAAATTAGCAATAAGAGTTTTTTAAACACGTACCCAAAAATGGAATTGGCATAATAATCTAAAAGCTAGTTCACAAAAAAAAAAAAAAAAAAAAAAAAAATTCTTAGCTTTCTACTGGATTCTCATCTAAAATAAAATTAATAATATTAAAAAATGAGTGCAATGCCAATGGATGGGGCACTATGTTTGCTATTCTGACATTAAAAATAGAAAAGCAGTTGGCAAGTTAATAAAATAAATATCGGCGTAGTATTAAAAAAAAACTGTTACTCAGGAAACTTTGAAACAAAAGTAGCACATTGAAAGCCTTGTAACAAAAGTAGCACATTGAAAGCCTTGTAACAAAAGTAGCACATTGAAAGCCTTGTAACAAAAGTAGCACATTGAAAGCCTTGTAACAAAAGTAGCACATTGAAAGCCTTGTAACAAAAGTAGCACATTGAAAGCCTTGTAACAAAAGTAGCACATTGAAAGAAAACAAAAACGCTTTCGATTTAATAATAACTGATGAAACGTTCACTATTCGTATGCGCCCTTTCAATTTTATAATTAGAAAAAGAAGCTTAATGCCATCATACAATTTATAATTAACACCTATCCTTATTTTTAAATCATGCTTTTACGATGAGCTATAATTTCAAAACAGATTGCACATGTTTAGTACGTAACTAACTATTATAAACCTTAAACCTTTTTAGGTAAGTAAATGTATTTTAATACATTGTCGTTAAAGTAAAGTCTTTTAACTTGTCAATTGCAAAAAATAAAAAAAAAATAGCGATATAGGGGAACAACAGGAAGTAAGACTGGAACGGTCAGTGCGATTTTTATAACCAAATACTATAACTTGATTAGCCTTAAATATACGGATCATCAAATATATCGAGCCTAGCAATATTTTATAAATTTCATTTAATTGTAATCGGTTAAAGGCACCAGCTACTATGCTTTTTAAAACTGCTTTAAAATGACAATTTTGTCATTTTTAATATTAAAAATATATATTTGTTATATTGTTTTAAACATTGTGCTGCGGCTTGGGGGGGGGGGGGGGATGCCCTCCCGCAGAGATAGCTGAAACAAACACTGTTGCTAATAATAACTATATTTTTTAAAGCACGAGGTCATCATTCAAATTTTAATGAACATCATTCCCTGCTGTAAAAGTCATGCTTTTATTATAAAATATTATTTGCAAACATGAAAAGATTGCTCACGTTTGATACTTAGTGAGAATTCTATTGAAAGTGAAGACCTTAAAATTGAAGCAACTGTAGTTTAAATATAGTGTTATTAGTCTTTAAACTTGCGAGTTGCAAAAAATAATTAAACAAAAAATATAGATAAATGCGAACGGGAGGTAACACTACGTCTCATGATCGGGCCAGGCAAATTTTCGAAACATTGCGATATTTATAATCGAATATTATAAGCTTCTAAGAAGATTTGCCTTAAAAATACGGATCATCAAATATATCGAGCGTAGCGATATTTCATAGATTCCACTAATTGTAATCGGTTAAAGACGCCAAATTGCATTCTTTTTAAACTGTTTAAAATGACAATTTAGTCGTTTTTAATTAAAAAATATATAATCGTTCTATTGTTTTTACCCATTTTGCTCCGGGGGGGGGGGGGGGGGGGACACTTGACTTTCCCCGGGGGCACTACCCCCCCCCCCCGGAGAGATGCCTGAAAGAAACCCTGTAAAAGACGTTTGTCTGAAATATAAAGTATTGCTAGTATATAACGTGTCGTTTTATATAATCGCTTAGCGTTGGTAAAGGTTGGGAAAAAACTGATGTTCTTAAAAAACAAATTAAAAATTCAAGTTTTTTAAATTGCACTTTTCAGAATCTCAAACAGTTAATGACCGAGGTATAAGAAATGTGATCTTTAAATTAGTGCGGACCAAACAAAAGGGTAGGTAAAAAAGACGAATGTTGAAATTGTCTTGATCTTATGTGAGTTTTTTAAATATTAATTCTTAAATACAATTTTGAAGTTGTCGCTAGAACCTCTCGGCTAAGTGGACTTTAAGTGAAAGTTCAGAAATTCGTATGACGTTTTTACCCCTATGGTAAGACAAGGGAGGAATCTAAGCAAATACAAAAAAAGCACAACAGATTATTATACTGTTAGAGAAGTATCCGGTGTGTGTGTGTCTGGGGAACTTTTTGTGCTGTATGAAATAAATAGCATAAAACAGCACACCATAGTATACAATAGCATACCATAGAATACAATAGCATACCATTGCATACAATAGCAGACCATAGCATACAATAGCATATCATAGCATACAATTGCATGCCATAGCATAAAACAGGCATATCGTAGCATACAATAGCATTCAACAGCATATGCGTACCACAGCATAAAACAGCATACCATAGCATACAATAGCATACCATAGCAAGCCATAGCATACAACAGCATACCATAGCATACAATAGCATATCATAGCATACCACAGCATACAACAGCATAGCACACAATACGATACAAAAACCACACAACATCATTCCATAGCATACAATAGAATGCAATAGCAAAAAAAAATAGGATACATTAGGATACGATGGTATACAAATGGGTTATCCTATGATTAAATCACTACGCCACCGTGCATAGGAATAAACAATACAGTCATGTGACTGAGTACCATTAACTCGTTGTGTTACAGTTACAATCTTCGGAATTTGAGTATTTAAAAAAAAATATGAATAAAAATAACAAGCTCCGTTTGACTTAGTGACGTCATTAAATTTTGCAGAAGTCATTGATGCGGACACCGAGATGGCGGTCGTAAAAATATGATCCTTACTCCCCAAGACTTGCTTAATCGTCTCTGCACATTTGGATTATGGTCCAGCTAGGTACCATTAACAGTTGAGCTTTTTTCAAAATAGAATCAAACTTGAAAATGTTGACAGCAAAATTTAAACACCGATATAATACGTCACGGTTGATTGAGATCACGTGGTTTCAGGCATGTGTCCAAACGTCCGTCGGTCAACCCTAATTCATATTCATTAGTATCTGACCGTGACAGGACCGGGTTCGCCAACGTCACGCATGAAAGGGGGGGCTTGGTTGACTCGAACGGGCGCCCCCGAGGGGAGAAATCATGGTAAATTATAATGGATCGGATGGCAAGGAAAACCAATTCTCAATGTGTTCATATCGAACCGACGGCTTCACCGACGACAAAACAGAAATAACGACAAAAACAGGTGTGGTATTAGACATCGGTTTTAGTGGAGAAATAAATGGCGGTGAAAAAAAGTGCGAAGAGTATAAAGATGGTTGGAGAATGGGCATATGTCAGTTATTTTCTGAATAGTGTCATCGGGGTCTAGCAGAAAGCACATTACAGGATAGAATTGAAAAATGAATACACACATAGAAAATAGAGACACACATAGAAAACAGAGACACACATTGAAAATAGAGACACACATTGAAAATAGAGACACACAAAGAAAATAGAGACACACTTAGAAAATAGAGACACACATATAAAATAGAGACACACATAGAAAATAGAGACACACATAGAAAATAGAGACACACAAGAAAATAGAGACACACATTGAAAATAGAGACACACATAGAAAATATAGACACAAATAACAAACAGAGACACAAAAAATAGCACTGAAAACCTGAAACTACACTACAATATACGTGTAAATGATTTGTCATAGGGTCTGGGATCGGGGGGGGGGGGTGATTTGATATGATTGGAAGGAGGGTTGGGATCATCAGGGATACGAGAAGTGGGGATGGAATACAAGTTGCAAGTGGACAAGGAAAAGAGGGAAAGAGTTAAGTATGAAGTATGAAACCGACATATGGAAACCAGTAGAAGTTGTGGCCGTGTTATAGCTATGAAGCAAGTCATAGTTAACGTGGAGTGTTGTGCAAAGAAACGAGTGGATCGTAGTGGCAAAAAATGGGAAAGTTACGGTGGAGTGGAACAGAAAGAAGTCACCGTTTCCTGTCGAATCAAACTCCGAAATACGAGGCTTAGATTCCCACAGGAGGGCAAATCTCCGCAAGAGCCGGCCGAGGAAAAGCCTTAAGTGAACACATCGCCATCTTTACGGCCGGTCCCTTGAGCAGGGACCCCCCTCCCCCCCCCCCCGGTCTCCTCACTCGTGTCCATAGTTAATGAACGCTGACACACACCAGAAAGAAGTGTCCTGTCCTCAATGCGGGAATTTCTGAGGATTTTTGTTGGTCTTTCTTCTTCTCCCACGCCCCGAGTTCAACACTTTTGTACAATGCAAAAGTCACGCGAGCCACCTTGTGTAATTTACGCCATATTACTCTGACCCCTGGCTCCCGACAGTCTTCTCGACGCTGTGAGGATTGGAGGATTTCACACTGAGAATAACAGGAACAGTGTCTTAAGTGCCACGGGACCGTCTTCGCGGGTCATAGTGCCGAGCTCTTTAAGGCCACTGCCGCTTTCTGTGTTGGCTGAACTTTTACACGGTCTAGCTGTAAACATTCATAGCAAAGAGACGATTCTCAAACCGTACAGGTTTGATTGTCAACGAAAGGCCCCATGGCTGCCTTTAAATGCATTTTCCTTATAAAAGAAAGCATATTTAAAAAAAAAAAAGAAAAGGTAAGTGTTATATTTACGGCTCAATGACATAATTAATGAATGGTGAATACACTGAAGTGGGGTGAGATGAGTAATACGATGTAAATATCTCTCAACACAGACTCATTTTAATTCCCTGTTCATATTGTTCGTCCTTCGCACACGAAGATGACCAAGTGTTAATTTTCGACTTGAGTAGTAACCTAGATTGATATATTACACCGTGACCGAAGTGCCGGGTTGTGGAGTTGCAGTGAGCTCAGAGCCCCGGGTTGGGTGGACGCAGTGACCCCAGAGCGCCGGGTTGTGGAGTTGCAGTGACCCCAGAGCCCCGGGTTGGGTGGCCGCAGTGACCCCAGAGCGCCGGGTTGCGGGGGCCTTGCAGTGAGTTTAGAGCGGCGGGTTGTGGTGGCCGCATTGAGCTCAGAGCCCCGGGTTGGGTGGCCGCAGTGACCCCAGAGCGCCGGGCTGCGGGGGCCTTGCAGTGAGTTTAGAGCCCCGGGTTGGGTGGCCGCATTGAGCTCAGAGCGCCGGGTTGCAGTGGCCTTGCAGTGAGTTTAGAGCCCCGGGTTGGGTGGCCGAATTGAGCTCAGAGCGCCGGGTTGCGGTGGCCTTGCAGTGAGTTTAGAGCCCCGGGTTGTGGTAGCCGCAGTGAGCTCAGAGCCCCGGGTTGTGATATTGAATTGAGCTCAGAGCCCCGGGTTGTGGTGGCCGCAGTGAGCTCAGAGCCCCGGGTTGTGGTATTGCATTGAGCTCAGGGCCCCTTTTTGTGGTATTGCATTGAGCTCAGAGCCCCGGGTTGTGGTGTTGCAGTGAGCTCAGAGCGCCGTGTTGTGGCCGCCTTGCAATGAGTTTAGAGCGCCGTGTTGTGGTGGCCTTGCAGTGAGTTTAGAGCGCCGGGTTGTATTAAGTCGACCATTGGAAGCCTGGACACGGCGAACGTCCCTGCGGTGCAGCTAAGACTATCTGGAGAGTAAATTCAATCTGGCACCGAGCGCAGCCGCACAAGACCACCGGATGGTCTTTGTCACTTTTCATTAGTCTGCAGCGTCCAGATTTCTGTCCGTTAACATTAGACATATCAAATAAATCCAAACAAAATTTGGCAGCCTCTATTTAAGGTCATTTCAAGCAGAGAAGAGGCAACCCCCTTCTTCTTCATTTTTTTTGTTAACGAAAATATTTTTCATAGGATTTTATAGATACCTTTTTTGTTATCTTGTCTAGGTCTTAGGTCTAAATCAAACGCAGATAAAACAGACTGAAATATGGTAGTTCCAGCGATGTTTTATGCAAACGTCCTCTCATCGCAAATAGTTTCACATTTCGACTTCAGTTCTGAACACACAATCACGAGCAGGTTGAGATGACGTAGGTTTGCAAAGGACGTCCACGTATTAAAGTTAATTTACAGATGTGGCCACTTTTCACTAGGGCTTAGCCGGGTACTGATTACTGACGCAGATACGCGGAAATGCAGAGTATCAACACACCCGGCACACAAACGGACCCGGCACACAAACGGACCCGGCACACAAACGGACCCGGCACACAAACGGACCCGGCACACAAAAAAACAACAAAAAACGCCAAATCCGGGTGTTAAAAAAGAATTATTTTTCAAATTTTCTAGGATGTTTTCCACACAATGTATAGAACAAGTACATGCATAGAAACAGTGAATTTATAGAAACAATCATGTAAAGAACCAGTGCATGTATAGAACCAGTGCATGTATAGAACCAGTGCATGTATAGAACCAGTGCATGTATAGAACCAGTGCATGTATAGAACCAGTGCTTATATAAAACCTGTGCATGTATAGAACCCGTACATTTATATAACCAGTTCATGTATATACCAGTACATGTATAGAACCAGTACATTTATAGAACCTGTAAATTTATTATAGAACCAGTGCATGTATAGAACGCAGCACATGTATAGAACCCGTACAATTATAGAACCAGTTCATGTATAGCACATGTACATTTATAGCACCAGTTCATGTACAGAACCCGCACATATATAGAACCAGTTCATGTATAGAACCCATACATTTATAGTACCAGTTGATATTTTATAAGATATCTTTGGTCTGACGAGCGATGCGTGCCAAACTAAGTGTATGCTGAATGAAACTGTAAAATTCTGAAAATAATGATTAACTTGCTGCGAATATTGAGTGTAATTATTGGTTTTAGCTATAGCTGCATATCTTTGGTCATGACCACGACACTTTCTATTTACAATTATTATTTCATGGCACATGCTGGCTGGCTGATGATACTGAGCAGCCAAAACTTGTGTGAGTGTGTGTGTGTGTGATTCCTAAGTTCTTTCATATAATTCCATAAAAGAAATGCATTTAAAACTAATTTAATAAGTGAATGAATTGGCTTAACTGAAGGACGGCTGGGATGGTATAGCCATGATGATGGTATCGCCATGATGATGATATCGCCATGAGGATGGTATCGCCATGAGGATGGTATCGCTACGAGGATTGTATCGCCATGAGCATCGTATCGCTATGAGGATGGTATCGCCATGATGGTGGTATCGCCATGATGATGGTATCGCCATGATAATGGTATTAATATGTATTAACGTAAAATGCATACGTTGGCAATAGAACAAATGACAACTGCTACCCACCAGCAACTCTAAGGCATAGAGCGAAGCTCTGTTGACCACTTCTGGTTCTATACATGTACTTTTCACTTTTCCTCACTTTTCACTTGTCCTCACTTTTCACTTTTCCTAACGTTTCACTTTTCCTAACTTTTCACATTTCCTCACTTTTCACTTTTCCCCACTTTTCACTTTCCTCACTTTTCACGTTTCCTCACTTTTCACTTTTCTTCACTTTCCACTTTTTCCTCACTTTTCCCTCTTCCTCACTTTTCACTTTTCCCCACTTTTCACTTTCCTCACTTTTCACGTTTCCTCACTTTTCAATTTTCTTCACTTTCCTCTTTTTCCTCACTTTTCCCTCTTTCTCACTTTTCACGTTTCCTCACTTTTCACTTTTCCTCACTTTTCACTCCACTCTCTCTCACTTATAGAAAATGAACAGATAACTCTTTTTTTTTCTGCAGCTCCTAGACACAGACTTGGATGCGCCGGGAATTTTCTTAAAATATCCGGATCTGGACTGGGTGTAAAAAACAACAACTGCAACCGGCTCATTCCTACTTTTCACTGAAAGGGTTGTGTACAACTAATTGATCAGCTTGCAAAATAATTCATGGGCGTTTGGGGGGGGGGGGGGGGTGGCGGGGGCGGGAGACACTGTATAAATATGTTAGCATTCGTATTTTGGACATTTTCAATACATCCTCGGCATGTATGTGTGTGTTTATGTTTGTGTCTTTGTGTGTGTCTGTCTCTAAATGTGTGTATATGTGTGTGTCTCTGTGTGTGTGTCTGTGGGTATATGTTTGTGCCTGTGTGTGTGTGTGTTTGTGTGTCTATGTGTCTGTGTGTGTGTGTACATTCGGGTCACAGTGCCTCGTCTTGAAGTCATGGGGACGTGCATTAATGAGCTGACAATCTCAACACGTCAGCCCTGCATGATACACGCGATTTCCCCCCAGAAGGCATTGGAGCTCTTCTTCTAATAGGTCTCTGGAACCCTGGGGCCCACGAGAGGAAAGGACTGCCTCAAATAACTGAGGGCCTAAACCAAATGATGTGTAAGATTTCGACCCTGTTCGCCGGAAACAAAATATTTCTTGGCGGAAGTGGATTTCTTTTAAAACAAAAAAAGGAAAGTAAGAATTTAAGAAAAACAAATATTTTGAAGAAGATTACAAAAATATTCTTATTCACGCATTTAACCCTTTAGCCGCTCATTATTTGATATTAGATTTAAAAACCAGATAAGTTTTTGGATAAAAACCTATCTAAAACTCCGTAACCTCACAGATTGTGAAGCCTTACTCGTGTTTTTGAACAAGAAGCCCCTTCGTACAGTAGAATGCCTGGCGTACTTCATCATGTTTGATTTCAGAAACTTAATAAATGTCCAACGTGGAAAATTTCTAAGCTTAAGAAGAAAATACACATTGGAAACCCGACCAATGTTAGCAAAAAAAAAAAAAAAAAAAAAAAAAAAAAAAAAATATGCTGACATTGTCTGAAATATCGCGGCCAGTTAGGGGAACCTTAAGTATGTGTAAATGAGACGGTTGAGAGCATGTGGCTCATGAAAAGCACCAACCATTTAGAAACCGGGCTAAAGTCTATGTTGCAGTATCAGATTTTGGGTTTACACCGAAAAAAAACACCAAAAACCCCCCACCAAAAAACCCCAACAAAAAAAAAAACCCAGAAAGATCACGACAACCCAATCTAAAACAGCTTGATCTTTCGAAAGATACCACTAAACAATAATTTAAATATCAATATTTGTTTTCTGTGTAAAGAACAGTGTAATACTGTTAATAAAGACAATGGCGTATACATATTTTAAAATTATTTTACATCAAGGGAAATGGAAAAGAAAAATTTAAAAGACATTGCACACACTCATCAATCTTTCACCTCCTTATTTCTCAATGATACGTAACTCGTTCTACAAGTTATGATACGTAACTCGTCCTACAAGTTATGATACGTAACTCGTTCTACAAGTTATGATACGTAACTCGTCCTACAAGTTATGATACGTAACTCGTTCTACAAGTTATGATACGTAACTCGTTCTACAAGTTATGATACGTAACTCGTCCTACAAGTTATGATACGTAACTCGTTCTACAAGTTATGATACGTAACTCGTTCTACAAGTTATTATCGTAACTCTCAAAATCACTACCCCCAACCTCCTCCCCCCTCCTTTCTCTCCTCACCCCCCCCCCCCCCCCCGTTTAAAAAAAATTCATTTATCGAATGATTTCTCCTGTACAGTCAAGCTAAAGAGAAAACCCTACAATGACAAACCCGGGTAGAGGTGATTTTTGTGCTTTTTTTTGGGTTGAGAAATACTAATTGAATTAGAGCGATGATTTAAATTGTAAAAAAGGAGACAAAAACACTTGCAGCACGGCTGGTGAACTAAAAAAAGCAAGTAGAAATTAAGTATTATTGACACGAAGATACACTTTCATATATATTATATATATGTAGCTTCTGATATTTCTTTGTCATGACACTGAAGTCATAGAAGTATACTGACGTATGGAAGAAAAAAAAAAGACAACCATTTACGTAAAAACGATAGTAAATCCGGAGAATCGCTGATATCTACGCTTGAGCTAAAAAATTGGCAAGAAACATGTTGAAATAGAAAAAAAAATTTAACAAATTGAAGATTATGAAAACAGTTTAGATTTACAATTAACAACCCTATGGTATCTTCTGATTTCGAGACGTAAATGAAAAAGTGGAAGGGGGGGGGGGGAAGGAAAGTTGTACTTTTCATACCCACAACAGAAGAAGAGGTGAATTGGAAGGTATTATATAAACTACCACGCAATTGAACCGTTCAAGGAAGAACAAATATATTTTGAAGATAATTCCCGTTTCAGAATTCAATCGAGGTAAGAGTGGACTGCGAGGCTAAAAAGCTATACAAGAAATGCACTACAGAAAGTAGCATGGATAAACATGCTGTATAAGTATTCACTTGTGTAGGAATTGAACCGGAGTAAGACAAAACGAGTTGAAAACAGACAAGACAGGAAGTTGGTCTTAGTAGGAAGTTGGTCTTAGCAGGAAGTTGGTCTTAGCAAAAAACAGACAAGACAGGAAGATGGTCTTAGCAGGAAGTTGGTCTTAGCAAAAAACAGACAAGACAGGAAGTTGGTCTTAGCAGGAAGTTGCTTCATTTATGACCTGGGGTTAAGGGGGTGGGATAGACAACATCTTTTTTTAAACACTAAATAATCACATTTTAGCGTTGTGATCAAAAGACACAATGACCTGGAAAAGGAAGTATTCTAGAACATAGTTTTCTAACGCTAAAAAAAAAAAAGAAAAAAAAAAAAAAAGAAAAAAAAAAAAAAAAAAAAAAAATCGTCTTTTAGTTTTATGCAAAAAATATTATTTTAAGGTTTATGATAAATGTAAAACGAAGTTCATTTCTTTTTTGCATAAAAACATAAAATAAATTTTTGCATACTATTTTCGAGAGTTCTGTCGGAGTTTTAATGAAGTAGATCTATGACATTACTGGCTCGTTGCTAAAATCTTGTCGCGAAAACTTTTGAAGCTGAATTCAATTTCCATGACGTATTAAGGGCAAGTTATAACAACTGCCGGGTTGCCCCATTCATCAGTAGGTTATTCTCACGTGCGAGGGGCACAAAAAAAACCCGGCCTATTATTAATTCCAGTGTAAAAGCCTCATAGCAACAAATTAGCACTCAGATTGAACAATTTGAATTTCCATTTCCCTCTTTTTCTTTATATGATAAAAAAAGGTGGTCGGAAAGACAGAAGAATGAATACAATCAATCTGTGAGTGAGTAATCTGGTCGAGTTGAGACATTTCATAAGGGTTGAGGGGGTGGGGGTGAGGGAGTTGGGGAGGGAAAGGGGGGAGTCGAACAACAACAGCCCGGCTGTCCTTAAGGCGCTTCATTAGTTTTGTCTAATTCCAATATCATGAAACGTTGGGTAGGGAGGACGGAGTGAGAGGGAGGAGGGAGGGAGGGGGAGGGGGCTGAGGCTGGAAGAGCCATGCCCGGGCGGCCATTGAAACAGTAGTTCTAATGCTTTAATTTCACTGAGTGTGTTGCAGCACGTTCTGGGGATTAACTGCGAAACGTGGTCTTCCGAGAGTAGCGTCTTGGACACATCGTTTTGTGTCAGACGGCAAGTCACAGCTGGCGACAGAGTGTGTGCGACTAGCTGTTGAACAAAGTAGATGGCATCGAACTTACGACCTTGACTAAAGCAGTTAACACCAACATTGGTTACAGACCTGGCCTCGAACGGTGTCGTCAAAGCATCAAGTAACTTCGTTTATGTGCAACATCTTGGTAACAGCTGTATTGGAAATAGTGACGTCTCCTCATTTTACAGGTCCATAATATGTAGACATGAATAAAGTTATAACGTTTTGCGCCATCTTGAAAATAGCACATGCGCACCCTAGTGCGCCCCGAGTGGGGCATGGACCTCTAATCGAAAATCGTTGGATTAGAAGGAATCAAGAAAATCAGGGGGTCTCAAAGTGACATCAAACAGGGAGCTGAACATGGATTAAAGAGGTCTCTGCAGGAGTCAATACAAAGGGGTACCACAATCGATTCAAAGACTTTTTTGGGGTGGGGGCTTGGGGGGGGGGGATCCACACGCCATGAAAAAAAGGTTCAACAGTGGGATTTAAACAGGCCTCTATATGTTTGAAATAGAAAGTTGTTATAAGCTTGACCACATAGTTGGGACCATACACTGGACTACTAACAACTTATTTGATTAGTTTGGATATAAATATATATATATATATATATATACAAAGACAAATAATGAAAGAGATTGCCACTCCACCATCCCCAAGCTACCCCCACCCACTTCCCCCGACAAAACAACATCAACCACACAAAAGCAGCTGTAAAGAAGAGGACATGATTATAGAGGACCATCATATTCTGACACAATGGACATATTTAATAGCAGAGGTTCAGGCGGCACGAGCGACGTGGCTTCTTGGTATGAATTATTCAGAGCCGCTCTGGAAGTGATTCATTGTTGGGGCTCCCGGATTTATCAAGCGACGCAAAAGCTGCGGGCTGTCACCAAAACTGACCAAACGCAATTTTTAAATTTTTTTTTTTTGGCGGGGGGGGGGGGGGGGGTTTGGGGGTTGTTTACAAGTGCTTTACAACTGGATCACGTGTGAATTAGATTCTAAATTTGGTTAAAAAAAATTGTTAAAGTAATATGTATTTAAAATCGTGACTCCAAGATTATCTTGAAGATGACGTCAGGAATGGCAGAGAGTAGATGCGCCAAACACCGAACAGTGGTCAATACATTAAAATGCTGCAGTAAAGAAAAAACAAACACACAGGCAACAACAACAACAACAAAACAAAAAAAAACTTTAAAATGTGTGGTTTTTAAAATCAGTTATTTGAATCTCTTCTTAAAATATTGTATTTAAGGTACAGCCTGGTCCACTTTTCACTTGATCGACATGATGCTGAGTTTTTTGGGGGGTAAACACATCAAGAGTAGTTCAATCGGTAAATATCTAGCTGAGCTTCTTTCATTAGCCTTAGAAATTGTGTCTGATTTTTTTTGTGTGGTTTCGATCGTCCCTCGATTCGATGAGGACAACACTAATCCCCCCCCCCCCGATTGTTCTGGTGCTGATTCCATCATGTGGGTGCGTGCAGTGGCGTAGCTAGGGTTAGTGCCACCCGGGGCGGGACAAGATTTTGTCGTCGACTTCCATGAAAAAATAAAATCAGCAGTTGGCCAAAAAATATCCACTACATGTAAAGAGAAAAAAAATATTCCGCCCGGGGCAAACTGCTCCTTCCGTTGTCCCATTTTCTACGCCACTGGATGCGTTGATGGCTGATGAGACCGATTCTAGCACAAATATTGTATTGAGTTTAGCGATAATACGAACTTATTATTATATTTTTTTACATTAGTAAAGTTTCTTAGAAAAGCCCCAATTAAAAGGACAGGTTACGCTGGACTGGACACATGGAAAGAATGCTAAAATGACAGGGAAGTGAAGAGGGTGCACCACCAAAACCTCAGAGAAAAATGGCACACCTAGCCTTAAATGGATGGGTGTTGTGATTAGGGATCTAAATCAGCTGGAAAAAGGGAAAAACATCGGTTAGGTCTGGGCGGAAGGAAGTGGTGAGGCAGGCCTAAGCCCTACATGGACTGAGGCGCTACAAGGGATAGATAGACGGTCTGAGTGGAAGGAAGTGGTGAGGCAAGCCTAAGCCCTAAATGGACTGAGGCGCTACAAGGGATAGATAGAAGGTCTGAGCGGAAGGAAGTGGTGAGGCAGGCCTAAGCCCTACATGGACTGAGGCGCTACAAGGGATAGATAGAAGGTCTGAGCGGAAGGAAGTGGTGAGGCAGGCCTAAGCCCTACATGGACTGAGGCGCTACAAGGGATAGATAGAAGGTCTGAGCGGAAGGAAGTGGTGAGGCAGGCAAAAGCCCTACATGGACTGAGGCGCTACAAGGGATAGATAGAAGGTCTGAGTGGAAGGAAGTGGTGAGGCAGGCAAAAGCCCTACATCGACTGAGGCGCTACAAGGGATAGATAGAAGGTCTGAGCGGAAGGAAGTGGTGAGGCATGCAAAAGCCCTACATGGACTGAGGCGCTACAAGGGATAGATAGAAGGTCTGAGCGGAAGGAAGTGGTGAGGCAGGCAAAAGCCCTACATGGAATGAGGCGCTACAAGGGATAGATAGAAGGTCTGAGCGGAAGGAAGTGGTGAGGCAGGCAAAAGCCCTACATGGACTGAGGCGCTACAAGGGATAGATAGAAGGTCTGAGTGGAAGGAAGTGGTGAGGCAAGCCTAAGCCCTACATGGACTGAGGCGCTACAAGGGATAGATAGAAGGTCTGAGTGGAAGGAAGTGGTGAGGCAGGCAAAAGCCCTACATGAACGGTAGCGCCACAGGAATTAGGAATGGGTGGAAATTTCTTTCATTTAGGAAAGTTATAATTTTTTAAAAAAATGACTTCATTATTGACTGCAGTGAAGCGATAACCTTTCGCACATATTGTTTTTTTTAAGCCCACTCTTTCCTTCTTGTTGTATTGTATGATGGTTACATGTCAGGGGTTTCGTGTCGGTCAACGCGAGGAACGGCGCTCCTCCTTTAATATGTCCATGGTTTGTTTTTTCATCATCTTCGTCTCTTACCTTAACCCCCTCTTATATCATAGGTGTCTAAATGAAACAAACACATTATTTAACCCTCTCTTATATCATAGTTGTCTAAATGAAACAAACACATTATTTAACCATCTCTTATATCATAGTTGTCTAAATGAAACAAACACATTTAACCATCTCTTATATCATAGTTGTCTAAATGAAACAAACACATTATTTAACCATCTCTTATATCATAGTTATCTAAATGAAACAAACACATTTAACGCTCTCTTATATCATAGTTGTCTAAATGAAACAAACACATGTAACGCTCTCTTATATCATAGTTGTCTAAATGAAACAAACACATTTAACGCTCTCTTATATCATAGTTGTCTAAATGAAACAAACACATTTTAGCATTATTTTTTTTTTTAAATACACCAAGCACTGCAACTGAAATGTCATGGAAAAGTTTGTACGACAAACTCATTTATATGAACTGATAGCGAGAAAAAAACATAAAAAACAACAACAGATATTTCCTATTTAAAATCAAAATTATTTTAGATTTACAGCCTTACATTTGTCAAATTTCTCCCTCCTCCCCCCCCCCCTTTTTCCCTCTTTTTGCGGCTCTCCCACACTCTCATTTTTTTGAAACGCAATTTTGAAACCTTGCCTCCAGAATGAACCGACAGAGTACAGAGGTCTCACGACACCATTAATTTGCCGCAAATCTTCCCTGTCAAAGGACGACAACTGATTATCGCTGTCAGATTGCAGCTGTTTGATCTACAGCCTACAGATTATAACTCGCCGCTTCGATTTCAAAAGACCATAAAATATGGCTTACGATTTAATTTTATTTTTTAAATTATTATTATTATTACTATTTTTTTTTTGGGGGGGGGGGGGGGTAAAAGGAAATGTTATCTAGAAAAGTCGAATATCTCCCAAATTCCCCCCCCCCCCCCCCCCAATTAGCGGAAAGGGATTATGATCCATGGGGAAGGCGAACCGTGCTTCAAAATATTACAGTTATCAAATTAGCGAATTTCTCATCATGAAATAATTACACAGCCTTCGTGTGACAACGAAGACCTGAACAGCTGCGGTACATGTAACGTAAAAAAAATTATGAGCTGACAGTAAATACTGTGTGGGGCACAATCCATGGATGAACAGAGCTGCTTTGGCAAAGATTGTTTTGTCCTCAATCACTGACTTCCTCAACATTTAGCCCCAAGGACTCCACAGATGTCACTTTTACATTAAGTTCCACCGCTCCCCGCCCCCACCTCCACCCACTTTTAAAGTCCCAATTCTCACCCCCCAACTTTTGTGTTGTATTTGTTGTACGTAGAAGTAAAACTTGTGTAGGTATAAAATTAGAATTTAAAAAAAAAATCCTTTATATTGACTTTTGTTGTGTTCGTGTGTTTCTGTGTTAAAGGCAAAATCTTCGGACGGCTAATTGGTCGACTTTCCGTCATCCTATCGAGCTGAAACTTGGCACATAGACTCGTTGACGATGACAACACATAGACCCACCCCCCCCCCCCAAAAAAAATAAAATAAAAAATAAATAAAAATAAATAAAAAATAAATAAAATAAATAAATCATTTTTTCCTCTTTTTTTTTAAATGGGGAGATGAATACCATATTAAGCATTGATTTCTTAACAACTATAGCCGTCACTAAGTCGCACAATAATGCATATTAAGGATTTACACGAAAAGGTTTGTTTTCTGGGGGGTTTATTTAAATTCTTTCAATAACAGATCTATTGGAAAGACAACTTATTTCTGTATGATATTCTTATAACACATGGACGGTTGACCACGCAAGCTGCCATCGGCTCATTGGTAAAGCTATCGTCTATATTCCCGGCCTGTTTTATCTGCCGGAGCCTGGCAGTGATTTGTCAAGGGGGTTGGGGGGCTAACCAAGAATAAGGGAGGTTATTCTAATGACGCAGCTGCACCTCAGAGAGTCATCTAAAGTGAGTCTGTCGCCGGTTGCGGGACCTGATAGAAGACCCGGTTGGTTTTGGACTGCACCACAGAGACTTCCAGATGGCCCGGCATATCCCCTATTTATAGGACTCGTGGAGAATATCTGGCCGAAACGGCCTGGTGAAAACTTATTGTCCGGGAAGGCGACATGTGTTATGTAGCAGCGATTCTCAAACATATTTTCCAATAATTAAAAAAAATAATTGTCTCTTTCTTGATTGCGTTGGAGTAAATAAATTTAAGTATGATACAGAATTTTTCATTATTATTTGAAAAAAAAAAGAAAAAACAAAAAAAAACAAAAAAAAACACAAAGAAAAATAGTTTTCAATTTCTACACGTCTCCTAACTGATTGAGAAGCACTGTTCCATGCTTGTCGTTGTGCGGACGGGTCACATGCTTGAACATGTCCACGACATATTCATGCATTGGCGAAATTCAATGCGATTTTAATTAAATGCCTGTTGCTAGCTCTTCTTTTTGTCATCTGAGGAGATGATGATTTAGAAAAAAAATCTATTTGATCACGTCATTTTGTCCATAGAAAGCAAGTAATGGTGAGTTGTAAATACAGAATCAAAAGTAACAGAGAATGAGTCGGGTGTAATGCATTTTAAGAAATTAAAAATTATTTTTTTAGTGCTTTTTAAACTCGTCTTTGTTAGAAAGTCTTTTTATTGTTCTTAAGATGCATCACCAGTTCAGATGATGTCCATCACCAGTTCAGATGATGTCCATCACCGGCTCAGATGATTTACCTCACCGGTTCAGATGATGTCCATCACCGGTTCAGATGATGTCCATCACCAGTTCAGATGGTATCCATCACCGGTTCAGATGGTATCCATCACCAGTTCAGATGGTATCCATCACCAGTTCAGATGGAATCCATCACCAATTCAGATGGTATCCATCACCAGTTCAGATGGTATCCATCACCAGTTCAGATGGTATCCATCACCAGTTCAGATGGTATCCATCACCAGTTCAGATGGTATCCATCACCAGTTCAGATGGTATCCATCACCAGTTCAGATGGTATCCATCACCAGTTCAGATGGTATCCATCACCGGTTCAGATGGTATCCATCACCGGTTCAGATGGTATCATCTCGTGGAAAAGTCAAGCTGAGCAGAACTCTGTGTGTTGAATGTTTTGGTAAAAGTCAAATCAAGGAACAAATAAAATGGCGGATTATTATTTTAACTCACCGTTTGTTCCTACATTACAGGTTGATAGGAGCTTTAACAAGTTTTTATGGGAAAATTCCTTATTCCATGTATCTCTCTTAGAAGAATCACTGACCTGAGATGGCCTGTAAGAAATGACCTTTAACTGACCTGGATATAAAAATAGGTCCTTGTAAAAGTCTTAAGTGCTGTTTTGTTTAAATCTTCTCATGTGCGCATTAAGCAAATAATGTTTTCTTAGGAGCGCATTAAGCAAATAATGTTTTCTTAGGAGCGCATTAAGCAAATAATGTTTTCTTAGGAGCGAATTAAGCAAATAATGTTTTCTTAGGAGCGAACTAAGCAAATAATGTTTTCTTAGGAGCGAATTAAGCAAATAATGTTTTCTTATAGCGAATTAAGCAAATAATGTTTTCTTAGGAGCGAATTAAGCAAATAATGTTTTCTTATAGCGAATTTTTTGTTGTTGAAATTTCTTTACTTAAGACCATGACCCTTATCACCAAAGCCTTAAATATTGACAGATGGCCCATGTCACCAAAAAGCTAATATGTTGACAGACATTTACCTAATCTATTACCAACAAAAAAATCAAATAAAAAATCAATCAAAATCCCCAGTTCCCAGACGTATACAAGTGTCTCCGTTGCTCAAAAACAAGTTTCAGCTTTTGTACATAATTCATGTGTCATGTTGCTGTACAATTCAAGACTCGTGTTTCTTTATCATTAGAGTGTCATTGTTTCCGAATAATTCCAGTGTCACGTCGCTCTGTAATTCAAGAGTCGTATTGCAATCGGCACTGCATAAAAAAAACGTACCAGCATTATAATTCAATATAAGAGCAGCATATTTCATTGACACAAAAATTCATAATAAATACGTCATATAAAAAAAAACGACAACATTTGATAATTTGATCCACTTTAAAGCAACAGCACACAATACACAATAGACGCAGCTCTAACAGTTAATAAACAAATACATACATCCATAGCGGTACAGTAAAATTCAGGATAGCGACATGCATTAGACGAACGATCCAATTATCAGACAAAGATTGATCACGATGATTTGGTACGACAGACTCCACTAACAGATCATTCATATTTCACCTTAGCCACATACATTAATAATACCAAGGTGCCCAAAGACTGCACGAGGTATACACACACACACAGAGAGAGAGAGAGAGAGAGAGAGAGAGAGAGAGAGAGTTAAAATTCACGTTAAAATGATAATATTTGTAATAATTAATAAGTGAAAAACAGAGACCATCCTTATATACCACAATGGTTGTGTCAGTAAATGATTGTGGTCACTGTTTTATGGGATAATATAGAGGGTGGGGGGCTGCGTTTAAGCCACGCGAAGCACATAAATAGTGAAAAATGACATGTCCCCTATAGAAAACTAGAAAGAACACTTAAAAATGACGTTTCGGCTAAATGCCTTCCCCAGCAGCCAAGACAAGAAATAACAAATTATTTGAAATTAAGAACTTAAGTGTTTCCCACAGTTCAGTTGCGAACACCTCCTGGACTGTAGACTTCGATACAGTCCATTACTTTCCATTAACTGAAAGATAATTGCTACCGAGTCGTACAGTGAATTTTTCCGTTCAAACTTGGCGTCCCGTATCGTGCTCCAGGGACAGAAAATTCTCTTAAGTGAGATTTTCATGTTGTACGCGGCGTTCTGACCACGGTGTTCTGACCACGGCGTTCTGACCACGGTGTTCTGACCACGGTGTTCTGACCACGGTGTTCTGACCACGGTGTTCTGACCATGGTGTTCTGACCACGGTGTTCTGACCACGGCGTTCTGACCACGGTGTTCTGACCACGGTGTTCTGACCACGGTGTTCTGACCACGGTGTTCTGACCACGGTGTTCTGACCACGGTGTTCTGACCACGGCATTCTGACCACGGTGTTCTGACCACGGTGTTCTGACCACGGTGTTCTGACCACGGTGTTCTGACCAATGGGTGGTTTCTCGTTTTAAAAGTTTAATTCATCGCATAGTCAATGCCATAAAATAAATAACATTAGATCCTAAACAACAGTCCTAGGAGCAGTATAAATGTTGGGCGGAGTCGTCTGTATGTTGGACGGGGTCGTATGTATGTTAGATGAAAGATGTATGTAGGTTGAAAGGAGTCGTATTTATGCTTGACGGAGTCGTATGCATGTTGTACTAAGTCTTATGCAAGTTGAACTGAGTCTTGTGTTTATTGGGCGGAATCTCATGTATGTTGGACAGGGTCAGTTCCATGAAAAAAATATTTTCTAAGTTTTGTTTTGATTTTAAAAAGTATTTTAGTTAATTAACTCTTAAAAGTATTATATTTAGTTAACGAATGATCATAAAAAAATTGAGGTTAAAAAAAATGTACAAAATATGAAATTGAGTTTATGAATGTTTACTTATTTAAAAAAATAAACTTTCGAATATGATCGATTTTTATTCAAAACACGTGATTATCTGGAGCTTGAGTTTAAGTAGCAGTTTAGCGCTTAGAAGCGACAATAGTTTTATTTATACGACCACAGATCTGTTGTTGTTGTTGTTGTTCGTCCGTCAAATCGACTAGGACCATCCAGTCATCCGGTTAGGGGGATGGGTTACGGTCGGTTCGTAGGTGGCTTGTCAATCCTATACGTGCTCGAAATAATCTGTGGCACCGCGGGCAGGGGATAGTTGCTGCAGTTGTGGATTTAATAACGTTCTTTCGGGCTTGCCTGCGTGTCTCAATGATGGCCATCATACTGGCTTCATAAGATTTAGCCCCTATCTTGACCGATGATCTCCACCTGACTCTGTCCTGAGCTGTCTGCCCCCATTCAGTAGGGTCGATGCTGAAGGCCTTTATTGCCACTTTCAGTGAGTCTTTGTAACGTTTTTTTTTACCTCCTTGGGAGCGCTTGCCTGTCGTGAGCTCACCATGGAATATTTGTTTAGGGAGCCGGTGATCTTCCATACGGGCAACGTGTCCCATCCAACGGAGTTGATGCTGCATCAGGGTGGTGTAGATACTAGGTAGGTTCGCTCTAGCGAGAACCTCTGTGTCAGGAACTTTGTCTTGCACCTGATGCCGAGGAGTTTCCTGAGGCTGGTTGTGTGAAAATGGTTCCGTTTTTCGGCGTGACGCTGGTAGACTGTCCACGTTTCACATCCGTAGAGCAATGTCGAGAGGACTACTGCGCTATAGACCTTGATCTTCGTTTCACGTCTGATACCTCTCCTGCCCCAAACAGTGCTGCGGAGCCTGCCAAATATGGCACTAGCTTTTGCAAGTCTGGCATTCATTTCAGCGTAGGGCCAACTGGGAGCTGACTGATACAACACCTCAGTCTTCTTCGCGTTGATTGTTAGGCCAAAGTTGTTGAAGGCTTCAGAAAAGATATCAATGCTTTGTTGCATGGCGGCTTCAGAGTCAGCATTGAGGACACAATCGTCCGCAAACAGAAGCTCGTTGATGGTGCTGTGTTTGACCTTTGTTTTAGCTTGAAGCCTCTTTAGGTTGAAAACAGATCCATCGGTGCGGAAACGGATTGGCAAGCCCGTGGTGGAGTCCCTGAACGCATCAGACAGCATTGCAGAATACATAATACTGAAGAGCGTGGTAGCCAGGACACAGCCCTGCTTCACACCGTTTGTGACAGGGAATGCTTGAGATGACTGACCGTTGTCCTGCACTCTGGCCATCATGCCATGATGCAGCTGACGGACGATGTTGGTGAATTTCTCTGGGCATCCGCACTTCTTCATGATTTTCCACAGGCCACCTCTATTGACCCTGCTTCTTCACACCCTGGCAGGCTAAACAGGGTCGAAAATCAAAGATAAACTCTATTCCACTTAAAATTGTCACTTGGAACATCCGCACACTGCTTGACAGGGACTCTACAAACAGACCTCAACGACGCACAGCGCTCATTGCCCATGAACTTGCCAGATACAACATAGACATCGCTGCCCTAAGTGAAACCAGACTCTCTGGCAAGGGTGACCACAGATCTAACTAACACGGCACGTCACATGCGTAGGGAGGGGCGGGGCATCAGCCCCCAATCCCCTGAATATGCAGGTTTGATTTAAAATGTGGCGTCTCCAGTATTAAACACCTCAACAAGCCGGACAGGTTTTTGCTCCTCCACCTCCCCCCCCCCCCCACGCCAACTTTTTTGTATCTGGAAAAAACGTGCAATGACGTTACTGTAACTGAAATTTTAAAATCTTTAACCCTAACCCCTCCTTACTTTTAGCTTCTAACCTAACGCCTCCTTACTTTTAACCTCTAGCCTAGCCCCTCCTTACTTTTAACCTCTAGCCTAGCCCCTCTTTACTTTTAACTTCTAGTCTAGCCCCTCCTTACTTTTAACCTCTAACCTAACCCCTCCTTACTTTTTACTTCTAACCTAGCCCCTCCTTACTTTTAACTTCAAACCTAACCCCCTCCTTACTTTTATCTTCTAACCTTGCCCCTACTTACTTTTAACTTCTAACCTAACCCCTCCTTACTTTTAACTTCTAACCTAGCCCCTCCTTACTTTTAACTTCAAACCTAACCCCCTCCTTACTTTTATCTTCTAACCTAACCCCTTCTTACTTTTAACTTCAAACCTAACCCCCTACTTACTTTTATCTTCTAACCTAGCCCCTCCTTACTTTTAACTTCTAACCTAGCCCCTCCTTACTTTTAACTTCTTAATTCACGACTTTACTTCTGCCCGCCCCCCTAAACCACAACACAACCACAATCGTGTCGCATCCGCCACCACACCCCCGCCCCTCTCCTCTTTAAGCCCAGCTTCTCTTTTTCTTTTTTTTCTTACCTCGTCACACTGCTCCGGCATCCTACGATGCCCAGAGTCATCATTAAGGCTCACTGTCAGTTCCACTAATGAATGTCACATAATATGCCATTGTGGCCTCAGAACTCCTCCCAGCGACCGACCAATGAAATTATCGCTAACAAAAGCTATGACCCCCTAGGGAAGCAAGAAATGAAAGGGAAAGAAAAGAAAAAGAAACGGAACATTACAATTCAATTGAAATCTTTAAAAAAAAAAAAATACGAAAAAAACGGGAAAAAAACCCACCAAAAAACCACCAAAAAAACCAGTGAGAAGGAATAGAGATTGGAGTCGAAAGAAGTAGGGCCACATTCCCCACACCCCACCCCCAACACCAAAATTATCAGTTTCAAACAGACGATAGAAAGTCGCAGAAATGCAATTATACTGTCAAAGGAAAACTCATTACGGGCCCGGATGATTTCGTCTTAGTATCTCACATTCACGAGACAGAGAAGAAAAGTAATTTTTCTCCCGCCTCGTCTGTTAAAAGTCACGTGGTCCACGTCTTTGAGAGTTAAAAAAAAACAAAAAACAACTCAATACGGAAGAATGCATTTCATTTTTCACCCCCCCCCCCCCACACACACACACAGTTGGGGCTTTTCTATTTTGGATTACTTTATTTTCGTGTGTTAAATTTTGATTTGAATTTTTTTTTATTTTATAAAAATTTCAAAACACCTACCAAGAAAATAACGAATGAAAGTAGGGGAACTTTGGGCAGGCGGATTAAAAAAAAAATCTGGTTAAAGAAAAGGGAATGAAATATTGAATTTCCATCGTATTATTTGAAGATTTAAAAAAAAAATGTCTCAACAAAAGTAATAAGTCTTCAAATTAATAGTGAAAAACATCGACACATATTTGAAATAAAGTGAATCCATCAGTTAACCTCTAGCTACCTTTTCACATTTAGTTAAGTTCTAGCTACCTTTTCACATTCAGTGAAGCTCTAGCTACCTTTTCACATTTAGTTAAGTTCTAGCTACCTTTTCACATTCAGTGAAGCTCTAGCTACCTTTTCACATTTAGTTAAATTCTAGCTACCTTTTCACATTCAGTTAAGCTCTAGCTGCCCTTTCACATTCAGTGAAGCTCTAGCTACCTTTCACATTCAGTGAAGCTCTAGCTACCTTTTTGCATTCAATAAAGCTCTAGCTGCCCTTTCACATTCAGTGAAGCTCTAGCTACCTTTCACATTTAGTGAAGCTCTAGCTACTTTTCACATTTAGTGAAGCTCTATCTACCTTTTTGCATTCAGTAAAGCTCTAGCTACCTTTCACACTCAGTGAAGCTCCAGCTACCTTTCACATTCAGTAAAGCTCTAGCTACCTTTCAAATTTAGTTAAGCTCTAGCTACCTTTCACATTTAGTTAAGCTCTAGCTACCTTTCAAATTCAGTGAAGCTCTAGCTACCTTTTCACATTCAGTTAAGCTTCAGCTACATTACAAAGGTATGAATTTTGCTATAAAGGAAACCATGAGTCCGAGATGTATTAACTATTAATAGTCACAAATAAAATATTTAATTGTTGGACACTTAAAGAATGTTTTTTTTCCCGACACATACAAAATTAGCCCCCCCCCCCCAAAACACACACACACATTTTATAGTTGTTCCCCCTTCTTGGTCGACTGAGTTGTCAACTCTTGTCCGCGAGTCGTGTCGGCTCATTTGACCGTCTCAGCGACAAAGCCGCAACCAATGCTAACAATGGATGATGGGAATGAACTTATCAGCAAAAGCTTTGTTCCGTCGAACCAGGATGTGATGAGCTCAATCCGTTAGGTCAGCTTCGACCTGAGGCTTGCCACGATGGTGTAACTCGTTTCACACCTCTGCACTTCCATCCCGCCCCCCCCCCCCCGGTCAATGCATTATTAAAAATTACCTCAGTGAATTACCTGGAGACAGAAAATGTTGGTCGGAGACGCGAGGAAATGACGTAATCTACAGAACAGGGTCAACTGTCATTTAGATTAACTTTTGACCAACATGCATAATAATTGACAATGTAGAATAATCGGGTCCAGGTAAGGCTAGTTCAATCCCAATTTCACCCCCTCCCCCCAACTCAACCCTTTGAAACTTCTGATTTGTGAAATCTGTGGTCACCGCCAATGTAGGAAATGTAGTGTCTGTTCATCCTTCCTGGTATCTCTGTGATCATTATTCTCATGTATTCAATACAGTATTGTGCTGACACGAGCAGACACACATTTACGTGGTATTAAAAATGTAAATACAATTATTGAAATAACTTAGTCTTTGTATTTAAATGCATAGAAAATGTCATTCAATTTTATTAAAATAAAAAATATTGTTGATTCTAGATAAAATGAAATCTTTATATTAATTTTTTGTTGTTGAAAAAAAACAACATTAAAAAAAAACAAAAAAACAACGACAACAAGACAAAGAACAACAGCAACCAACAGCACAACTGTTTAGTTAGTTCAGTGGTTCTCGACCTTCCCGATGCCGCGACCCTTTAATACAGTTCCTCACGTTGCGGCGACCCCCAACCACAAAATGATGGTCGTTGACATGTCATAACTGTAGAGCGTATGAGTTTTCCGATGGTCCTAGGCGACCCTTGTGAAAGGGTCATTCGACCCCAAAAGGGGTCGCGACCCACCCCAGGTTGAGAACCGCTGAGCTGGTTTACCGTAAAGGTGGAGATGAGAACGACCAAAGCACTGTCTTAGACCGTTCCTTTGGAAGCTGTGCATCTCGGCAAAGGTCACGGAGTTCCACCCATTGTAATCTTGCATCAAGCGTCGTGTGACTCATTAAACGGAAATACGTGCAATTACACGCGAGTTGAGACGTCGAATGGCCGAGGTTAACCGAGTGCGGTAAATTTACGCCCTTCCTTTAACGCCGGGTACGCAATGCTGTTTACGGGTTAGTTCCCAGTTTCCGTTAGGCCACAAGAAGGGCAATTTAAAAAAAAAAATATATATATGTTTAACAGGGAAGGGGGAGGTAAGATGTACTCAAAATTACCTTTAGTAGTAAGAGTTATTCATGTTATTTATACACTTAAGGTCTATATTTTTCGTAGGTGGACAGACTTTCTAATTAATGTAACTGGTGAGGTCAGGTGAGGTCATAGTTGAAAAAAAAAAACATGGTTGAAACTGTCATCAACGGGGTGTTCAGGCGCATACATTAGGACGATTCGTTTCAGCGAATCCCTTTACGGAGAAAACATGCAACGTCTCTCTAAAATCCCAACATAAGGAAGAAGTGCTGCACGTGAGCTGTAGGCGATGTTCTTGCGTTAGCACTAGATCAAATATTATACCATGCCAACTAACTATTCTGAACATAACGCGTTGCACTGTTTGCTTACTTCACGCCACTTGAACGCACTTATTTGGATCATATCCGTTATTCTTGAGACAAGGCTGTTACCCTTTGAATGTAATTGTTCCATACCTTGCTGCAGTTCCATCTTTTTAGGAATTTAGATATTATTTATTATATTAAATTGGTCATTGATTATTGTCGATTTATTCTGCCGGCTCTTGACCATATTCCTTGCACTTAACCATGCTCCTTGCACTTTACCATGCTTCTTGCACTTAACCATACTCCTTGCACTTAACCATACTTCTTGCACTTAACTGTACTCCATACACTTAACCATACTCCGAGCACTTAGTCTTTCTCCATGCACTTAACCATACTCCATGCACTTAATTATACTCCGTGTACCTAACCACACTCCATGTACTTAACCGTACTACGTGCACTTAACCATACTCCGTGCATCTAAATATTCTCCGTGTACCTAAACACACTCCGTGTATCACTTTGCGACCACAGTACCACTTTTATGGTAAAGACATTACACAAAAAGAGGATGATATGTTCTATGTTCCATATCCAAATCTCTATTCATCCATCCATCCATCCATCCATCTATCTTTCTATTATCTATCATCTCTAAAACCTATCCCAAGACAATGTGATTCCCAAAACATATCTTAGGGTATTCTCACCCCCTTCACTTATTCTCTTTAAACGGGATAGAATTGTAGGTGCCCTTCATGTTCACAGTCACCTTAGATGCCGTTCCTGTTATATAGGCTAGACTAGAAGAACGCTATCTGATAGGTTCAGTGAACATCTTCGCATTATTGAACTAAACAAGCCATCGCCGATATCATCTCAATTCAAGGGACATTAACACAGGAGAACATCAGATGAATTCATCACGGCTCTAATTTCTTGCACTAGTACACCAGCAAGAGGGCATAATTAAAACAAATTAAGATTTTTGGCACCATATCACCGTATGGAATCAATCAAATACTATCATATTAGTTTTCCTCCATTTCTGTTCTAATTTTTTTGTTTTGAACAACTTTATTTCCCTTTCTAAACAGAGACTCTGAGAACCACGTTTTGATCAGAATCTAAACAGAGATTTTAAGAGCTACATTTTAATCAGCATCTTCGAAAACATAGGTTTTTAAAAATTCTATTTATTTGCCGTTTCTTGTTTTTGTCGCGTCTGCTTAAAACGGCATTTATCCGATACCTCCTTATAATTGTTCTTAATTTCGTTGTTTTTTTTCAAGCCTAAACATATTTTGTTCCACTATTTCTTTACTTTGCGCGGCTTGAACCCAGTGCCGCAGTGACGGCACGCTGAACAAGATTATGGGTACTTAAAATAAGATATCATCTTAGGTTTTTTAATCGAACAAAAAACAAAAATAAACAAAACAATATTGACTGTGAAACTGATATGATTCGTGGCTCTTTTGCCAATTACGGAATGTTTGGGGGAAATGGAATCAGTAACATCAATTTTCTGCTGAACTACATTGGTGCCATGTGCCACCCCCCCCCCCCCCCCCTTTTTTTGCCCCAAAGGCCATGTTTTCACTAACTTTGTTTGAAATGTATACTTTTAAGTTGTTACAAAAAATGTTTGAAATGTATACTTTTAAGTTGTTAAAAAAAACACGGCCTTTGTGTCTTCGGCACATGACAATTGTGAAGTTGAGCAGAAAAATGATTTTTACCGTTTCCAGCTTTTGTTTATTTATACGTTAATTTTCAAGGGATGCTTTTATAACGTAAAGGGTCGTCAACGGGCTGTGTGGTTGGTGTAAAGGACACATGGCAGAGGTGAGCTGTAATAGCAATTTACAACATGGCGTGCCTCAATCTCAGTACGGACGGAGCGGGGGGGCACGATGACGTCCTCGACTCTGAAATTCTCGGACGCGGACAACGATGCCAGTTGTCAGCCGAGCTCAGAGACGCACGTCCACGTAATTTGTTTGTCTTCGACCACCCCCAGTGTGGTGGACATCTGACCACGTGACATCTCCGATGGCGGTCTTCATTAGCAGACGTAATGGTCCACCTGTACGCCCCGCCATAACGGCCTGTCTCCGCGCTTGTCGCGTCGTTCCCACAATTTAGCGCCCCGTCGACTAATGATGTAATGGCGGTGCGCGCTTTCGCTCTTCCCGGTCGAGGAGACAGCCGTGTTGACCCATTTTGATTGTACTCGAAACAATTTCTTTTTATATAACGATCTTGTCACTGTGACAACCGTATGTCTTATTCATGGGCGTATCAAAGGTCGGAGGGGGGAAAGAATGGAGAGCGAAATTAATAAAGTATTAAGAAGAAAAAAATTCCAACAACAACAACTAAAACAGTAACTAGTATTGTTGGTGGTTTGCAGAAGGTATGTGTTTGATCTTGTTGGTGGTTTGCAGAAGGTGTGTGTTTGATGTGGCTGGTGGTTTGCAGAAGGTGTGTGTGTTTGATTTTGTTGGTGGTTTGCAGAAGGTGTGTGTTTGATCTTGCTGGTGGTTTGCAGAAGGTGTGTGTTTGATGTGGCTGGTGGTTTGCAGAAGGTGTGTGTTTGATGTGGCTGGTGGTTTGCAGAAGGTGTGTGTTTGATGTGGCTGGTGGTTTGCAGAAGGTGTGTGTTTGATCTTGTTGGTGGTTTGCAGAAGGTGTGTGTTTGATGTGGCTGGTGGTTTGCAGAAGGTGTGTGTGTTTGATTTTGTTGGTGGTTTGCAGAAGGTGTGTATGTTTGATCTCGTTGGTGGTTTGCAGAAGGTGTGTGTTTGATCTTGCTGGTGGTTTGCAGAAGGTGTGTATGTTTGATCTTGTTGGTGGTTTGCAGAAGGTGTGTGTTTGATCTTGTTGGTGGTTTGCAGAAGGTGTGTGTGTTTGATCTTGCTTGTGGTTTGCAGAAGGTGTGTGTATTTGATCTTGCTGGTGGTTTGCAGAAGGTGTGTGTGTTTGATCTTTTTGGTGGTTTGCAGAATGTGTGTGTGTTTGATCTTGCTGGCGGTTGCAGAAGGTGTGTGTTTGATATGGCTGGTGGTTCCAGGAGGTGTCTGTTTGATCTTGCATCTTCTCGGCTGGAACTGACATCTCTGCATAAACGCGTGATTTTAGTGTTGATTTTATTATAATAAAAAAATTAAAACTCCGTTTTAAGCATCAATCTTTAATTGTCCTTTCATATATATATGATAGGCAATAGTGACACATTTCTTGATAAACCGGGGAGGGGGGGAGTGCGGCGCCACTTTATGGCGTCGCCCAAAGCAGAGTCTTTCCTTCGCACGGCCCCGAGTTTTGACACAAATTCTCCAAAGTGCAAATTAAAAATTTTATGGTGTAAAGACTTCGAAAAATTAATTCGTCTAAATACTCAAATTTTACGAGTGTTTTTATAAATGCCGATGATATGATAGACTCCGACTTTAGATTATTACAGTCCATGTGCTGCCAAAGTATTCTTAGTCAATAAAATATTGTAAATTAAAAACGAAATTCATTTAAAATGTAGCAAAATGTCCATAAATGAAGAATGTTTTCACTTTAAGTCTCGGGCGAAGGGCACGTTATAGAGGGAAGACTATAACTGGTGGGACCGTCGTATAAATATTGCTTTAAAACTGACCATCACGGCCCGGTAATTCGGGCTTGGGAGAGGGTGCGTTCGGGGAGGGCATAGAAAGCTAATGTACTAGCTCGATGGCTTGCTGAAGCCATTTCCTAACGTACATTTTCAGTAACGTTTCTGTCTGTGATACACAAACTAAACATCCTTCACTTGAAGAAAGATTTTTATTGTAAAACTAAACACATTTTGGATGATACATCCCACCCTCTTCATCTCAGATACTTAAGATCGGTCCGTTCGGGACGAATTCTTTCTCAGGTCGAGGACTGAAAGGTATAAAAATTCTTTTGTTCCCCAGTCTGGAGGAATTTACCAGCGTGCCTCCCCTGAAGTCACAATTCTTAGTGAGAACTAATACGTCCCTGATCTGGCTAAGAGAGTTCACTGAATAGATGTTTTTTGTTTTCACTAGTGAAATAATTTAATGTAAATGCTTTGGGTTCAAATTGTTTTATTTATGTGCTGAAAATGTAAAATGCAATTTAAAAAAATTAAATTACTTTAGATCAATAAAAGATTCTTATCCTATCTTTATCTTATCTTTATCTTATCTTATATTTAAAAAACTCCACTTACGAGCTTCTTTGGCGATCTTCTCGGCATCCCACTTTCCTTGAGGGTCTGTGTTGACCTCAAGACTTATCATGCGGCCAGGTCCGACTCTGGAAGTAGACAGATACCGCAATGTTAGACATTAATGTCGTTGTCCAGATAGATCAAGAAAATTACAAACAACAACACCAGAACGTTAGCTTATTGTCGTGAGTCTGTCCCCGACAGTCATAATGACAGGATGACATGCGCCCGACAGTGATGACAAGATGACATGTCAAACACAGTCATAATGACATGAAGACATGCGCCCGACAGTCGTGACAAGATGACATGTCAAAGACAGTCATAATGACATGAAGGCATGCGCCCGACAGTCATGGCAAGATGACATGTCACGGACACTTATAATAACAAGTTGTTATGTCACCGACAGTCATAAGCACAAGCTGATAAGTGTCAAATCACGCTAGCTTTACAGTGTCATTAAAATATAATTAGACAAAAGCATCTCAACATTAATGACCCCCTGACTAGGGACACATTTGCCGTCTACCTCCTCACCCCGCATCCTGAGTGGTGGAACCCTACCCCCTAATACCCCCTAGACTTGGACTTGTTCATGGTGTTGGTGTCTGCTTCGGGTTTTCCCTCTGAGTTTTAATAATACAAAAACCTGCAGTTATAAAATTGTTAAATTATTGTTGACTATTCAATAACACTTTTTTAAAAAAGAAAAGCAAACGATGACAATGTCACCAATACCTCAATAATTCTTGTCACCAATACCTCAATAATTCTTGTCACAAATACCTCAATAATTCTTGTCACCAATACCTCAATAATTCTTGTCACCAATACCTCAATAATTCTTGTCACGAATACCTCAATAATTCTTGTCACGAATACCTCAATAATTCTTGTCACCAATACCGCAATAATTCTTGTCACAAATACCTCAATAATTCTTGTCACCAATACCTCAATAATTCTTGTCACGAATACCTCAATAATTCTTGTCACGAATACCTCAATAATTCTTGTCACGAATACCTCAATAATTCTTGTCACCAATACCTCAATAATTCTTGTCACGAATACCTCAATAATTCTTGTCACGAATACCTCAATAATTCTTGTCACGAATACCTCAATAATTCTTGTCACGAATACCTCATTAATTCTTGTCACCAATACCTCAATAATTCTTGTCACGAATACCTCAATAATTCTTGTCACCAATACCTCAATAATTCTTGTCACCAATACCTCAATAATTCTTGTCACGAATACCTCAATAATTCTTGTCACGAATACCTCAATAATTCTTGTCACCAATACCTCAATAATTCTTGTCACCAATACCTCAATAATTCTTGTCACAATACCTCAATAATTCTTGTCACGAATACCTCAATAATTCTTGTCACCAATACCTCAATAATTCTTGTCACAAATACCTCAATAATTCTTGTCACGAATACCTCAATAATTCTTGTCACGAATACTCAATAATTCTTGTCACCAATACCTCAATAATTCTTGTCACCAATACCTCAATAATTCTTGTCACCAATACCTCAATAATTCTTGTCACCAATACCTCAATAATTCTTGTCACCAATACCTCAATAATTCTTGTCACCAATACCTCAATAATTCTTGTCACCAATACCTCAATAATTCTTGTCACCAATACCTCAATAATTCTTGTCACGAATACCTCAATAATTCTTGTCACGAATACCTCAATAATTCTTGTCACGAATACCTCATTAATTCTTGTCACCAATACGTCAATAATTCTTGTCACGAATACCTCAATAATTCTTGTCACCAATACCTCAATAATTCTTGTCACCAATACCTCAATAATTCTTGTCACCAATACCTCAATAATTCTTGTCACCAATACCTCAATAATTCTTGTCACCAATACCTCAATAATTCTTGTCACCAATACTTCAATAATTCTTGTCACCAATACCTCAATAATTCTTGTCACCAATACCTCAATAATTCTTGTCACCAATACCTCAATAATTCTTGTCACCAATACCTCAATAATTCTTGTCACCAATACCTCAATAATTCTTTTCAGCATATCAATTTATCAAATGCAATAACTATTCTAAAATGAAGTTTTAGTTGGCCTATTTGTTGGTATTTCAGCCTAAAGTCTTAAAATGCATATCTCGGTCGGTTGATCGGTCGGGCGGCTGGCTGCCTGTGCGGTTAAAACAAGTGTCATATTATACTAAAGGAGTTGAATTTTAACTCCAGCCTATGCCAGAGAATTAAAACATACCTTTTTTCGAACAGAAATCCCCTCTTTTTTTTCTCCTAAACCTGCTCAAACTATATAATAATGAATATCGAGCATTTGTATGGGTGATGTTAATATTATTTCCTAGAAAATTTAACAGCAGTCAGGAAGGGTGTGAATTAATCTCATCCTAACTCAGATTCGAAGCAGCTGCTTCATTTTCCCCCTATGTAGAGGCCCCTGTAACTTAGTTAATAACTTTATCAGTTGGTGCGATGAAAATTTTCTTCCCTTGAATGTCCCAATGGTTATCGTTTTCTGGGGTGGGGATTGCTCAATTGAAGATATTACAATAATAATCACAGTATATAGCAAGTAGAGACATGTAAGTACCTATGTGTCACCATTAATAAAAAGCTGACTTGGCACGAACACGGCTAAATTTTGTATAACAAATGTTAAATCAAGTCAGTCTATCTAATCAGTCTATCAAGTCAGTCTATCAAGTCTGTCTATCAAGTCAAACTATCAAGTCAGTCTATCAAGTCAGTCTATCAAGTGGTCAATCAAGTCGGTCTATCAAGTCGGTCTATCAAGTCGGTCTATCAAGTCAGTCTATCAAGTCGGTATATCAAGTCAGTCAATTAAGTCAGTCTATCAAGTAAAAGCTTTAAAGATTATTCGCCCAATACAAATAACGTTTTAACACGATTTCTCTCTCGCTATCTCAATCTCTCTCTCTCTGTCTCAATGCCCCCCCCCCCAACTCTCCTCCCATCTAATAATAATTGCTGAAAAGACTTCTCGTCCTCACGATAGCCCCGACCCCCCAGCCCCCCTCCTTTTTCTCACTGCCATAATTGCGATCTCGGCACATCTCTTTCCCCTGGCTTCAGGGCCAAACTGCAATTTCCGCTGCGACCTTTTAAAGCTATCATCATCATCATCATCTTCTTCATCATTCTCCGTACTACTGTCATCGTCATCATTTCTGTCCTCCTCGAGAGCCAGCCCTTCGGCGTGCCGCCGCTGGAATTACTTGCCCGGCGATGGCGCTCGAAGCCATAGAAATGGCCGAGGCCGCTCTCGGTTGGAGGAGGCAGCAGGGTCGGCCAGCGGAGAGCAAATGTCAGCACAATTACAGGGACGGAGGACTCGACCGTGTGGAGTCGCTTCACGATCTGTACAAGACGCGTAATTCCCCCATGGTGCGGGTTATATTTGAGGACGCAGCTCAACAGTACCGTGCTTCGGAATTATGCTCTGCCATGTTAGGTCAATACCACCTGGCGGTTGGAAGCTTCCGGTGCAAAGTCACAGAAATTGTCCATAAAAATCAGGGATTAAAAGATCAGGTCCTTGAATAATCCAAAAATTGCCATCCCCACCTTCCGCCAGTGACGTAGGAATGGGGTGAGGAGGGGAGGGTACGCCCCGGGAGGCACTTTGTTCTTTATATGTAGGGATGGCCATTTTTTGGCCAACTGCAGAGATTTCTGTCGTAGAATAGGGAGGAGAAATCTCCCCCCCCCCTTAAATCAGCACCAACCCTAGCTACGCCACTGCCCTCCACAGCTCCACCTATAAAAGCAAACACAGATGCTTTGAAATTTAACGCTAGAGAATTAGTGAAATGAAATGGTATGAAAAAATTGTAATTGACATAAAAAGTTACTATTGTAAACACATTTCAATCTGAGGTCTGCAATTTGTGAAATTCGTGAAGTTTGTGAAACTCCTGCAGTTTGTGAAACTCCTGCAGTTTGTGAGACTCCTGCAGTTTGTGAAACTCCTGCAGTTTGTGAAACTCCTGCAGTTTGTGAAACTCGTGCAGTTTGGGAAACTCCTGCAGTTTGTGAGACTCCTGCAGTTTGTGAGAATCCTGCAGTTTGTGTGACTCCTGAAGTTTGTGAGAATCCTGCAGTTTGTGAGAATCATGCAGTTTGTGAGAATCCTGCAGTTTGTCAGAATCCTTCAGTTTGTGAGAATCCTGCAGTTTGTGTGACTCCTGCATTTTGTGAGAATCCTGCAGTTTGTGAGAATCCTGCAGTTTGTGAGAATCCTGCAGTTTGTGAGAATCCTGCAGTTTGTGTGACTCCTGCAGTTTGTGTGACTCCTGCAGTTTGTGAGAATCCTGCAGCTTGTGAGAATCCTGCAGTTTGTGGGACTCCTGCATTTTGTGAGAATCCTGCAGTTTGTGAGAATCCTTGGAGTTGGTGTCTAACCCTTAGTGTTATCAGGATTCAATGACTTTTAATGGGGCGAAAGATAAAATCTCAACATCATATATAAAAAAAAGGAAGAATTGTGACGTCACTCACTGTTTCCCCCCCCCCCCCCCCCCCTTTTTTTTTCTCTCTCTCGGTTAAGTCAGTAATAAAACAAGTAATGCATTCTCCGTACGAACAACATACTCAAGGCAAAAGATTAACACCCCCCCCCCCCCAGCCACTATAATAGAAACAAATGTGTCAGAAAACAATGTCAGATTTAACAGTACTGGAATAAAAATTCATTCACTCTCTGAAATTATTATTTTTTTCAAACTTGCCAGAATTATAATGCGAGAAATTGCATCCCTCAAGCGTTACAACTAATGGGTAAGCAATGATAAAAAATATAGAATAGGCTTTTTAAAAATGATGTTAGATACAAACATGATGTTAGATACAAACATGATGTTATATACAAACATGCTGTTATATACATACATGATTTTAGATACAAACATGACGTGATATACATACACTATGCTATATACAAACAAGATGTTATATACAAACATGATGTTATATACAAACATGATGTTATATGCAAACATGATGTTATATACATGCATGATGCTATATACAAACATGATGCTAGATACAAACATGATGTTACATACAAACATGATGTTATATACAAACATGATGTTATATTCAAACATGATGTTCTATACAAACTTCAAACTAATTTGACAATTCAAGTTTTACTCTCATTAAAATAATGATAAAAAATAAAAATAAAATCATTATTTTTTTTTTTAAAGCATCTTTGTGAATGGTCGGGGAAGTCCGACAATTCGCGTGTATGTGTGGGGGGAAAAAACCGTGGGTGAAGAAAGACACGAAGCTCAGCAAAGTCCCTGTTTACCATGGCTTCTGTGTGCATGAACGATCGCCAACAGTTGGACTGGCCTGATTCTAATCAAAACTTTGGCCGGCTTCTCGGGGTGGGGAAAATGGATTGTAATTTCATTTCTATTAGTTTTCATTTTCATCGGTTAATGTACTGAAATATCGACAATTTTATACGAGATGGGTTTAAAGGGGAAGGAAAAAAGAGATATTAAAAGGAAGAAGAGATTCTTGGTGTTTTCTGAAGACATCCTTACAACGTTTGGCTATAGTGTTGGATTTGATTTAACGATAGCGTTTAGAATAATCATCAGAAGTTGTGAATTGTGATGTATGCAGTCATCGAAATTAGGTCAAACTTTTTTGGGGATTTTTATTTTGTAAACGCTGGCCATTATATAATAAAGGAAAAAAAATAGAACTCTCCGTCACTGGAGTCCTAATGCATAGTTCACACGATCAAATTTTCGTCAAATTGTCGTCAAATCTTCGTCAAATTTCTTTTTGAACGCACTATGTTGTAACACAAAAAATAGTGCGTTCAAAAACAGAAATTTTGACTCAAATTTCTTGACAGTTTGATCGTGTCAACTGAGCATTACATTAATAGCAAATATCATCGTCGTCGCAAGCTATAAATAGTAGACACGTTTTGGTGGCCAGTATGTTCCATATTTATTTTAGATGACCGAAAGGGAAATCATAATACGAATAAAATGTCATAAATGACAAGACGAAGAATAAAATGTCATAAATGACAAGATGAAGAATAAAATGTCATAAATGACAAGATGAAGAATAAAATATCATAAATGACAAGATAAAAAGGTGGGATATGAGGATCAGCTTTAAAAAAAATCATAATCACCAACAACGCGGGAAAATACCCACCCAGGAAATAAGACTAAAGTGGGAGTCGATGGGGGGGGGGGGGGGGGCCAGGTATCATTTTAAAACGTCGATCAACATACGGCATGCGGCACGGACGCTGTCGATGCAGGCACAGCTGAAAGACATCTACGTGATTAAGCCATCTAGTAGGTGAAGCGACAAACGACATTCTCCAAATTAGCTTCGTTTCGGCGATAATTGCCGGAGAAGGCTGCAGAAAATCTAGTTTTCCTTCAAACTTGCCCCCCCCCCCACAACCAACACCCATCCTTCTTACCCCCCCCCTCGCCCAAGTCCAGCGCCTGGAAGACACACGGGGGTCTTTAAAGGACAGGAGGGCAGCAAGGTATAGCCCAACCTAAGCTAATCTCGCTCTAGTCGCGATGTCCTGCCATGTTAGCATCAACTAAAGATTGATCTCACAACGGATCTGACCGTATTAGCCAGGGAAATGTCTAACACGGATTTTTCATCATAGTAATCTCAGTAATTTGATCTTGTTTGAGGGAGAAACGTGGTGGGGAGGGAAGGGCTGTAATGGGGAGGGGGGGAAATGGTCCGTATACAGATTTCTTCTTGAAATTTTCAGTCTCCATCTTTTTAGACAACGGGATGAGACACCCACACACACACAAAATACAAAATGTGGGGGAAAATGAGATAAGATGATCCGAGATGGAAGGAGCTCACTTTTTTTTTAATGCTGTCGTGCCAAATCACAAAGTAGAAAGATTGAATTCTCTAATCCCAGTGTATTTGAGATTTTCTAAGTCTATATGATCAGGGTTGATAGGAAGGATCTGGTATTTCAAATCTCACAGGGTTGACTTCTGGGGATTAGGGTCTGAGAAGGGTAGCAGTAAACAAGATGTTATGGCAGCGCCGCTGGTTGAAATAGTAGATGGGTGGGTTAATCAGCGGGTCTGTCCATACCTCTGAATGGGAATTTCATTTTAATGATTGTAATTATAGATTCTTATGATTGTGTCCATGTGGACAGAAAGCTATATCACGTCTGTATGTCTTCCCTGATGACAAACAGTCTATTCTAATAACGCTGGAGTACATTGTATATTGGGTAACCTTGTTTGCGGACGGAACATTGCTGTAATCAGGAAGTAAAGTACTGTTTTTAGAAGAATCGTCTATTAACGTCTGGTGTCAGAGATCCTTTCGGCGATGTGTCAAAGCAGCCCCGTTTGTAAGAGGCCAAATCAGTCCAGTAAGGGCAGGGCTGACAATGTGTCCATGGCCTCTGGCGTCCGAGCGTCCAGTGATCTTAGCCTTTCACACACTCGTCCAATCTTCACGGAAACGTTATTTTGCACAGCCAGGGACCCCCGGTGTGGGGATGACAGGAGCCCTAAACATGGGCACGTGAACGTGACTAAATTTATGTAGCTTTTTAGGCTTTTAAACGTTACTAAATCTTTTTAAAAAAAACTAAGTTTTTCGCATACAACCTTTATCGAACAACGAAACTTTGAAAGAATGTGCTGTCGTCGCCAAAAGTCTATGTGCCATGTTTTAGCTCGATAGTATAAGGGGAAGTGGATCAATTAGCCTTCCGAAAAAAAAAATTCACCAAAAAGATAGAAAAAACAACAGCACACGAACAACAGCAAAGTGAATATAAAGGATTTTTAAAAAATGATAAAACTGAAGGGCAATTTCTCAGGTGAACCATCAGGTCTGCCATGGAATATATGTGTGTCCACGAGTATTGCCTTAGTTTAAAAGATATATAATAAGCTCTTTAAAAGGAGTACATACACCGGCCTCACTATCAAGTACGATCGAATCCAGGCTTAAGCCATTCAATTGGTTGGCAATTTGTATACTTCTAAGGATTTATTTTTTTAAAAATATTTTTTGCTCCCATTTTTTAAGATACAAAAGATACTGGCTTATATTCTGTTCATATCATGGACTGAACTGTCAACTGATTACTTACATCACGTGATCAAACAATATGGCTGCCTTACATTAAGTTGATCAATTGACAGAGCGAAACTAAATTCGCCTGTGAAGCAAGAGGATGAAAAAAAGATAATACAGTTATACACGTAGAGATAGAGTCTCACATACACACAAGCTGAGATAAGGTCTCACATACACACAGGCTGAGATAAGGTCTCACATACACACAAGCTGAGGTAAGGTCTCACATACACACAGGCTGAGGTAAGGTCTCACATACACACAGGCTGAGGTAAGGTCTCACATACACACAGGCTGAGGTAAGGTCTCACATACACACAGGCTGAGGTAAGGTCTCACATACACACAGGCTGAGATAAGGTCTCACATACACACAGGCTGAGGTAAGGTCTCACATACACACAGGCTGAGGTAAGGTCTCACATACACACAGGCTGAGGTAAGGTCTCACATACACACAAGCTGAGGTAAGGTCTCACATACACACAGGCTGAGATAAGGTCTCACATACACACAAGCTGAGGTAAGGTCTCACATACACACAGGCTGAGGTAAGGTCTC
Source organism: Omphiscola glabra (assembly GCA_964017045.1). Taxonomy (NCBI): domain Eukaryota; kingdom Metazoa; phylum Mollusca; class Gastropoda; family Lymnaeidae; genus Omphiscola; species Omphiscola glabra. The sequence goes on along the minus strand of OZ024794.1, from coordinate 47,756,113 downwards.
ACATACACACAGGCTGAGGTAAGGTCTCACATACACACAGGCTGAGGTAAGGTCTCACATACACACAGGCTGAGATAAGGTCTCACATACACAGAGGCTGAGGTAAGGTCTCACATACACACAGGCTGAGGTAAGGTCTCACATACACACATGCTGAGGTAAGGTCTCACATACGCACAGGCTGAGGTAAGGTCTCACATACACACAAGCTGAGGTAAGGTCTCACATACACACAAGCTGAGGTAAGGTCTCACATACACACAAGCAGAGATAAAGTCTCAGGTACACACACGCAGAGATAAAGTCTGACATACACTCACGCAAAAAACAGACTAGAAATTTCAAACAAAAAGAATTAAAAAAAAAAAACAAAAAACAATTGAGCAACCGCCACGCACCCCGTTCAAATTTTTGTTTTGTTTAAAAAGCAAATTTTAAAAAAATACGTTAAACCTAATAATGCCCCCCCACCCCACACACACACACACTTTTCCCCCCAAAGATAATATGAAACCTTATTGTTTCAAGCCGATGCGTTTGGCTTGGCCAATCAACGTGTTACCGGCGCCATCTTGGCACTTTCACATGCTTGGCCTCTCGCTCTGTTTCTATACGTCTCTACTTCCATCTCCCCCCACCCCCCTCTCTCTCTCTCTCTCTCCTTAATTCTCACTGTCCCTTCTCCATCCTACCCCCCTCTCTCGCTTCCTCTCCCTCCCTCTCTAACTCGCACTGTTCCCCCCTCTTACTCTTATCGAGCCACAGATGCTACTTCAAAGTCATCGCCGGTGTCAAAAAAAGCATTTATTTTAAAAATGATTTCTTTTAACTTGACAGAATTTACTCTGATAGAACTTCTCAAGGTAGAAAGTCATTGTTACATTGTTAGTCGATTTTTATCAGCAACAAGCCGTGCATGAGGTCCTATTTTCAGAATCGGGGACGCAAATCCTGAGTGTTAAATTTAATGTCCATCATGGCGGCTGGCAATTTTCACCTTTTTTTTTTTTTAAATCGATTTTAGCAGCGGTCATGTAGGCGAAGAATAGAATTTTCTGAGATGGACGTCAGGCTGGACATTGGTAGAAAAAGGGTAATTTTAAGACACCATTCGTGGCTTTGGGTTACTGAAGCCAGAGGAAAGACAAGAGTTTTTGATTCAGCCACGTGAGGCACTGGAAGGACATCATTAAGAACTGTTTTGTTTTACAAATAGTAATATAACATTAAATACAAATAGTTACTCCCGTGCAGAGTGTAGGGGGAAAATGTGTGAGTGATGAGTGTAGGGGGAAAATGTGTGAGTGATGAGTGTAAGGGGCGAATGTGTGAGTGATAAGTGTAGGGGGCGAATGTGTGAGTGCTGAGTGTAGGGGGAAAATGTGTGAGTGATGAGTGTAAGGGGCGAATGTGTGAGTGATGAGTGTAGGGGGCGAATGTGTGAGTGCTGAGTGTAGGGGGAAAATGTGTGAGTGATGAGTGTAAGGGGCGAATGTGTGAGTGATGAGTGTAGGGAGGAAAATGTGTGAGTGCTGAGTGTAGGGAGGAATGTGTGAGTGATGAGTGTAGGGGGCGAATGTGTGAGTGATGAGTGTAAGGGGCGAATGTGTGAGTGATGAGTGTAGGGGGCGAATGTGTGAGTGCTGAGTGTAGGGGGAAAATGTGTGAGTGATGAGTGTAGGGAGGAATGTGTGAGTGATGAGTGTAAGGGTCGAATGTGTGAGTGATGAGTGTAAGGGGTGAATGTGTGAGTGTTGAGTGTAAGGGGCGAATGTGTGAGTGATGAGTGTAAGGGGCGAATGTGTGAGTGCTGAGTGTAGGGGGCGAATGTGTGAGTGCTGAGTGTAGGGGGCGAATGTGTGAGTGCTGAGTGTAGGGGGCGAATGTGTGAGTGCTGAGTGTAGGGGGCGAATGTGTGAGTGCTGAGTGTAGGGGGCGAATGTGTGAGTGCTGAGTGTAGGGAGGAATGTGTGAGTGTTGAGTGTAAGGGGTAAATGTGTGAGTGTTGAGTGTAAGGGGTAAATGTGTGAGTGTTGAGTGTAAGGGGCGAATGTGTGAGTGTTGAGTGTAAGGGGTAAATGTGTGAGTGTTGAGTGTAAGGGGCGAATGTGTGAGTGTTGAGTGTAAGGGGTAAATGTGTGAGTGTTGAGTGTAAGGGGCGAATGTGTGAGTGATGAGTGTAAGGGGCGAATGTGTGAGTGCTGAGTGTAGGGGGAAAATGTGTGAGTGATGAGTGTAGGGAGGAATGTGTGAGTGATGAGTGTAAGGGGTGAATGTGTGAGTGTTGAGTGTAAGGGGCGAATGTGTGAGTGATGAGTGTAAGGGGTGAATGTGTGAGTGTTGAGTGTAAGGGGCGAATGTGTGAGTGATGAGTGTAAGGGGCGAATGTGTGAGTGATGAGTGTAAGGGGCGCATGTGTGAGTGATGAGTGTAAGGGGCGAATGTGTGAGTGATGAGTGTAAGGGGCGAATGTGTGAGTGCTGAGTGTAGGGGGAAAATGTGTGAGTGATGAGTGTAGGGAGGAATGTGTGAGTGATGAGTGTAAGGGGTGAATGTGTGAGTGTTGAGTGTAAGGGTCGAATGTGTGAGTGATGAGTGTAAGAGGTGAATGTGTGAGTGTTGAGTGTAAGGGGCGAATGTGTGAGTGATGAGTGTAAGGGGCGAATGTGTGAGTGATGAGTGAAAGGGGGGCATGTGTGAGTGATGAGTGTAAGGGGCGAATGTGTGAGTGATGAGTGTAAGGGGCGAATGTGTGAGTGCTGAGTGTAGGGGGAAAATGTGTGAGTGATGAGTGTAGGGAGGAATGTGTGAGTGATGAGTGTAAGGGGTGAATGTGTGAGTGTTGAGTGTAAGGGGCGAATGTGTGAGTGATGAGTGTAAGGGGTGAATGTGTGAGTGTTGAGTGTAAGGGGCGAATGTGTGAGTGATGAGTGTAAGGGGCGAATGTGTGAGTGATGAGTGTAAGGGGCGCATGTGTGAGTGATGAGTGTAAGGGGCGAATGTGTGAGTGATGAGTGTAAGGGGCGAATGTGTGAGTGCTGAGTGTAGGGGGAAAATGTGTGAGTGATGAGTGTAGGGAGGAATGTGTGAGTGATGAGTGTAAGGGGTGAATGTGTGAGTGTTGAGTGTAAGGGGCGAATGTGTGAGTGATGAGTGTAAGGGGTGAATGTGTGAGTGTTGAGTGTAAGGGGCAAATGTGTGAGTGATGAGTGTAAGGGGCGAATGTGTGAGTGATGAGTGTAAGGGACGAATGTGTGAGTGCTGAGTGTAGGGGGAAAATGTGTGAGTGATGAGTGTAGGGAGGAATGTGTGAGTGATGAGTGTAAGGGGTGAATGTGTGAGTGATGAGTGTAAGTGGTGAATGTGTGAGTGTTGAGTGTAAGGGGGAATGTGTGAGTGATGAGTGTAAGGGGCGAATGTGTGAGTGGTGAGTGTAAGGGGCGCATGTGTGAGTGATGAGTGTAAGGGGCGAATGTGTGAGTGATGAGTGTAAGGGGGGAATGTGTGAGTGATGAGTGTAAGGGGTGAATGTGTGAGTGATGAGTGTAAGGGGTGAATGTGTGAGTGATGAGTGTAAGGGGCGAATGTGTGAGTGATGAGTGTAAGGGGCTAATGTGTGAGTGATGAGAGTAAGGGGGGGGGAATGTGTGCGTGCTGAGTGTAAGGGGCGAATGTGTGAGTGATGAGAGTAAGGGGGGAATGTGTGAGTGATGAATATAAGGGGCGAATGTGTGAGTGATGCGTGTAAGGGGTTAATGTGTGAGTGATGAGTGTAAGGGGCGAATGTGTGAGTGATGAGTGTAAGAGGCGAATATATGAGTGATGAGTGTAAGGGGCGAATGTGTGAGTGATGAATGTAAGGGGCGAATGTATGAGTGATACGTGTAAGGGGTGAATGTGTGAGTGATGAGTGTAAGGGGCGAATGTGTGAGTGATGAGTGTAAGGGGCGAATGTGTCAGTGATGAGTGTAAGGGGCGAACGTGTGAGTATATGATAATTTATCTGGGTATAAAGAAAAAAAAGATGAGTTCCATAAGACATTGTAATTGACATGATACTTTGTTGCGTCGATTTATTAGACCTCCCATCAAATCAGAATAAATATCTATTCAATATACCACACACGTAGCAACCAATGGCATCATGAAAAAAAGGTAAAACCTATAGCGTAAAACACATACAAACAAAATTGTGTTTTTTGTGTTTTTTTTTGGTGTTGGTGTTGCTTGACCCCGGGGGGGGGGGGGGGGGTTCGGCAAATATAAGTGTGTGCTTCATTGTTAGAGTTCTGTGTTTCATCTTTATATCACATTGGTTTTCACAAGAAACGTTACAAGTGGACCCAACACCCTTATAAATCCGCCTGTAGAGACCATTACTCTGTAAGTTAACGTAACTCTATTGCACACATTCAAAGCGTGCGTGTAACCTTTTTTTTTTTTACAAAAAAACAAAACAACAACCGTAAATAACAGGGTTAGCATCATAAAAATATTCATTGTTTTTCGTTTACAAACGTTCCAAGGCCTCACATCGGAGCGCCACTCCTTATTTTATTTTAGAGACTCATCAAAAAGTTACCATTTGAATTATTCCCCAAAAAATCTTCATTTTATTTCTCTAACAAAAAAGCAATACGGATGAACATTTGGGGAGAAAAGGGGGGGGGGGGGGAGGTTTCGTTTTCATTCCTTGCTCATTCACCCTAGAATATCATTTATTCATTCTGTGACTAACGAGAGAAGCCTATCTTAAACAATAAGGGATCCCTGGTTTATCGATACAAAGATAATTTTGTTTATATTCAAAACACTGTGTCAACTGAATGAGGGGATGGAAAAAAAATCAATATTCCTTTTTCTCTTTGTTTGTACATCAAAATCCCATCTCAAACCTTTTCAATTAAGTAAGAATTCAAACAAAGAACAAGAACCAAGAACACACGAGTGCATTCATAGCGGACTCGAACCTAGCGCCTCGTTGTTAACTGTCCAGCGTGGTTTTGATGGGGCGTATTTGATCTAATTTGATATACCTTAGTTTAGTCTCATTTGGTGTGCCATAGGTTAGTCTCATTTGAGGTGCCACAGCTTGGTCTCATTAGAGGTGCCATAGTTTGGTCTCATTTAGTGTGCCATAATTGTGTTTATTTTGAGTTGCCATGATTTGGTCTCATTTGGTGTGCCATAGCTTGGTCTCATTTTGTGGGCCATAGCTTGGTCTCATTTGAGGTGCCACAGCTTGGTCTCATTTAGTGTGCCATAGCTTGGTCTCATTTTGTGGGCCACAGCTTGGTTTCATTTGAGGTGCCACAGCTTGGTCTCATTTGAGTTGCATTGTTTGGTCTCATTTAGTGTGCCATAGCTTGGTCTCATTGAGCGAGCCATAGCTTGGTCTCAGTCAGTGTGACACAGCTTGGTCTCATTTAGTGTGCCATAGCTTTTATCATTTGAGTTGCCGGGGTGTTGTCTAATTTGGTGTGACGTAGTTTGGTCTTTGCTTATGCTGAAATTTAGTAGTTTTCAACATTTGTACACCTGGAGACCATAGAGAAATAATACAGGGATCAAAATTATCAACTTTAGTTTATGAATATTAAACAGAGAATAAGATCTAATCTTTTAATTATTAACAAATGAACAAATAATATAAAAATATTAAAATAAATCAGTAAATCTAAATGTAAATAAAATAAAGAAACAAATATAACATGCAGTAAACAAAATTGTAGCAGTATACCATCTAGAAGTTTTGAATTACTCAAATAGGCAACTCATGATCGTGGTCCGCGAATGGCGTCCGAAAGCCACTAACGTCTTCAAACACGACAACGGACACCAATCATTAAATGGGCTCGTTTAAATTTTGCTCGGGCGATATCATCAGCCTCGAAATGTCTTTTCTTGACGATGCACCATCTGCGATTTTGTGCAACGGTTCCCAGCGACAATGTGCTCATAATTAAGGGACACTGGTGTTACCGCGGGGGCAAAGGAAGTGCTGGGGAATTACTGTCCTCTCTCTTGTTAACCATTAAATTAAATAAGAACTCTAAATTTATGGAGCAACTTCCGGAGTTATTTTTTAAAAAGACGTTACACAAAAAAACGTAACTTCCGGTTAAGCGTTTAAAAAAAAACAACGAATGAATGTAAAACCAAAATTAAACAAGAGGATACATTAATTACAACAAATTAATTTTTTTTTTAAAATTTGAAACAATAATAAATTATTCAAAAGTTGTTTTTTTTCCTTAGTTCTTGATTTGAATATGATTCTCAAAACTGAAATCCAGTTTGATCATACATTTAAGGGACCCGTTTGGCATTTCCTGTCTCTGGCATAAAAAAACATTAAAAAATGGTTAAATCCAAATGAAAAAAAAAAAAGGACAGTAAATCTATGGATTTTTGTGTGAGAAAATGTGGTTTTAACGCAACATAAACGAAAGCATTATCAGCGCTGCAATAAAGATATTAAATGAAGATAACATTTAACTGATAGAGTCTTATATCAACCGTCCAATTTTGCTGTCTCCTGATTACAATTTTAAAAAAAATCAAAAAAATCAAAACAACAACACAACAATAAATAAAAATCAATAAACCAACATAATGTTCTGGGCCACGAAGTGCATCTGAGTTTCAATCAATTTAAGGCAAACACGCACGCAAAGTTTCACCCCAGCTCTTTGTGCTGACCATCTTGTATTTAAACATATCCTCAACACGACAACCCACGTAAAAGGAAATACAAAAAAAAAATAACTCGCTAAGGAAGTAAACGCTCTTGACAACATCAATGTTTATACTGTGTTATTATAAGTATAATCAGAAAAAAACGCGCATATGACATCTCACTCTAATGGCTATTATTTCTTATAATTACGTTACATCAAATGCATCCGCAGACAGCCTTAAAAAAAAACTATTGTAAATATTTCCATATTTGTACAAAGCCCCCGTCGGAGAGCTCTACAATGTCTATCCTAGTGACAGCCGTCTACCGCGCAGCACCCTTAAGTTAAAGCACCGGCTGAGGCCGTTCCCATAAGACTGCTTATATATTTTTATTTTTTTAAATAGATCCAACGACCCCAGGCAATTGTTAAAAAAAAATAATAACACAAAATGCAACACCCGCATCATTAATTATAACCAGCAGTGCCGGTTTAACACATTTCCGGTTTAACAGATTATTGGACACACTGACACCACCATTCTATAGGTGAAGGACTGCAAGGCTGTTAGTTAGGGAGATAACCTTGCCGCCCCCGTGCTCTAGACCTCCCGGTAAGAGTCACATGGCACATGACATATTGTGACCCACGGGTGCATGAATTATCCCAAATCCTCTTATTCGTTCTTCAATTAATGGACAATGAAATATAATATGAGAACAATAAATTAGAGCAAATATACGATATCATATCAGTTTTTATTATGTATAATTTTTAGCATTTCATTATGTACATTAAGAATAGATAAAGAATGATTCATCCCACTTAAATAGCAATGTTATAAGTCAATTTTTATTAAAAAAGAGTAGTGGCCTCTTGTCTAATAAGTATCCCCTCGATCGGGATACAAGAGATTGCAGCTTTTCTATTAGCCAATTTTAAAAAAAATCAAGTATATAAAAACATGGTTGCAACAAAAAATTGGCCTTTCAACAAAGAAGAACAACTTTCTAATGTACTATTCTGTTAAAACAAGGTTGAATTTAGTCTGCATCAATCAAAGTAAGGCTTTTAATTTGGGGTTCCGGTTTTTCAGCCATTCCGATGGCTTCTAACTTTTAAGTTCCAATGTAAATATTTTTTTACATTCAAAATGGCGGGCGTCTCTATGGGATCTGTCTTCTTCCTGGGAACGTGAGTATCGATGACATTTGCTTGCGATATTCATATATCAGTAATAAGAAGAGATGATAAGAAGTAAATATAATTTGTCTTGTTATTCTTATAATATAAACTTTGGCTGTGATTGACGCAATTTTTATTAGAATTAGTGCCTAATATTTTGATTTAGAGTTAGCACTTAGCTTGACTTATGCTTATAATAATAATAATAATTAATAATAATATCAACTTAATTAACACACGTTGAGGTAGCATATTTTTTAGTTGACGGTGGAAAGTAGCGTTTTAATTCGTTTGTTCTTTTGTTTTTGTGGCATTCTAAATCGTACTCTGTGGTATTCTAAGTCGTATTTTAACTTATTTCATTCTTTCAGTATTTCCCCATCACAAATCACTGCCAAAGCCAGATTGACTTAATGCCGACTCCACACAACTTCAGACAACAAATGTTCCTTGATTAAAACCACAGATTCATGTTAACATAGAGTGAAAATTGTAAAAAAAAAATATTTAAAAAAAATAACCAAAATTCCAAACAGCCATTTCCCAGTTTCCCTATAGAAAAAGTCCTATCTATAAGTATATCGATGTACAAGTCACCAAGAAATGAAACACCCCCCCCCCCCCCGCGCCCCAGTGGCATAGCGAGCTTAACTCGCGCCCGGGTCACAATACCTTTTTAGCGCCCCCCCTATTGGAAAACCATTCAATATAATACGTAAATATACCATTTGGCGCCCCTTTGTAAGTAGCGCCCGGGGCATGATGCCCCCCTGCCCCCCCCCTCTCAACGCCACTGACCCCACCCCTTTTCAAACCATGCATATTGTCAACAACTTAGAACAACAACATGAAGGCAAGGTCTCAAAAAAAGGGGGGGGGGTGGAAACAAACAATGACAAGAGAGTATGGAAAACAGATTGATATATTATGTATCAAATAAAGGCAGAAGTGCTGTCATTTCAAAACTGTGGAAACATTCATTACCGAATTGTCTTCTTTTTTTCTTTTCGTGACCGGAAATGCGTCACAACGAAGGACATGCGCCATGGGAAGGCCTCACGTGACACGAAGGAATACCGTTATGGCTAATAGTGTTTTACACAATGAAATCAGTGTTTATTATTTTTTTTTACACTGAAATAAGCCCCGAGTTTCGTGTCCAAAGGAAGAACAAATGGGATACCTGTGAATGTATTAACTAGCCGAAGAACACAATTAACTGACAGATACGTTTACGAGAAAGATGTACTAAAGACAAATGGTTGCCGGAGTTGGTTCGAGTGGTAGTTTCTTTGAAATGTTATAATGGGAAGAAAAAAAAAGAATACAACAATCAATTTATTGAAAATGTAGAATTTTTTTGAAAAATGTGAAATTTTATTGAAAATGTGAAATTTTATTGAAAATGTGAAATTTTATTGAAAACATGAAATGTTCCCCATTTCTCAGTTGCCCATTTAGATTTACAAATACAGACTGATCTTAAAGAGTATCTATATTTCTGTGATAACAAAGTCCTTTAATGTATAGCACTGATTTTTTAAAAAGTTCCATAAAGTTCCGTTGTCAAAAGTATTTGCTTTTACGGTCATTAATGAGCACACTGGTAATTAAAATACAGACAGAATGAAAAAAAAAAAAAAAAGCTTTTGAAAAAATTGTATACGCATGTAAGATAATATTATTTCTACCCTCTGTGAAACTTACTCCTATGTTTTTTGACTGGACACTAGGTAATAATATCATTTATCATCTCCGCGCCTGACGCAACATGACTCTGGGTCGGGCCAAGATTTTCGACTGTACATATACAAATAAAAGGGGCGCCATTCGAGGCGGACCCCCCCCAAAAAAAAACAAACCCGCCCCCCCCCCTTTCTTACGCCAGTGAGTGAATAAATTATAAAGTCAATGCTGGTTTTCAATGCCAAAAATAATAATAATAATAATAATAATAATAATAAATACAAATAGCTTAAAAAAAAAAAAAAAAAATGTCACGTTGAACTTCTACAATGACAGATTTGAACTTCTGGAACGAAAGATTAAATAAATAATTAAACACTTAAACAAATATTTTTTTAAAAAAATAAAAAAAAGATTTAGAATGAAACTTGAGAATGCCTAATGAAGCGAAGTGAATTTATAAATTATGGCAGATTTAATTCCAACGTACCACATAAAATTATTATTATCATTTTTATCCTTTTTGTTTAATTTCTGTTAATACGTTGTTGTAAATTCTTCCTTTTGAGCTGGGCGGACAAAATTTTTTCTGTGTGGTCAAACAATTTATGCACAGTGCGATATCCATTCGATGTCTCAGTTGTAGATTTGTCTCTCAGAACATGTCACGGCGACAGGAAGGTTAAGATGACCAGACGTTTATGTGACAGAGACATACACATGAGGCGATTCCCTCGCAATGTCATGATGCCTTAAAGGAGAGTTTGACCAAAAACAAATGTCACACAATCTCGCAGACGTCAGGTAGACAGGGTTTATTATTTTTCGATGGCTTCTGACTTCATGACTTTTGCCCCTCAACATCTTGATGGCCACCTCCATGAATGACTTATGACTTTTGCCCCCTCAATATTGTGATGGCCAACTTCAAGATTTTCTTCTTTTGCCCCTAAACACTGTCAAGGCATCTTTCAGCGAACGACTTTAGACTCCAAGATACTTTTTTCCCGTTGGCAATACATGTGATCATGTCCACTACCTTAAATGATCGCTTACTCCATTGCCTGTACCCAACAACACTACTCCATTGCCTGTACCCAGCAACACTACTCCATTGCCTGTACCCAGCAACACTACTCCATTGCCTGTATCCAGCAACAATACTCCATTGCCTGTACCAAGCAACACTACTCCATTGCCTGTACCCGGCAACACTAATCCATTGCCTGTACCCAGCAACACTACTCCATTGCCTGTACCCAGCAACACTACTACATTGCCTGTACCCAGTAACACTACTCCATTGCCTGTAACCAGCAACACTACTCGATTGCCTGTACCCAGCAACACTACTCCATTGCCTGTACCCGGCAACACTACTCCATTGTCTGTACCCAGCAACACTACTCCATTGCCTGTACCCAGCAACATGGCCAAGACATTGCCTGTACCCAGCAACACGGCCAAGACATTGCCTGTACCCAACAACACGGCCAGGACATTGCCTGTACCCAGCAATACGGCCAAGACATTGCTGTACCCAGCAACACTACTCCATTGCCTGTACCCGGCAACAAGTCCAAGACATTGCCTGTACCCAGCAACACTACTCCATTGCCTGTACCCAGCAACACGGCCAAGACATTGCCTGTACCCAGCAACACTACTCCATTGCCTGTATCCAGCAACAATACTCCATTGCCTGTACCAAGCAACACTACTCCATTGCCTGTACCCGGCAACACTAATCCATTGCATGTACCCAGCAACACTACTCCATTGCCTGTACCCAGCAACGCTACTACATTGCCTGTACCCAGTAACACTACTCCATTGCCTGTAACCAGCAACACTACTCGATTGCCTGTACCCAGCAACACTACTCCATTGCCTGTACCCGGCAACACTACTCCATTGTCTGTACCCAGCAACACTACTCCATTGCCTGTACCCAGCAACACGGCCAAGACTTTGCCTGTACCTAGCAACACTACTCCATTGCCTGTACCTAGCAACACGGCCAAGACATTGCCTGTACCCAGCAACACGGCCAAGACATTGCCTGTACCCAGCAACACTACTCCATTGCCTGTACCCGGCAACACGGCCAAGACAACGATCTTGAATACACAAAATGCGTCCAGGGTCGCGGTATATGTTTGGTCAGTGTTCGACCACTGACGCCACACTCCCACGGGGAGTTACTCAACAATAGACAGTAGAGCAGTGCGCGCTCCTCCATATACGTCATTATTTATTCATATTCCTTCTTCCGTTACGCCGCCACAGGGCTCTCACATTGTGGCTACGTGAGTCGGTTAATTTTTTAATTTATTTTTTTTGATGCTAATAATTATTTTAGAATGAGCCTGGACGTTGTCATGTTACCTACGTAAGACGAGAGGAAAAGGCCTTAGCAATTACATTTTTGTATCCAAAAAGCTGGTCAAAAAAACAGAAAACGATGACGGAGGTGGTCGGGTGTAGGGCCAAAACCTTAAGACGGAATGTCGAACAGACAAAGTCGCGCGAAGACACAAGGATACATATCAACAGGTAAATAGTGGATTCAAAGATAACTTTATCCCACCTGGTCGTCTCTCAAACTTATATTGTTTGTGTCTATAAGACCCAACACAACGCTCCCGTACCCCTTATTGTTCATATCTCTAGGGGATTAGCAGGAATAAGTGTTACGGTTTCCTTTGTCGAAAGAAAGAAAAAAAAATATGATCACGGTAAAGGACATTCTTAAAGGGCCTCGTGTCAGTAAGTGAAAAGCACAAAATTGACTTAGTGAGATACTAAGTCGCACAGTACACACGGCACACAGTACGCACGGCACACAGTACGCACAGCACACAGTACGTACGGAACACAGCACGTACGGAACACAGTACGCATGGCACACAGTACACACTTGGTGAAGAATTTGTTCAGTGCGATCCCTGATCCTTAAGCATTTATTTTATTTGTTTAAATTGAAACACACACACAAACTAAATAAATAAATTTAAAAAATAAAACAAACAGCAAACAAAAAAAACAAACAAAAAAACAACAACTAAGAAACACCTTTACAAACCTTCGCTGAAGTGTACACCTTTACAAACCTTCGCTGAAGTGTACACCTTTACAAACCTTCGCTGAAGTGTACACCTTTACAAACCTTCGCTGAAGTGTACACCTTTACAAACCTTCGCTGAAGTGTACACCTTTACAAACCTTCGCTGAAGTGTACACCTTTACAAACAATGCTACTAATATGATGAGTACGTAGATTTATTATTATTTTTTTTTTTTAGAAAGTGTCTTTGATCCGCATCTTGACAGTGCTACATTATTCAGCATAGGTCTGTCATAGAAATGTATCATTATACATTCATACCTGCTGATTTTAATCACTAGACCGTTTAAAACACTTCAGTGGCTCTGTACTATACAGGTTCCGTACGCATATCCAAATAACATCTGGGACACATTTATAATTGGCGTTCAACGACACGGAACACGTACACATACATGACGTATTTTGTGACCAATTTTAAGTATTTATTAATAGTTAAATAAATAAATAAATGAATAAGTAAATGAATGAAGAAATGAATAAAAAAAAAGATAAATAAATATTTATTTATTGATATATATAAAATATCAATGTTCAGGAATATTCAACAGGAGAAAAAAAATTATATAAAGATCTAAGAAGAACAAAAATAAATAGCCATAATTTGGTTACTTAGTCCATGCTGGAATCTGAGTAAATTCCGTGATTTTGAGAAGCACTGGTTTTACGTTACATTCTGAGAGGATAAGAGCGTCCAATGGAGGAGATTTGGTTCAATTTATTCTTAAATCAGCATCGCAGAAATAATTAATTTTTGTAGTTTCTGAGACCGGTAATTAAACCACGCCTCGAACGTTTTTCTGTGTGTCCGTGTGTGGTTGGGTGGGTGTTGGGCTGTTGTTCTTACCAAAGCACAAAACTCGCAAAGTGATTTCATGTTAAGAAATTATTTTTCTTTCAATATTTTACCATGAAGTAATCAAAACAACGATTCATTAGGGACTTAAATGCGGAGACCTAGCGTACATCGTACACTGGTGATCGAAAAAATTAGATTCATGTGGTCAGGTTTTATATCTTAAAGGATTTTCGATTTCCGTAGCAAAGGCGTATGGCTCTTTCCAAAATTCAGTGACCTTGTGATTTGGAGGCTACAGGTGGGGAAATGGTATTGTAATTTGGAGGCTACAGGTGGGGAAATGGTATTGTAATTTGGAGGCTACAGATGGGGAAATTGTATTGTAATATGGAGGCTACAGATGGGGAAATTGTATTGTAATATGGAGGCTACAGATGGGGAAATTGTATTGTAATATGGAGGCTATAGTTGGGGAAATCGCATTGTCGTAATGCGGATAGCAGATATAGCCCCATTTAAAAGCTATTATATTTACACAATAGAAAACCTAGCCATAATGATTGAGAAAAAAAATGTTAACAATAATGTACGCCAAAAGAAGGGCGATTAAGAAATCATAAATAATGATCAAATGAAGACATAGACAAGGACACTGAAACACGCAAGCGGCCATCTTGTGTCTCACCCTCCAACCCCACACATACTTCTGTCATGTCGCATTAGTTTCTCTAGATTACTTTAAGGTAAGCGGGCACCACTTTGCATCTGAGATTGGTTTGAAGAGGAGACGTTCATTACGGTTTAGAGAGGAGGGAGGGAAGGAGGGGTTTATGTATTAGAAACGTAGGGGGAGGGGCTGGTTGAGTCTGAGGATACCTCTTTAAACCCAACGCCAACCTGCGTCCACCACCCTCTCCTCTCTTTAAATACCTCGATATCTTCATTTTTAAAAAAAATGTTTGGTTTCTTGAGGGACGGAGGAGGAAAACAGCAAAGAAAAATTTGAGATTTTGCTATTAGAGATGAAAGCCTGATTTATAACTGAGAAAACTTTTTTATGAAAGATGAAACAGTCTCTTTGAGAAGCCCGCGGAGTATTTCAGACTTGAGACGGCGACCGGCAGGCTCTGATGTGCTGTGTTGGCCATGGGCCACGGTTTGATGAAGCTGATAATAAGCCTCGGAAGATATAATGCCACAGAGTTAACGACGGCGGTCATAACAATGTTCATTATCATCAGAGGTTTTAACGATAATTGGAGGTTACTCTTTTTTTTTTTAGCGAGAGGAGGAACTCATAAAAGATCAGAACACACCGACGCCATGTTTTAGGTTCTGACCAATCGGTGATGATTTGTGCACTCTACGACGCTTTCAAGGGTACTAATGACTGACCATAAGCCACAAGTAGACACATTTCATACCGCAATGAGGGAGGTGCAACCTTGCATCCGTTGAGAGCGTCACATTCTTTGGGCGTTAAAAGCCACTTTTTAGTGATCATCGAATGGCCGTCAAAGCTCTTTACGGTTACATTTTCAAGAACTCTAGCAATAATGTTGTGTTTACTTATCTTAGAAAAAAAGAGGCCATCAGCACAAGCCTTGCACTTGCAGTAGACGTAGAATGAATAGACTTGTATGGACTTTTAAAACTTTATGACTTCCGTCAAAACCCTCTGCTCTGCCGGGAGTTTGGTCGCGGCGTCATCCGTGTTCGTGTATTTTTTTTTTTTAATTTTAGAAATATCGTAACATATGGAAATACGGTAAAATGGTAACATAAGGAAATGTGGTAACATACGGAAATATGGTAACATACGGAAATATGGTAACAACGGAAATATGGTAACATACGGAAATATAGGAACATGGTAACATACGGAAATATGGTAACATAAGGAGATGTGGTGACATAAGGAGATGTGGTAACATAAGGAAATATGGTAACATAAGGAAATGTGGTAAAATAAGGAAATGTGGTAACATAAGGAAATGTGATAACACAAGAAAAAATATTACGTTTTGTTTGCTGTTAGTGTTATGCCTTGTTAGAAGACTGATTTAACTTGTGAGTATGGGGGGGGGGCAACAAGAAGCTGTTTCCTTGAGACAAAAAGATCATCTGTAACGCACTTAGCGGTGTAAACCTTATTGATGGCGTCTCATACGTGACGGAGATACCCACTCACATTTTGCGCTAACAAGTAAATATAAACATATATAACCATACAGTTAACAGTACAAAAATGCTGACTTTAGTTTCTATACATTACCTGTGAGGTACCACCTGTTGCGTAGCTTAAGTTTGTAACGCCCGGGGGTCGTACTTAAGTTTGCCCCCCCCCCCCCTTTTTTTGTCCCCATTCACGAAAACTACTAAACAGCACAGATGACACTGGCTGCTCCCCTGTCTTGACAGCTGTACAAATGACACCAAGAATTTACGACAGCTTGGAACATAACCAAACTTAGTATTCACATTCAATATTTATATATCATATATATACATTTCTTTCATTATAATGTAACAATTTTTACATAAGGAGAAACAACTTGTAATCTAAATTGAACGTTTTTAGTCAATAAAAGTAATCTCAGCGATTAAATCTACTCGATTACCGCTCATTAAATCTACCCGATGACCTCACATTAAATTTACTCGATTACTGCCCGTAAATCTACCTGATTACTTCTCATTAAATGTACCCGATTAACACTCATTTTATCTACCCGATTACCTCACTTTAAATCTACCCGATGACCTCTTCAAGGACTTAATAGATGATTTAGCCTTGTCGTAAAATCCCGAACGAGCAATAAGCTGTTAGATCAAAGTTAAAAAAAAAAAAATTTTAATATCCGAAGACCAGCTCCCACCACACCTTCGATCCTGTACTCAAAACTTTCCAATACAAGTGAAACAAGCTGAGGACTACGTTGAGGTTGAAGCGATGACAAATATGCAAAGAGTGGTGGAAAACTTAAAGAGTGCTGGAGGACAAGCTAAGAGTGCTGGAGGACAAGCTAAGAATGCTGGAGGACAAGCTAAGAGTGCTGGAGGACAAGCTAAGAGTGTTGGAGGACAAGCTAAGAGTGTTGGAGGACAAGCTAAAGTGTTGGAGGACAAGCTAAGAGTGTTCTGTATTTCATTGTCGTCTAAAGCTTTTTGGATGCGTAACGTCCACTTTTTTTTGTTGGTCTCCCTTTTTAAAGGTTTTCCTCAATTTTTTTATATTTCTTATTTACAATATACAAGCAAGTTTTAAGGAGTAAACCGAGACGTTTAAGTGCTGAATGCAACAGCCAACCAAGAAATGAAATAAAATATGCTTCATCACCACCAAAAAACCTCCTATCTATACTAGAAATATCGAATAATTCTCTCTCCCTCGTCTATAACTACGGTTCTCCTTTCATTCTCATACCTTCCCGCAAATAATTCTAGTTACAATGTTTTTTTAAAAAAAGAGTCATCAGCAGGAACAAAAGCCAAAAGAAGAAACCTGCTGTTGCCATCTCCAGCTCGTCCCTCTCCCCCAACCGCCATACTAACACCCGGCGTTCATATGAACAGGAGAGTCTGATCTGGATGACACAGCACTGGAAACGGAAAGATGAGCTGCAAGGGAAATAAGAGGTCGTAAGGTAAATGGAACTGAGGGATGGAAGGGAGGGAATGAAATGGAAGGGAGAGATGGGTGGGAGGGAGGGATGGATGGAAGGGAGGGAGGGATTGAGGGGAGGGATTGAGTGGAGGGATTGAGGGGAGGGATTGAGAGAAGGAAAGATGGGTGGGAAGGATTGATGGAAGGGATGGATCAAAAGGAGGGATCAAAGGGAGCGATCAAAGGGAGGGATCAAAGAGAGGGATCAAGAGAGGGATCAAATGGAGGGACGGAGGGGAGTAATGGAAAGGAGGGATGGGCACGAGTGATGGAAAAAAAGGACCGGAGTGATTGACGAGAGGGAAGGAAGGGAGAGATGGGAGGAACTGATGGAAGCAAGGGATGGAAGGGAGGAAAGGAAAGGTGAATTGGTGGAAGGAAGGGATGGACAAGAGTGATGGAAGGGAGGGGTTGCAGGGGGTGATAGAAGAGAGTGATTAAAGCGATAGACAGACGAGAGTAAAAGAAGGAGGGACAGATGGGAGTGATACAAGGGAAGGATGGATGGGAGTGATGGAATGGGAGGGATAGATGGAAGGACGGGATGGATTGGAGGAATCAAAGGGCGTGATGTGAATGACGGACGGAAGGGGTGGAAGGACACGTGTCCTAGTTTGATTGACATTTCCTGGCTATATATTATTCATTAGCGTTTATGAATGTGGTCATTCACTGCGTTCGTCTCATCACCTGCAGGTCGCCCCAGACATATCCGTTACATTCATACTCGTGTGCAACACTAGGCATACATAACTGTCAATGAAACGCTCTCTTGAACTAAAGCAACGTAGATATTTTATCGTAGCTTTGAAATGTTTGCTACTAAAATTATTTTTTACAAAGCAAGCAAGAAGTTGAGATTTCCAGGGATTTTTTTTTTTCGTTTCCCCTTCAGAAGTTTCTTTTTTTCTTTGGTAGCATTTCCGTCACTCTAGAGTCGCCCCCCCCCCCTCCGTTTTACACGTTTTTACATCTATATATTTGATCATAAGACCTGTCACTCGACACCCAGAAAAAACAAGCTTAACCTAGCATGTACGTTATTGAAATCTACTACTAAAACAAAAGTTCTTAAGTCAAATCTTGTAGACCTTACCGATGTGAAAGTTTTGTCTTTTAATTTGTGACAATACAAATTTTTAATTGAAAAAATTGATCTTTCAGATAGAGATAAGTGAAATGAATTTTTCTTTGAATAACGTTGTTAAGCTTAGGGTCGGTTTACACGATCAAATTTCGCTTCAAATTCTTGTATGAACGCACTATTTTGTGCGTGGTTTCTTTTTTTTTGGGGTGGGGGGGTGGGGGGACTTTGATCAAATAGTAATTTGAAAGTTGTGAAAAGGCTTCATACACGAATGGCATCAAATGCTTGAAGGAAAATTTGATCGTGTGAATCTACCCTTAGAGGCAGAGGTTTTGAGATGATTTTTTTTGTCGAAACACAAAAATCCCAAACGTTAAGTAGCCAGTTTTGATGCGCGTGGCTCTTTACATTCGACAGTTTCAAACACTGACCACCGCAGTGCCATGGCTCTAAAGTTGTACAAACAAGTGCTGCCGCCTTTTTGATCTGTTTACAGATTTTAATGAGATTGTCAACACATAAAAACTTCCTCAATTTTTTATTATTTTTATAGTAACAAAATAATAATTTTTTTTTTAATAATAAAGACAAATATGGCTTTTTACAATTCACCCAAAGCTTCTTCGTGTTATCGATTTCTCGTTTCTTTTCGTTGCCAGCGACGGGCAGAGAAGAACGTTAGAAGCGAACCATTTATATACATTTAAAATATTTTTAAAAAAAAAAAAAAACAGAAAGAAAACCAATTAAACTTGAAGTAACAACAGAAACAGTTTAAGGTAGCACAAAGCCGTTTGGGGTAAAGAGTAAATGACATCCTCGCAATCGATGGTCGTCGGCGGAAATCGTTGTCACTGGCCGAAATTGCCTTCTGATGCCTCGGCTATCTAATTATTGATGGGGTGGACTCAAATAGAATAATTGCTCATTAAACTGTTGGCATATGGATGAATCGCGCAAGTAGAATAGACGAACCACCGCAGGGCCGGCGCCGTGGACCAGGGGTCTTTGTGCGCTTAAAGACTATTCGAACTCGTAGGAGTTGACAACAAGAATTAATGGAAAACCGGGGGTGGGGGGAGGAAGACGTAGGTGGTGAGATGACCATCGGCCACAAAGCAGCAGCATCACCATCACCATCAACACCTCCATCGCGGTGATGAATGGGGACGAAACAAAAATGTTTAAACCAGGTGTCCGCCGAGTGACAACGAGGTAAGTGACAATATGTCAGTGTTTGCCAGCAGACACAATGGTCGCTAGTAATGATACGTACGACGACGTGGTTGACGACGTGGTTGATGGAGGCGCGCGCCGTGGACGAGTCACGACGTTAAGGTATCTCGCTGCCATCGATCAAGATGCGGTTACCGCCAGCCAGTTGGAGCGCTATACATTTTTAGCTTGGAGAACAATAGTTGTAAATACAGTACTGCGGGGTTTCTCAAACCTCGATGCTAAAAAAAATATTATTTTCGCGAATTTGCGAAATGAAAATGGAAAATAAAAAAAAAAATGAAAAACAAAATACACAGAGAAGCAGCTGAAAAAAGAATCACTTAGAAATCTAAAAAGTGTCACATAAAATACAATAAAAATTCATTGCAAAAACACGCTTTCCCAGGTAGACTAAAAATACTTCATTTTAATAATAGAAATTTAAGGTGTATTTGGTGGTTACCAGAAATTTGTTTGAAAGAAATTTTGTCGACGGAAATATGATCGAACGGAAATTTGGTCGACATTATTTTGTTTTACTTTATAGCGTAGTGCGTTCTAAAAGAAATTTTAACGTGTGAACTGAAAAAATAGATTCGACCAATTTTCCGTTCGATCAATTTTCCGTCGACAAATTTTCTTTCAAACAAATTTCCGGATATGGTATTCGGTGCTAGTTCAAAATAAAATAAATTTAAGGCGAATTCGATGCTAGTTCGGAAAAAAAAACAAAAACGAAAGTTTAAAATAATTTACTCGTTCAAATATGTAAAGTGTAGACATTTTCATGTCGCTGTACACCGTGCTTGGGGCACATAAGTTTATGAAACTTAAAAGGAGGTTATCTACTCAATCATCCTGATATACAAAACCAGAAAGGAAGGATCTAAAAAAAAAATACATGGAACGAGATAGAAAAACCATGCTATAAGTGATTAAACTACTGAGTGAACCAGGGGATGACATTACTGATTTGATGAACCAGGTAGACACACACAAGGTGAAGTTATTCAACTGCTTACTGGACCAGAGAGACACACACGGGGTGACGTTATTCAACTACTTACTGGACCAGAGAGACACACACAGGGGTTAAAATTATTCAACTATTTACTGGACCAAAGAGGCACACACAAGGTGAAGTTATTCAACTGCTTACTGGACCAGAGACACACACACAGGGTGAAGTTATTCAACTACTTACTGGACCAGAGAGACACACACAGGGTTAAAGTTATTCAACTACTTACTGGACCAGATAGACCAACCCTGGCGGCAAGTTGAGGATCTCAGTCAAGTTCTGGACAAACTGGAGCCCAACAGGTGTGCTCAACCTGGAGATGGACAATCAAATATACAAGTCTCTCTATCAGAATAAATACAGCTTTAAATTAATAAATACAACACATGGACAGCATGCATAGTCATCGGAAAGTTTCGGGTACACTAAATGCTTTGTAACCCTTACGCCCACCTATTTCTGAACGGAAGTTAAATCTGAAGTACGTTAATTGTAAGAGGCCTAACTATAAGTAAGGCTTGTTTCCCTCCTTGTGGCAAAAGTTTCTGGGGACGCCCATGACGAAAGGTTGGGAAAATTCGTATGTAAGGGAAGAATGTCGTGTGGGTTTGAAGAAATACGAGATAGCCATTATCTTTAGATAAACAGAGAATTATTTGAATGTGTAGGGTAAGGTGAGGTGGTGCGACGTGTGTCTGTGTGTGGGGGGGGGGAAGGGCGGGGGCGCTGGGCTTGAGATTCAGTTAAGGAAATACGTAATGAGAATTGACGAGTGTGAGAATATAACATTATCTCAGGTCTGGGTTGGAGTTGATGGGGCTCTATAGAAATACAGGTCAATGAACGGGTCTTTAAAAAATTAAAAACAAAACAAAACGAAGACATAACAAAACACGTCAAGTTTAATACAGAACTGAAGAGACCGAAAGACCAATTGATCTAGAACGTGAGACCAAGTCGTTAATATATAGATCGGACCGATAGATTTATATACATAGCTCTGTCGTAGCTGTAAGAAATAGCTATCAGGAGTTGAATGGTTAAGAGCGTGAGACGACGGATAAAGTAGGGTTATTGGCGAGATAACAGAAATACGCCAGTCGTATTGGAGTAGTTCTTCAAAGTATCACGAGGATGAAAGGAGGGAGAGTGAAGGACGGTGAATTAGTGAGGTGAGGCGACTAGATGGAGTAAAGGTCTGGGGGGGGGGGGGCGGGAATGTCAGTTCGGGGTTTTTTTTGCAAGGGGGCGTGGGGGTGGGGGGTGGAACCCAAAACGTGGCCAGTTTTTTTAGTTGTTTCTTACTGGAGGCGCCATAGTACATTGCAATTAATGAAAAACCTGCAAATTTATTAGGGGGGGGGGGGGTGTTCAAATGCACCTCCTGTCCAACCCAAATGACGACCCTGGTCGGGATGGGGGAGAGGTGGGTAGATGATGAATATAAATGATAATGACCATCACACGTACAGACAGACATTCGTACGTCTTGATAGATGGATGGATGGATGGATCGATGGTTTGAAAAGCTGATGGAATGACAGACAGTTGTGATAAGTTGGACAAACGGATGCTGGATATGCCAATTTGGTGGGGGGGGGGTCGGTTTGGGGTAAGACGATGTACGTGGGGATATACAGTTTGAAAACTTAATTATAATTTTTTTGTTTGTTTTTGCCATCAGAGACAAAAAAATGATCAGGGATAATAAACCACGCACTTGTTTGTCTTCTTCTCAACCAGAGTTTCAAATGTTCAATTCAAAACTTCTTACAGGAGTCACTTATGTTTGAGTTAGGCCTGGCCACATTGATCACACTTCCGTGGCTCCCACCGTTACAACATTGCTTCATACCTAGACTTGAGAAGAAAGGCGTAGACTTGAGAAGGGGAAGACGTAGACTTAAGAAGGGATAGGCGTGGACTTGAGAAGGGAAAGATGTTAACTTGAGAAGGGAAAGACGTGGACCTGAAAAGGGAAAGACATATACTTGAGAAGGGAAAGACGTGGACTTGAGAAGGGAAAGACATATACTTGAGAAGGGAAAGACGTGGACTTGAGAAGGGAAAGACGTATACTTGAGAAGGGAAAGGCGTGGACTTGAGAAGGGAAAGACGTAGACTTGAGAAGGGAAAGACGTAGACTTTAGAAAGGAAAGGCGTAGACTTGAGAAGGGAAAGACGTAGACTTTAGAAAGGAAAGGCGTAGACTCGAGAAGGGAAAGACGTAGACTTGAGAAGGGAAAGACGTAGACTTGAGAAGGGAAAGACGTCAACTTGAGAAGGGAAAGACGTTGACATTAGAAGGGAAAGGCGTTGACTTGAGAAGGGAAAGACGTAGACTCGAGAAGGGAAAGACGTAGACTTTAGAAAGGAAAGGCGTAGACTCGAGAAGGGAAAGACGTAGACTTGAGAAGAGAAAGACGTGGACTTGAGAAGGGAAAGACGTAGACTTTAGAAGGGAAAAGCGTTGACTTGAGAAGGGAAAGGCGTAGACTTGAGAAGGGAAAGACGTTAACTTGAGAAGGGAAAGACGTTGACATTAGAAGGGAAAGGCGATGACTTGACAAGGGAAAGACGTAGACTTTAGAAGGGAAAGGCGTAGACTTGAGAAGGGAAAGACGTAGACTTGAGAAGGGAAAGACGTAGGTTTTAGAAAGGAAAGGCGTAGACTTGAGAAGGGAAAGACGTAGACTTGAGAAGGGAAAGACGTAGGTTTTAGAAAGGAAAGGCGTTGACTTGAGAAGGGAAAGACGTAGACTTGAGAAGGGAAAGGCGTAGACTTGAGAAGGGAAAGACGTAGACTTTAGAAAGGAAACGACGTAGATTTGAGAAGGGAAAGACGTATAATTTAGAAAGGAAAGGCGTAGACTTGAGAAGGGAAAGGCGTAGACTTGAGAAGGGAAAGACGTAGACTTGAAAAGGGAAAGTCTTGAGAAAGGAAAGGCGTAGACTTGAGAAGGGAAAGAAAGTTTTTAAAAAAAGGTTTGGGGCAGGGGTGGGGGTTGCCAGGAAGCAGCTAGATTCACAAGATAATAATAATAATTGCGGATGAAAACAGTGATGGAAGTTGTAGCAAGGGGCTAAAAGTCCACCCGATGTGGATTTGGAAGCCCGGAGGGCACTAGTTTAAGCATTCTATCTTAATGGACTTGAGTTTCGAGAAAGGGAGGTGAAGGTACTTGTATTTCAGAAGAAAAAAAAGACAACCAACGTCTAATTGCTCCACGACCATTTTCTTTGTCATTATTTTAACCCCCTTTTTTCGCCAACGGGTTTTCATTCCGGTTCGCCTTACACTGACAAATTTGGGGGGGGGGGGGGAGGGGGGGAATCATTGGGCTCGTAGCTCCCGAGTTCTTCCAGTTTCCTTCCACGAACTTGTCTTTCTGGGAATCCGCTCATGTGCCCTGCACGGGCCTAGGGTTTCCCCCAAACGCGGAGTCTCTGATGGCCGGTGGTCCCCTCGTGCTGTGGGGGAAGCCGTACGTGGAGCTCGGGTCTCTCGGGTTTCCGTCAGACATGTTAGTGTCGTTGTTTGATGACCGTTTCCTTCTAATAGGTGTCGCTATGGCAACGCGCCTGCAAGGCAGTCTCCCGGGAGAACGGTCTCCCGTTTGTTCCTACTTTTAAAAAAAAATTGTATTTTATAAAGGTTTTTTTTTATGTGTGGAGATCAGGGCTACCACACCTTGGGAAATTTCCCAAGATCTTGGGAATTCATGACCCCCATTGGGATCTGGGGAATAATTTTGAAAATCAGGCAAAACCTTGGGAAATATTACCAGGGGGAAGATTTTTTACACATTTTGAAAAAACGCAAAAAACGTATGTGATAAAAATTAAAGAGAAAATAAAACAAAATAGTTTTTAAAGTAACAAGGTAAAAAATGTATTGTTTTAACTCTTTTCTGATTTTAATTTTTAAAACCATTCATAAATAAATAAGAAATCTTCTTTAATTAAAGTTAGTATTTTGAAGTTAGTATTAAAAAGTTAATAATTAAAGAAATTCAATTTTCTCTTTTTTTTTTTTGTTACATTGAATACTAAAAATTACATCCAGGTGTTGAAAGTTTATCAAATTGACCTTGTACACCATATGCATAGAACAGTCTCAACAATAAATAAACTGATAATAAATCTTGAAATCTCAAAGGAAATCAATATAGACTATTAATATTATAGAATTTGTGGAAAAAAAGGGGGGGCAGTAGGCTCGGAAACTTTATCATTAGGCTATTAGACATTAGTAACCATACGAAAAACAGTACAAGCCCAAGAGGGAACGATAGTGTTCAATCAAGAATCGATAGTAAAATTTGATGAATTTCAATTACTTCTACAATGTGTTCAAACTATGATATGATGCATCTGTTAAAAAATCCAGCCTAATTTTCATCAATTGGAAAAAAAATAGTTGTGCATTTACACACAGGTAATTAAGATATTAAAAGTATACAGATACATTGTAGGATTATAGCTGAAAAGTTCATTTAAACAGTATTTTGTTTGAAAAAAATTATTATAATGTAAATTTACAATTTAAAAAATACTTATTTTCTTCATATAAAATCAGTCCATTTTAACTAAACTTATTCTTATTAAATTCTGCTTTAATGCTTTGCAAACCCCAATTCTTATCTACAGACTTAGAATAAGAAAAAAAAATGGTTTGATGATGAACCTGTTGCCCTTGTAATAGTTGTAAAGAGACTTCTGTGTTGATTAGCCCTGTGAGGTTTGTTTCAAAGGACTTCTATAACACATGTAGATGATATTTTTACCAGAAAATTTGGATGTAATATTTAATTTAGTAGCCTAACTCCAGTGGGTATGGAGAATTTGGATTATAAATTAATATATTTTTTTTCAAAATTATTTTGTTTTCTTTTATGTGATAAAGATTTGTTTTAAAATGTCATTTAAAATAAATTTCAGTTAATTACTGTACCCCGAGTTTCAGGGTCATTAATTCAAGCTATTATTGCATTAATTACTACATAAAAAACCCCTTTTAAAGAAAACTCTTATATATTTTATATGATCTTGAGAAATCTTGGGAAATATTTTGACACAATCTTGGGAAATTTTAAAAAAGTGAGTGGCAGCCCTGGTGGAGATATTAAGTCTCTTAGTGTAACGTGAAAATCACAGTGACAATGGGATTGTTAGTTGGGAAGGCCATTGCGTTCTATGAAAGGTGGTATGTCTTAGCAAGGGTTCTGCTCGTCATGTGTTTAAAACCGTGTAGCCGGTGTGTGGTGGGGTTAGGGGTTTAAAAGGGGGGGGGGGGGGTCATTCGCAAACATTATATTTGCCGATCAAGGTATGTTAAAACACAGCAACAACAAAAAGAACACAAACAAACAAAAGTACAGAGAAATCTTCCGTTGAAGTTCACATTTGAGGAAAGTTTTAAAGAGACCTTCGTATAGATATTTTGAAGTATACCTCACAGACATAGTGAACCAGGCAAAATCAAGGACTTACATGCTCAACAGGACACCAAGTGTTTCAGACAATTTGTTCCGGGAGTAAAGAGGTGAGGGCGACGGGTGGGGTGGTGGTTAAGTGAGCGCCCCCCAAAAAAATAAATCATTTATAACAAAATTTAAAATCAATGGATGTTTTTTGCCGCATGCATGAATTTAGCTTTGCCTCATTCTAAACTGAATGGAAGATTGATAGAAGAGGTGCTAGTGGGAATTTAGGAATCCCTCTACCTGGTTACGTTATTATAAAAAAAAAAATTAATATTTTTTTAGCTGTTTGTAAATGGCATTGTCTTTTCATAAGTTTCATTTTAACAATTTATTTGTTCAATTAGTTCAATCGATAATTGAATGAAACGAAACAAACATTAATGTTGCACGTACGACGTACCGATGCTTCACGTTACTAACGAAAGCCAGTCACTAATCTCAGTATATATATATATATATTGAAAATAAAATGAAACACAACTCTAATAGTTAGTTGGTGCTTATTTAGACTTTAAATATTTCCAAGTTTTACTAGAAACAAATTGAGAAGAAAAAAAAAATGCTTGCAAAAATAGGTTTGGCACAAGTAGCATTGTTTATTTGCCTTAAATTAGAGCGGTGAGCGGTAAACCCTTTACTAATGTTTGAAAAATTCCAAATAATTATTAATGTGTTTAAACAAAAAATAATATAGTATTGCGATATAGCGCACATTTGTCTCGCGGCCCCGGGATAGGGGGTATAGTTGACTTGCACTCACTGGGTATCCTCCCCCCCCCCGGTCACACCCCCCCCCAACCCGGACGGAGAGGTGCCCGAAAGAAACACCGACGCTGAGGTAAAGTGGGCGCCTCAATAAAGAACTTTTTTTAGATTTATTCTTTTTTTCTTTCTTTCTGTAAAACTGGACCGAGCTGCAGCGCCTCCGACTCTTTAAGATTAGCTATTCTCACTGCATGATGGGAGATTTCAATAAAATAACATTTTCCCAATAAAGTTTGTCACAACACTTCTCTCTCTCCTCCTCCTCCCCCCACCCCACCCCCACCCCCACCCCCCCACGTTGGTGACTCAGGAATTTTAAATCTGCCTCCTCTTAAAATGTGCATCTTTCTATAGTTTCTATTGCATTTTGGCCCACGCCTATTGTCAGACCATGTCTCAACCGTCTAATGTCATACTATGATCCTTATTAGAGTTTTTCCTGTATCAGGTAAGGTCTCTCTCTCTCTCTCTACTCTCTACCACAACTAGCGTTGAAAGAAAAACTGACGATGTCTGATTTTGCAAGGGAAATAACTGCACAAAATCAGTTTTTATCTCGATAAGAAACAACTCTAAAACATTTCTTTCCTTGAGAAACTGTTATTAAGTTGCTCACTTAAAATATAAATTTGAAATGTAGAAGCGGTA
Source organism: Omphiscola glabra (assembly GCA_964017045.1). Classification (NCBI taxonomy): domain Eukaryota; kingdom Metazoa; phylum Mollusca; class Gastropoda; family Lymnaeidae; genus Omphiscola; species Omphiscola glabra. The sequence goes on along the minus strand of OZ024794.1, from coordinate 47,728,744 downwards.
GTTTAAGCTAAAAGATATATACATATATGTATGTATGTATAAAACACGAAATAAGTTTACTTTCATCAATAATTTAAAAAAAAAAAAACGAAATATTAAAACAATATTTTAAACAAAAATACACATCTCTGTACACTGTACACCATATTGGCGTGTTACAGAAATTGAAATTTAAAAAAAAAAAAAGTTTATTATTTTAATTTTTTCAACAAATAAAAATTAAGCTTACTACTTTACAAACCAATAATCTTGCTTATCATACTTATCATGGGTGCATAATTCGGTTATTATTCTGGCAAGCTTGCAGATTGTGGGCGCTTCACTTTAAAGATATACTTTTTAAAAAATGTGGTTGATCGGGTGAAGAAAATATTTCTATTACATGAAGGTTCAACCGTTGATTCTCATTTTCAGTCACAACTCATTAGCTAACCTCTTGGAAACTACGTCTCAGCATAGTGCTATTTTTTTTAATTTTTAAATTTTATTCGTTTTTTTCTGTTTGTTCGCTGACGAAGGCTTCCTGTCGACACGTTCGTTGTTTTGTTGCGTTCCTTTTTTCAGGTTTAACCTTACTTTGTTTTACTAATTCCCTATTGTGCTAAACTCATTGCAGTCTCTCCCCTAATTACGAGAGAATGCAACGACACCAGAAAGAGCATCAGTATTTGTCACAAGTAAGACTTTCATTTCAGTTTTATTTTTAAAAGTTTTTTTCCCGAGGAGCAATATTTTAATTTTTTTCATTTTGATTTTTTTTTGTGGGTGGTGGGTTTAGTATATTAGGGGTGGGGGAGGGTTTGTCACATTTATTTATATGGGGGGGGGTTCTCACATTTTTTATATGGGGGGTCCTCACATTTATTTATATTGGGAGGGGGTGGTTCTCACATTTATTAATATTGGGGGTGGGGGGTGGGGGGTTCTCACATTTATTTATATTGGGGGGAGGGGTTCTCACATTTATTTATATTTGGCGGGGGGTCTCACATTTATTTATATTGGGGGGGGGGGTTATCACATTTATTTATATTGGGGGGGAGGGGTTCTCACATTTATTTATCAACCCTGGTGATTCACCAATTCTCACAAATGTTTTTTTTTAAAAACTTAGCCCCTAATAGTATCTTTAATAAGAAACGCATAACGCATACGTTAGTGTGCGCACGTGTCTTAGAGTAACAAAGTACTGTTCCGGGTTCATAGGCCAAAGTCATCATCTCCAGCGTGCGATGTCTTTTGATCGTCGTCCTAAGACGTCGACTTTTAAAGCTTTCTTGTATGGGGACATCAAATATTAATCAAACTAATCATTGTAAAAAAACAAAAGATCGCAACAACCCCCCCTTACCCCCCCCCCCAAAAAAAAACCCCAAATGTTGTATTTAAATGTCTCTGCCGAGGACTATTTGGTGCTTAATTTTTTCAATATATTTTAAACGGTTTTTTTGTTTGTTCTCTTTTGTTGTTTTCTTTTGTTGTTTTCTTTTGTTGTTTTCTTTTGTTGTTTTCTTTTGTTTTTTTTTTTTTTGTTTTCTTTTGTTGTTTTCTTTTGTTGTTTTCTTTTGTTGTTTTCTTTTGTTGTTTTCTTTTGTTGTTTTCTTTTGTTGTTTTCTTTTGTTGTTTTCTTTTGTTGCTTACTTTTGTTGCTTTCTTTTGTTGCTTTCTTTTTCCATACAGCCCAGGAACTGATTGGATGCGGTGACATTAAAAAAATCTTATCAAAGTTGCCAGTTTTAGACAGGTTCATTTTCCGTCCCGAACATTTGATCATCGGGACTCTTAGTAAAAGTACATCTCATAAGGGGACACGAAATGTATCTCTCATCTTACAAACTCTTGAGGTAACCTCAGCTTACGAACTCTTGAGATGACCTCATGTTACGAACTCTTGAGATGACCTCATCTTGCGAACTCTTGAGATGACCCCATCTTACGAACTCTTGAGATGACCATAGGTTCCGTGAATCTACGGTAGTACAGTTTCAGATTTGCGGGTTTTCAAAATGTGGATTATTATTATTATTTTTTTTTTATAGATGAGATTATAAGCGATGTAGAAGAGTAGAGCTATCCAAACGCTCCTGTAGTTTAATTTGTACTATGTATGTTCCTGGGGCTTTTAAAATAAATGATTTATCACCAGTTCAAAACCTATACCATTTTAAACTGGAAATGTCCTACTAGAATGTCGATGAATTCGAATTCCATAGGAAAACGTATTTAAAATTAAAATTGTTTTAAAAGATGGAACATTGAATTTTTTCCGAAAGAAATTTTTGGTAAATTCAGACCATTGGGGCCGTGACATATCACACGGCGGCCATTTTGGTTGCCACGACCGTGAAATTTTATAATTCACTGTCACTAAACCTAACCTGAACCCTAAATGTATCCCTAAACCTAACCTGAACCCTAAATGTATCACTAATGGCAACAATAGTGTGAATTAGCCAAATTTTTATATTTTCAAGCAAAACGTGAGGGTGGTGTGTCATAACAAGAAATAAAAATGAGAGAACTCTTTGCTGAGAGGAGTTTAAACTCTCAGCCTTTTTTTACCTCATAAGGACATTCTTATCTCAAACCTCTTATGCGGTATATGCCATGGTAAAGATAGCGCAAACAGGGTTAAAGAAAAGATAAAAAAGGAGAAAAAAAGTGTGTGTGTGGGGGGTGGGTGATGTGTGGTAATTAGTCCAGTGCTGATGAATAAATATCCCCACCTGCAGCATGCGTTTCGTATATCTTCCAGGGGTGTCATCCATGAGGTAAATACCTCCCATAAATGTCTTTAAAATAAATACCTTCCAGGGGTGTCATCCATGGGGTAAATACCTCCCATGAGTGTCTTTAAAATAAATACCTTCCAGGGGTGTCGTTCAGGTAAATACCTCCCAGCTGTGTCAGTAAGACAATACCTTACAAGGGAGTAATTAAAGTATATATCTTTTAAGGGTGTCAGTAAAAACAGGCTACCTTTCAGGTGGAGTCAGTTTATAAAATACCCTCTCAGGGGACGTACGCTAAGTACTATTTTTACTATGATTTTTTTTTAATGTAGAGTACTCACTCCTTGGAGAGCTGTAGGTACATTGAGTGGGAGTCCACCGCCCTCGCCTTGCTCGTGGCCTCAACCTCCTGTCCAAGCTTCTCCGACCCTGTGAACGGAAACAATGACAAGTGTCAAGTGGAGACGGTGCATCGCCCTGCTCAAAAACAAAAAAAAAACCGAAGATCGCCCGCGAGATGTTGATTTATCGGTAGACCTCGGGCGGCGCCCCGTCACCGGGTTTGCAATTTGTTTTGATTTACGAGCGCAAATTGACCACCACCTGATACCCCGCGGAACACGGCTAATTACCTGGTTCCCGTGTCGTCGGCGGAAAAAGGTAACTAAATAAACAGCGGGGCGGCCACTGTTTTATGGCCCCTTTCGCGAAGGTGGTCGTTTTGTGTCCGGGTAGATAGAATGTCATGTCAGGCCGGGGCTCCCGCGACATTATTTTGACGTCACCGAAGGTATAGATCTCCGCATGCTAATGGCCGGCGTCCGGTGACGGAGTCATCAGTCACACAAAAAAAATATTAGTCAACGAAACGTCAAAAAAAAGGGCCACGCCGAAAAATATAAACCACACACATTATTTTTGGAAATGACTTTTTTTTTTAGGGACAAAACTTGAGTTATGATAAGTGATTTGTTTGTGTGCGAAGTATTGTTGAAAAACACCCCCATCCCCCCAACCAACCCTCACAAATCACTTGCAAAATAAGTCAAGAGTCAACACCACCCCGACATTTTCAATAGATTTAAAACATAAATAGTTTCATGTATACATATAATTCATGAGACTAAAAAAAACACTTTTTAAAATAACAACGATGCAAAAAGAAAAGGAATAAAGTCTCTAAAGTTTTTTTGTGGTTTATTCAATGAAAGTTATTTTTTTATAAGAGTAAGATCAATGAAGACCACACTAGTTTCCATCTACGTCAGTGGTTCTCAACCTTTCTAATGATGTTACCCTTTATTACAGTTCCTCATGTTGTGGCGACCCCCAACCACTAAATTATTTTCGTTGATACTTTGTAACTGTGGAGTAAATGTTTCTTCAGATGGACTTAGGCGACCCCTAAAGGTGTCGCTACCCACAAGTTGAGAACCGATGATCTACGTCGTCATCTGGAGTGTGCTTCCAACTTGATGAACATCAGCAGATTGTAAACGTATTTTGAAAACTGAAAAGCACTGGTGTGTAGTGCCAACTATTGACCAAAAACTTCCAACTATGACTGCCGGACTGCCACCTATAACTGCCGGACTGCCAACTATTACTGCCGGACTGCCACCTATAACTGCTTGACTGCCACTTCAACGGTTTTGAGCACCACGCATTCACCGTTTACAGTTTAAAATTTGCCCACGCCACTTCTTTTGACCCCATCTAAGCCCCAGCCCCTGCAGTTACAGGGGCTAGTTGCAGGGGCTAGTTGCAGGAGATAGTTGCAGGGGCTAGTAGCAGGGGCTAGTTGTAGGGGTTAGTTGCAGGGGCTAGTTGCAGGGGCTAGTTGCAGGGGTTACTTGCAGGGGTTACTTGCAGGGGTTACTTGCAGGGGTTACTTGCAGGGGTTACTTGCAGGGGTTAGTTGCAGGGGTTAGTTGCAGGGGTTAGTTGTAGGGGTTAGTGGCAGGGGCTAGTTGCAGGGGTTAGTTGCAGGGGCTAGTTGCAGGGGCTAGTTGCAGGGGCTAGTTGCAGGGGCTAGTTGCAGGGGCTAGTTGCAGGGGCTAGTTGCAGGGGTTAGCTGCAGGGGTTAGTTTCAGGGGTTAGTTGCAGGGGCTAGTTGCAGGGGTTAGTTGTAGGGGTTAGCATGATCAAACTATGCATATGCATTAACATACATGTACAGATGTTAACATACATTAATAAACATGCCTAGACATTACCATACATGAATTACCATTATAAACTGGGGTAAAGAAATCTTTTATCTTAAAGAGAAAAGAAAAAATCATCAGATCCGATGTCTAAAAACCTGAATTGATTAAACCTTAATTGATGAATCCTTAATTGATGAAACCTTAATTGATGAAACCTTAATTGATGAAACCTTAATTGATGAAACCTTAATCGATGAAACCTTAATTGATGAAACCTTAATTGATGAAACCTTAATTGATGAAACTTTAATTGATTAAACCTTCATCCATCAACATGTGACTCTGGATTATTTTATGCTAAAATCCGCCTCGTTCGTCCATTTTGTTTGAATTATAAAAAAGAGGATTACTTCGGTTTAAATGTTGCATTGTAAACCCCAGAGATGACACATAACGGGAAAGACATGGAACATCAACTAAAAGAAGCTGCTGCGTTAAAAGCACAGCCAACATCCACATCGATTATAATTATAAGACAATCTCGTTCGTCTTTAAAAAAAAAAAACCAAAAAAAATTTACAATGAGCTTTTCGGGGAGACCGTTTTCATCTCAGTAGTGAACAACGCTTAAATTTATGCAGATATGCCATCACCACAACCACCAGCAGCACCACCATCAGCAGCACCACCACCAGCACCACCATAACACCAGCACCACTACCTCGACCACATCCACCACCACCACCACCTCGACCACCACCACCACCTCGACGACCACCACCACCAATGCGTCTCTCTTTACAACACCCAACGTTTCCTGCGTCGGGGTTTAGCGAATGTCGATGGTCACCATCTTTTTGGTTATTTATAGATTATCCCTCCCCCCTCCACTTCTCTCCCCCGAACCCCCTACACCCCCCCCCCCCGGTTTAAAACCTACTTAAGGCATTGCGGCTGGCTGAGAATAATCCAAAGGCATTAAGGCGATAGCACAGGCCCCCCCGGTGAAACAACGCGACAATTTTTAACCCTTTATCCCCCATGTAAAGTCATCTTTTTCAGAGGAAAATCAATATGTCTTCAGGCACGCCTTGTCTTTGCACGCCTTGTCTTTGCACGCCCTGTCTGTGCACGCCTTGTCTTTGCACGCCCTGTCTTTGCACGCCCTGTCTTTATTGCCACCCCCCAAAGAAAAATTAATTAAAAAGTTCTATTTTGTTCTTTGAACCTTCTAAAAAGCGAATCCCCCACTCAGTGGCGTAGCGAGGGGGGGCAAGGGGGGCATCATGCCCCGGGCGCTACTCAAAAATGGGCGCCAAATGGTATATTTTACATATAATATTGTATGGTTTTCGAATAAGGGGGGCGCTAAAAAGGTATTGTGCCCCGTGCGCGAGTTAAGCTCGCTACGCCACTGCCTCCACTTTCTGCACATCCACTCCCACTCTCTCAATGCTCGTTGACACTTTCCGTTCTACTCACGCTATACAGTACACATTGCAACTTCCTCATGTTCCAGCAGTTGTACTACTCCTCAGTAGAGCTGTCAACGGGTGCCTGGGTTCACGCCCGACACTAAATGTCCGGGCAAGTAGTCCTAGTTACCCGATTTTACGAAACTATTTTACAAATAATTGTTTATTTTGACCCTATAAATTACATTGTACTCACTTCGCACACGAAGATGTTTTATGTAATTAATTAGAGGGAGCTTAGAGCAATTCGTCAGCCTCACTCTCCCGTCCAAGCCGATTTGTTCCGTTGACTTAGTCATGATAACTGGAAATTCACCAGGATGCAGTAGATGGCCAGCAGTCTGCTTTAAAACTACGTCGGAGCTGTCGGGGTTTTCATATGTTCAGTGCCATGTCGCCTGCATGACTCCATCTCCGGCATGACTCTATCTCCTGCATGCCTCCATCTCCTGCATGACTCCATCTCCGGCATGACTCCATCTACGGGCTTGAATTCAGAGTTTGCCTGCTTTCACATGAACTCCCATCCAAGGTTAGCGAGTTTCATGCACAAGGGGTTCTGGAGTCCCATACAATAGGGGGTGCTGGAGTCCCATCCACAAGGGGTGCTGGAGTCCCATCCACAAGGGGTAATGGTATTATTGATTTTTGAGGATGTAACTCCAGTCCAGTTTAGACCACTTGGCCACCCAACACACTCTTTTAGCTTATCGGGCAGCTAAACTACCATACGATCATTCTGCTAAAATTTACTGCTGCACTCTCGTGGACAGATTTTTAAAAAAAAATTAAATCCATGTGGGTCTATGTTCTTCGTTAAAAAGCTTAGAGGACTCAAAGTTCTATAAGCTCATAGCACGCGAGAAGACATTAACTTGACTAGACCGACAAGTTTAGACGATCAAACGATCAAACAGATCGACCTAAAATTTATTGAAATTTATTTAGAAAGTAATAGTATTTTAGTTGAAGGAATATCTAAAAAATGCTAACATTACTAATACATATATATCTAAAACATAATAATACAGATATATCTAAAACATACAAATATTACTAATACAGATATATCTGAAACTTACTAATATTACTAATACAGATATATTTCAAAACCATTAAAAAAAACGTTTTTCGCATAAATCCTTTATAAAATGTAATATCAAACAATTCGGGGGGTGGGGGGAGGGGGGAAGGAGGCTTGACAAAGCCTGCCTACAAGTCACCGACTTTATAAGAATCGCAATTAGTGTCGCGCCGCGCCCCCCCCCCCCCCCCCCAAGCTCAAACCACACATTTTTCCTCGCCCTGACCTTTATTAATACTATAATGACTTATTGGCTTTTACACCGCAGATTTAGATTATTTCATCAGCTACTTCAGAAAGACACAGTAAGGTTAAACCTGATAAAAGGAACGCAACAAAACAACGGACGTGTCGGCAGGAAGCCTTCATCAGCGAACAAACAGAAAAACGAATAAAATTTAAAAATTTATCAAAAAAATATAATGTAGTAGTTAGCTTAGAAGTAGTGTCCAAGGGTCCTTTGTTTTGTTGCGTTCCTTTTATCAGGTTTTACCTTACTGTGTTTTACTAATTTCCTATTGTGCTAACATGATTGCAGTGTCCCCCATTATTACCTTTTTCAGAAAGACAAAAGATAATATTACGCACCAAACGCACTTGCGATATTTCAAGAAAAAAAAAAAGAAATAATCTCATTTAGCGCAGTCATCAAGAATTTTATTTCGTGAAATTAGTGTCATCATATTTCCTTCATCCTTCCCCTAGGGAAAGAAAAGGGCGAAACTAAATCTTTGGGGTAGAGCTGAACAAAGAAATTGATAGAATTGTGTTGTCATCGGGAACGAGTCTACGTGCCAACTTTCAGCTCAATATGTTGACGGGAAGTGGGCCTATTAGCCGCCCGAAGTGTTTTGCCAGCCAGCCAGCCACACACGAACAAAAGCAAATTTGATAGAAAGGATTTAGGAAAAATTAATCCCGTTGCAATAGTTTATCGGTTGATCATAGAGTCGACACGGTGACCATGGTGTTGGCCCGTTAGCTCAAAAAACTCCCTTTAAATTTGCCGGCTTCGTCAAGCACCCGGCTTCGTGAATCGACGGGTTCCCGGGTATCTGGGTAGGTGTCCCCCCCCCCTTACAATTTTTAACTGCCCTCCTTAATTACTCTCCTTAATTAAAAAAATTCACACTCATGTTTTTTCCAGCTCCATCTGGTTTCTCCCTTGTTAACCAACTGCGTGTATTCGTATCTCCCGTGTATTCGTATCTCCCGTGTATTCTTATCTCCCGTGTATTCGTATCTCCCGTGTATTCGTATTTCCCGTGTATTGGTATCTCCAGTGTAATCGTATCTCCCATGAAATTGTATTGCTAAATTCTCTCTCTCTATCTCTCTCTCTCTCGTTGAGCAAATGCTATCACTTCACCTTAGCGTTGAATGATAGTCTCTCCCTCTCTCTCTCTCCCTCTCTCTCTCCCTCTCTCTCTCTCTCTCCCTCCCCCTCTCTCTCTCTCTCTCTCGTTGAGCAAATGCTATCACTTCACCGTAGCGTTGAATGTTCATCTCTCCCTCTCTCTCTCTCTCTCACTTTCTCTCGTTGAGCAAATGCTATCACTTCACCGTAGCGTTGAATGTTCATCTCTCCCTCTCTCTCTCTCCCTCTCTCTCTCTCTCTCTCGTTGAGAAAATGCTATCACTTCACCTTAGCGTTGAATGTTCATCTCTCCCTCGTTCTCTCTCTCTCTTTGAGCAAATGCTATCACTTCACCTTAGCGTTGAATGTTCATCTCTCCCTCTCTCTCTCTCACTCGTTGAGCAAATGCTATCACTTCACAGTAGCGTTGAATGTTCATCTCTCCCTATCCCTCTCTCTCTCTCTCTCCCTCTCTCTCCCTCTCTCTCTCTCTCCCTCTCTCTCCCTCTCTCTCTCTCGTTGAGCAAATGCTATCACTTCACCTTAGCGTTGAATGTTCATCTCTCCCTCTCTCTCTCTCTCTCTCGTTGAGAAAATGCTATCACTTCACCTTAGCGTTGAATGTTCATCTCTCTCTCTCTCTCATTGAGAAAATGCTATCACTTCACCGTAGCGTTGAATGTTCATCTCTCCCTCTCTCTCTCTCACTCGTTGAGCAAATGCTATCACTTCACAGTAGCGTTGAATGTTCATCTCTCCCTCTCTCTCTCTCTCTCTCTCTCCCTCTCTCTCTCTCTCTCTCCCTCTCTCTCTCTCTCTCCCTCTCTCTCTCGTTGAGCAAATGCTATCACTTCACCTTAGCGTTGAATGTTCATCTCTCTCTCTCTCTCTCTCTCTCGTTGAGCAAATGCTATCACTTCACCTTAGCGTTGAATGTTAATCTCTCCCTCTCTCTCTCTCTCGTTGAGCAAATGCTATCACTTCACCTTAGCGTTGAATGTTCATCTCTCCCTCTCTCTCTCTCGTTGAGCAAATGCTATCACTTCACCTTAGCGTTGAATGTTCATCTCTCCCTCTCTCTCTCTCGTTGAGCAAATGCTATCACTTCACCTTAGCGTTGAATGTTCATCTCTCCCTCTCTCTCTCTCTCTCCCTCTCTCTCTCTCTCTCCCTCCCTCTCTCTCTCGTTGAGCAAATGCTATCACTTCACCGTAGCGTTGATGTTCATCTCTCCCGACCACAAACCAGCCTCTTTCCGATGGCAAACATTCTCTCATGGTTCCAACCCATTTTCGTCCTCTTTTAAACACAGTTCACCTTCTCTCTCGCCTCAAAATATTTTCTCCTGTGTTCGCAACAAAACCAAATTCTCTCTAACGCCAAACCCCATTCCACAGGGCGGATTTGAAAAGGGGATGGAGTGGAGGTGGGTGTGGGGCGAACCCTCCACCACCACCACCACCACCACCACCACCACCACCAAGTTTCCGGTTAAGCATCGCTCCAACTATTGATTGGCAAAGACAAGGGGGACAGTGTCTATCTCTTAGTTTGATGATTTGGGGGGGGGGGGGAGTTAGGTCCTAATAATGCCGCCAAGACCTTCTGGAAATGCACTGACAGCTCTCAACATGAAAGCCATACACAGCGGTCTCCCCCCCCCCCCCACTTTTCCCCTTACTCTTCTCATTTAACCCGAGGATTCTATGTCACACTGAAATCCCCCCCCCCCCCAACCCCACAGGTTGTCTTTAGATCTCCCGTCCACCCCCCCCCCCCTATTTCGACCATCTAGGCAAGTCCTAACGACATCTCAAGATCTTTCAGCTTCACCAGCAGACAAGAATGGTGACCGGTGTCATCTCAGGGTGAACGCACCGTTTCCTTAGCGAGATATCATATTCCGGTGTGCTTAGTGGACTCACGACCGGTGACATCGGACCGGCTGTGGAGAGGACTAAAGGGAGACAATTAAAACACGCCATAGACAGGCGCGGCCCACATTTCTTTTTTCTTTTTGTAACACAATATTATGGGGGATTATTTAGTACCAAACGGATTGCGCCCCAAATAAGATAGGCGAGATAACATAAAATACGATAATAAAAGATAATACAATATAAATATACGACGAGATAAGCTAAATATAAGACAAGAAACGATCAAACAAAATAAAATACGCTGAGATAAGACGCGAAATGATAACACACGGCGAGATAAAATATAAGAGAGATGAGTTAAGATAATATGTGTTAAGATGGGATAAGATAACAAAAGATAAGATACAAATGATAAAACAAGGTAAGGTAAGAGTAGATTAGCTAAGAATTTCAAAAAAAAAAAAATTATAAAAACTCAAGATTCTTATTTAGGTCATATCTTTGGAAATTCTTTCCTCGGGAAAAAATGTTCAGTTATGGCATTTTAAAAAAAAAATCGGTGGAATTTTTGATACAACGAAGAAACACATTTTTTTTTTCATCATCATACTAGCCACGTGATGTGAGAGCCGTACAGAATTAATGGATTAACCCATTACTCGAGATAATGCTACTCATAGTAATCTTACAAATGTTATCAAATGGCCTAAAAAAATGTTAAGTCAAAGAAGGAAAGTATAATCTTGGAGTTAAAATAAATGTCTGATATGATTGCAACCAACGTGCGGTTAGAACTTCAATTATGAATGAAGCGTCTTGTTCTAATTGAAAGAAATGTCTTGTTCTAATTGAAAGAAATGTCTTGTTCTAATGGAATGAAACTTCTTGTTCTAATGGAATGAAACTTCTTGTTCTAATTGAATGAAATGTCTCGTTCTAATTGAAAGAAATGTCTTGTTCTAATTGAATGAAACGTCTTGTTCTAATTGAAATAAATGTCTTGTTCTAATGGAATGAAACGTCTTGTTCTAAAGGAATGAAACTTCTTGTTCTAATGGAAGTAAACGTCTTGTTCTAATTGAATGAAACGTCTTGTTCTAATAGAATGAAATGGGCTCAGGGTTGCCGACACGCGTAAGGCTCAGGGTTGCCGACATGCGTAGGGCTCAGGGTTGGCAACTCGAAAACATTTCCTGACAAATATTCTAAATCACCACAATTTTTTTTACGGGCAAGCACAATATGTTATCGATACCTTAAAATAAATCTTTTAAAAAAGATGAAGTCAATTGTTTGACTTTCTGTGTAACGCCGCCTCATCTCCTCGTGACCCTATTCTCATTGATCAGAAAAAGCAACAGCCGAGTGTAAAGCAAGACGAGACTAAGATACACAAAGCTTAAAATGTACAACTTTTTGTGTTGCGATTCAAAGGCTATTTGCAAAATTTCTTTTTTGTTTACAGGCATCCTGAAGTTTTTGTATGGACATGTATGGACATTATTTTTGGGCAATTTGTTATGGACTGAAAAAAATACCCCACAGAACCACTCACTTTTCACGTTTCTACAGTTCCTTAGCTATGAAGCCTTATGTATTTATTGCATAAAGTTGTTTGTGAAAATATTAAATGGTAATGTTGAAATATAAATTTTTAAAATTCCAAATAAGCAAAAACATATTCATAATTGGCAAGATGTTTTTCGAAGCCTAATTGTATTTTTTAAATCTGCTTTGAAGGTATTATATATTTTTTTGCGAGTCTGTGTATTGTATTTGAAGGTATTGTTATCCACGACGTGTGTATATTGCGCATTAAAGATATTCGAAAATTCTTTTGCTGGCCCCTCGTTGTTACTTTTCAGCCAAGTGCTATTTTTGAATTTTATTCTGTTTTTCTCCCCTGTTGTTTGTTTCGCTGACGAAGGCTTTCTGAAGGCACGTTCGTGTGTTTTATTGCGTTCCTTTTTTCAGGTATCCTCATACTTTGCTGTACTCATTTCCTTAAAGAGGTATGTATGATGTCTTTAAGTGATGTGTAATGATTTTTTTTCCTAGGGTCATGGTGTTTGTATTTGTGTTCGGTCGATTATGTGTTAACACAAACACCTTCAAATTAGTGTTATTTGCAGTCATAGAGCACCTGACAACGAAAACAGAATTAAAGTCGTTAACCAGAGGTTCTCGTGTTGAGGCTGCCCGATTCGCCAACCACTGATTGAACTGTTAATGGTAAATGACAAGGAATTATTGTTCACCGAAGCGATGATGTTTGTGTCACGTGGAAGCCATTAACCCGCGACCGCCATGTTTGTACAGGTGTTCTCGGCAATGTTCAGATCCGCGGCGCCGCGGGTACTGTTTCCGGCAACGAAGCAGGCATAATGGGAACCGTCGAATCTAATTAAGTCCGAAATTTAAAATAAATAAATAAAATAATCTCAAATATGAGTGAAGCGGGAAAAGCTATTCCTGATTGGTGTTCTAAAAAATTGAATAAGCAAGTAAGTGGAGTAGTTAAGGTCTGTGGCGTCCGGTGCGGTCCTTGACTTTCCGGTTTAATTTAACGAAAACTACAGTGCATACAGAATCCACATTAACATAGTGGAGCGAAAATGCCGCCCTAAAAATAAATGCGGTCGGGGTTGGCCCGCAACCCCAACGTCTATGCCTGTTATGCAAGGCTTCTTATATCTCAAAGTATCATCCACCCCCGTGGCGCTACAGCCCATTTAGGGCCCTAGGTCCGCCTCACCACTTCGTTCCACTCAGACCTAACTGATGCTTTTCTTTCCCATGCTTGGATTCCCAGCTGCTGTAGATACCTCTCGCTATCATCCATCCATCTAAGCCTAGGGCAGCCTTTGGGCCATTTTCCTCTGGGGTTTTGGCGATGCACCCTCTTCACTCCTCTGTCATTTGGCCTTCTTTCTAAATTTCCCGCCTTTTAAAATTATTTCTTGCTACTAACGTGGGATCCTGATTAAGATTATACAATTCTTTCTCAAAATATAAAACAATAAATATTGGACTGCGTTTTAAGTTTTAATGTCATTCCTTAAGTATGGTATCAGTGGTATGTTTCTCACGGAGAGATGCTATTGACTCGCTAAAGTTGAAAGTAGTGGTAAGTGCTTCCAAGCAACCGTGACACTAGTGTTAAGTCTCTCCAGGAAGGCGAGAGACAAAATAACCACACCTATTTGGCAGAGCGTTGATGAGTCAGCCGTGGCGGGATGAGGCTCCGGCGTTTTGTATGTGGCTAGGGGCTGAGAAGTCCAGTTCAGAAGTTCTTTTATCACCACATAATCCACCTCCTTACAGACCTTAGAGATACAGACATTATAGATCTTACAGATCTTACAGACCTTACATACATTACAGATCTTACAGACCTTAAAGATCTTACAGACCTTACAGACTGTACAGAACGTACAGATTTTTCAGACCTTACAGGTCTTACAGACATAACAGATCTTACAGACCTTACAGATCTTAGAGACATTACAAACTTAAATAATGTATGTATTGCACAAGCCTACAAAAATGTGGATTTATTCTTAACATCAGGTGTACATAAGAAATTGATTGCCTTTCCCAACTGTGCCAAAAAATTGGCAAAAGTTTCCGAAACGTACAGAAGTGAGTGCACTTGACAACTTTTCGTGAACAGTGCAATAAAAGGTTTGATTTTAAAAACTTCAGTTTAACACAATAAAACGCAAAATATATATATTATAAAAATAGCTACTTTTTTTTTCCTTGTTGAAATCAATTTAATCATTTAAAACAAATATTTCTTAACCTGATTTTTTTAATGAATTGTAATTCTTTCAAGCACCACACTCGAGAGAATCAACTCGAGCTCTGTGTGAAATGTTTGACCCATCACATGGTTTCATCAGAACATTTAAAATCAATTTGACAAGTGTTGGAAGCTGTCCTTGAGATAAAGAAATAAAAATAGATAAATAATAATTAGAACATCGGACAACGTAGTAGACAAAGTTAATCAAAACAGCACCCAGCGCCGTTGGGGGTTGGGTGGGTTGGGGGTCATGACCCCTTTCTCCTGTCAACCTTGACTTGAACTCAACTTCACGGCTCCCGACTCCACGAGATGACGCGCCAGAACAGGCCTGTTACACATTGTGGAGACCAATCAACGGATAAATGGTACATCAAGTACTATAGTCACAATCTTTTTTTTTTTTGCAAAGTTTTATATGAAGATACAAGAAAAATTCACCCCAACTCTTTTTTATTTTTTATCCTTCTCGCCCTCAGACGAAAATCTTTGATCGCAGTACAACTCACAATGATAAATGACGCTTTGAAGATGAGATTTTTAAATCTTTGATCGCAGTACAACTCACAATGATAAATGACGCTTTGAAGATGAGATTTTTAAATCTTTGATCGCAGTACAACTCACAATGATAAATGACGCTTTGAAGATGAGATTTTTAAATCTTTGATCGCAGTACAACTCACAATGATAAATGACGCTTTGAAGATGAGATTTCTAAATCTTTGATCGCAGTACAACTCACAATGATAAATGACGCTTTGAAGATAAGATTTTTAAATCTTTGATCGCAGTACAACTCACAATGATAAATGACGCTTTGAAGATGAGATTTTTTAAAGGATCTAAATTATTTATCAATGATCACAAAAAAAAAAACGCGCAAGGAGCCTTTAGATTAAATAAGGGGTTTGGTGGGGGCCAAGGGCCCCAGAGGCGTAGCGAAGGGGGCAGGGGGGACAGATGTCCCCGGGCGCCAAAATGTGCTTTGATATTATTTTATTGATGAAAATAATGGGGTTGAGGGTTGAAAAAAGACAAAAGGGGTGTTTCAAAATTAATCTTGTCCCCGGGCGCGAATCTCGTCCCCGGGCGCCAAATACTCTAGCTACGCCTCTGAAGGGCCCGTAGGACAAGGATATTGAAATTTTGCCTAACATTTGATAAACCCTTCATTGACCGGTCCATTCGGTTATTATATAGAAAAGGCTCGGACTTCCGAGGACAGAGATGGCTCTATTGATTACCGGGCCAATTTAGTAAGGGGTTGGCAACTGGGGGGGGGGGGGGACGTAATTGTGTACAGCCGTTGTCTACAACAGCGGTTCTCAACCTCAGTGTCACAACCCCTTTGAATGACCCTTTCACAGTGGTCGCCTAAGACCATCAGAAAACACATACACATTACAGTTATGACGTATCAACGTAAAGATTTTTGTGGTTGAGGGTCGTCACAACACGAGGAACTGTATTAAAGGGTCGCGTCATTAGGAAGGTTGAGAACCACTGGTCTACAACATCGTTGTAATGGGGTTTAGAGCAAAATGAAGTTTTAATCGAAAAACAAACAATAGAGAAACCTACAAACATACAAGGCACCATCCGATCAATATCGGTAGTAGTTGATTTCTGTTTGTTTGTATAAAGTGTGTATTTTTTTAAAAAAAATATATTTTAAAATCTTTGACTAATTTAACACTGGCAATAAAAATGTTCACATTTTCATTCTTCGAATTTAAGATTTCCCTCTTTTAAAAAAAAAAATATTTACGTCTATGAAAAAGCGTTCTCATGAAGTTGATTTTTGTTTACGTACATAAAGTTATTCCCGTAGTTATTCCTGAAGTTATTCCTGCTATTTTAGGATTCGTAATATGCGATACGAGTATTAAAACATAGTTTACCTGACCACTCAAAGTTTTTGTTGTTTTGTTGTTTTTTTTGTTGTTTTTTTTTTGCTGTGGTGTTTGGCAGGCTGCAATAGTTTATTTTTGCCCAGCAAAACTTGATGCATTGTAATTTTCATCACCCGATGTATGGACAACACTATTCAGCAAACATACGCATCGTCGAAAAACTAATGCATAAATACATTTTTAAAAATGAATGGATAAGATGACACCAGACACCAAGTTAGGTGCTCTCTGACAGACATCCAAAAGATGACACCAGACACCAAGTTAGGTGCTCTCTGACAGACATCCAAAAGATGACACCAGACACCAAGTTAGGTGCTCTCTGACAGACATCCAAAAGATGACACCAGACACCAAGTTAGGTGCTCTCTGACAGACATCCAAAAGATGACACCAGACACCAAGTTAGGTGCTCTCTGACAGACATCCAAAAAATTACTGCTCTCTGGTGGATTTCCCGACAATTACTGCTCTCTGGTGGATTTCCCGAAAATTACTGCTCTGTGACGGCCATGCCGACAATTACTGCTCTCTGATGGACATCCCAACAATTACTGCTCTCTGACGGACATCGTAACAATTAATTGATGCTCTCTGACAGACATCCAAAAGATGACACCAGACACCAAGTAAGGTGCTCTCTGACAGACATCCAAAAAATTACTGCTCTCTGGTGGATTTCCCGACAATTACTGCTCTCTGGTGGATTTCCCGAACAATTAATGATCTCTGACGAACATGCCAAAAATTACTGCTCTCTGACCGCCATCCCAACAATTACTGCTCTCTGATGGACAAGCCAAATGAAATGAACTCATGGTGAGAGTATTAGTGACTTATCTGCTACTAAATGGACGGCCCGCAAAAATAGAGGGATGGCGTGGGACGAGGCCACACGTGGTAGTCTAAGGACGATGGGAGGTAATCGGGCGAATGAATGGAAAAATTGATGCCAAAGGCAGACCGGAAGTACAGTAAGGAAGGGGACATTAGTTTCCAGTATGATGACGCCCGACACGATCCTCACTACTCCATCTCTTCCCCCCCCCCCCCCCCCAGACTTTCATTTATTCCTCTATGCTTGAAGACAATCCAGGATTTCTAATAAACTTGTTTTTTCTCTCTTTAGTGGCGTCCTAGATGCAACGTGCTTTCTAGATTATGAACTATTTCCAACACACATTGAGACACATCCACATACAAGGACCCAACACACACACACACCCGAGCACACCAGAACACAAACATGTGTGTCATGAACACAAATGAAAATTTTATGATTACATAGCTTCACTCAACCCTAACCCTAAACCACGCCCTCCATCCTCCCTTATGCCCCCCCCCCCAAGAATCCCTCCAAGTATCATAAGACGGTAATCCGACCTTATACCCCCAGTGACATATCCATCTAATTATTTCAAAGCCCACACGCCACGGTAATCTTTAATCCACATCCTTAACGCCCGTACTTAAAAAAATCTAGTGTTCATATGATGTCAATCTCTCGGTTGTCGAATTAGAAACATCGGCGAAATGAAACAGAAAATCTAAGAAATATTTTTTTTTCCCCTTTTCTAATCAGAATCATGTTCATGCCACCAGTATAATCCGGAACTTAAAATCAGACAGTGATCACAGATTTCGATTCAGGCTCGTCGTGAAGAAAAAGTAAAAAATAGGTTGGGGGGGGGGGGTGTGTCGTGGTCCTATAGCTGCGCCCTACAGTCCTATATCTGCTCTCTACAGTCCTATAGCTGCGCCCTACGATCCTATGGCTGTGTCATACGGTCCTATAGCTACGCCATACGTTTCTATAGCTGCGCCCTACGGTCTTGTAGCTGTGCCATACGGTCCTAAAGCTGCGCCCTACGGTCCTTTAGCTGCACCCTTAGCTACGCAAACAAAACCTGTGTCGACCGAGGGTGTCACCCACCTTGTGCCTCAGGGTCATCGTCTTCATCCACCGTCTTCTTGTCCACCAAGACGTTTGGACTGGCCACGACCTCCGTTTTAACGATGTCGTCTTCTGCTTCCCTGGCATCGTCGTGACCTTGGGTTGGAATGTCGTCTGCCAGGGGTTTCACGCGTGCTAGTATTTCGTCTTCGCTAGGCGCCTCTTGGCTGGTCTTAGATGAAGCTTGCGACCCGAGAAGAGGAACTGCTGGAAATTTTAAAGGAAAAAACGGGTTGGGGGAAGGGTGGGGAATACTTTATTTTAAAACGAGTCTGAAAAGGAAATTTTACTGCAATAGAAATTATTTGTTTAAAACTTATAAAAAAAAACAACCAACAAATCTTAAATTTTCGGTGTATGAAGCTTGTGGTAGTTAAATAATTTACTAACTTAGTTCGGCTTGTACGTGTTAAAAAAATCGCACTGAATACTTTGTCAAAAGTTTGAAAGAAAAAATGTGGCAAGAATTCAGTAGTTTTGAAGTAATTGTAAGATAGAGCTTCATCGACACAAGCATGTAATCGGGTCTTTCCGAGGTCGTTCGGTTTTTCCGTAAAGATGAAGGAAACGAATTATATTATTCTACCTTAGCCAACCCTTATGATTTCTCGCGCAATCCACTACAGTGCATTTTGATGCGATGAAAAGATTAAGGAAGTTTTGACATTTTTCCTAATTATCATCACCAGGGTTTCCTAGCTTAAAGCATTTTACGTACGACGATAGCATTTTTAGTTCACGCACACAAGAACAAAGGACCAAATATTTTATTTTTAAAAAAAATATATATATAGCTGTTTAACTGATGACGTAATCACTAACATGAACTTGTTTCCAAAGTTTGACGAAGGTGAAATGTTTCCCAATTTTGATGAAGCTGAAATATTTCCCAATTTTAGATGAAATTTTTGCCGAAGTTGACGAAGTTGAAATGTTTCCCAATTTTGATGAAGCTGAAATATTTCCCAATTTTAGTTGAAATGTTTCCCAAAGTTGGCGAAGTTGAAATGTTAGGATTTATATTGTATATTTTTAAAATTATTTTATTCGCGTGTTCCTAATTTTATTTGAACCAATACTTATTTTAGTGCGGTTACTTTTTGTTGGCAAGCTGATGCAGTGGTGAGCTAGATTTAAATGTATCTTTCGAACACTGGCGAGCTGGGCTAGCTTTAAAAATTACAATATAGATCAAATAGTCTACAACTAAATTTACACATGAATGCAATTATTCAGTATTCCAAGCAGCCGGATAGTTACCAGACTTCTAGGATCACTTTGAATTGGAAAAACCAAAAAACTGACAGTAATAAATCAACTGACCTTGAGCTTCTTCAGCTGTCACCTTGCTGTCTTTATCTTCGAGGACCCGGATGAGGACTGAGATGAACGTCTGCATGCGTTGCTGCTGTTCGTCCGTGAGGTCCCTTGGTCTGATTGTACCTGTGAGAAGGTTAAAAAAATACAAGCTGGTGAGTAAATGTGCTCCTAGCAATTGTTTGTCTGTTGGGTGTACATTGGTATGTGTGGCGTACATTGGTAGGTGTGGCGTACATTGGTATGTGTGGCGTACGTTGGTATCTGTGGCGTTGTTCATTTGGTGCTCGTTGGTATGTGTGGCGTTGTTCATTTAGTGCTCGTCTACATGTTTATAGGTGCTGCTTGGCATCATTCAGGGTTGATACGTGGGTTGGTAGTTGTGTGGGAGCCAGTGGGGTGCTTTCTTTTAGGAGCCTGGGTTGTACGTTGTTATCGTCTCTGGGAATAGCGAACCTTCATATTGCTTTACACCCTTGCCAATGCGCGTAATTACCTCCGGCACGGATCTATTTCTTAACAACAAAAAGTCATGGAAATAGCGCAAATCCTAAAAAAACGCAAAATGCGCTAGAAGCTCATTTCATTTTCAATGATTACGATTGATGTGAGTGCAAAACAAAATTCCCACCCATGGATTTCAGACAATATGCTATTGTTTTCCTTTTCCTAATTTAAAAAAAAAGTGGAAAGAATAATGACGTCAACATTGCATTTTTTTATATCACGTGTTGTTTCCTTTGGATGTGTCCCCAAATGTCGAAAAATTGAGTTGAACTCTGATTCTAACCTTTAAAAAAACCGTTTTGACTCTTGTTTCAAACTTCCCTATACAGCTAATTTTTTTTATTGTTGTTGTGAAACTTGAGAGATGAATGTTGCCATAGAAACAAGTGTTGATCATATTCGTATATTTAAAAAAAAAAAACAACCTTTCCATCAATAAGAAGATTACTCTATTTCATACAACGTAATAAAGATATTGTACACATGTGTCTTTCAAATATGTTACAGATGAGCTTTATATATATAGAAATACTAGATATAGCCAGATAAACATTGGTAGCAGCGATGCGTGAAATTTCCATCTACTAAAGTTACTTGACAAAACATGAACTCAAGTAACGCACATTTAAGAATCCTAATTTTTGCTACACCCCTTCCCCCCATGATAAGTCACTGCACACTTTTTATTTCACGCCCATGAACTATATTAAATATTCTGATGTCCCAGCCACATTTAAACCGAATATTTTTTACGCCATATTTAAATTAAGAAGATTTCATTTTCCGAAAATAAAATATTACGCACCAAACGCAGTTGCGTTATATAAAAAAATAAATAATTTAGCGTAGTTATCGGGAATTATATTTTGCACGTTATTGAACTCATTATTGAACCATACTTTCTTTCAAACATTTAGAAGTATTTGTAATATACTCCTAATACAAAACTCACTGATGAGGAAGCAGTCAATTAGGAAGCAGTCCACGAGTCACGCAAGAAGCGTAATATACCGTATATAAGATATATATATAAGAAAGTGTTAGAGCAGTGGTTCTCAAACTTCCTAATGCCGCGACCCTTGAATACACCTCCTCATGTTGTTGTGACCCCCAAACATATAACTATTTTCGTTGCTACTTCATAAATATGTGTTTTCCGATGTTCTGAGGCGACCCCTTTGTAAGGGTCGTTCGACCACCCCTCACCCCAAAGGGGTCGCGACCCACAGGTTGAGAACCGCTGTGTTAGAGGATATTAGAATATTATTACTACAGTGCTATGGTGTTCATTTTCGTGATTTTTTAAATTTGTTTTTTTTAACACTCTATTCGTCTGTACGGATGAAGCCAACCTCCCCACCCCCTCCCCACTTTCTTTACCTCCGTTGTGGTGAAACTTTGACAAGAAAGCTGGGTTCATCAGTTTTTCTATAAATGTTTGTGGGGTCAAGTAATGGTTCCTCTC
Source organism: Omphiscola glabra (assembly GCA_964017045.1). Lineage (NCBI taxonomy): Eukaryota > Metazoa > Mollusca > Gastropoda > Lymnaeidae > Omphiscola > Omphiscola glabra. Next base: position 47,707,099 of record OZ024794.1, on the reverse strand, counting down.
TCCCCCCCCCCCCACAACTCCTTCAAGCCGTCAGCGCGTGTCATAACTTCTATCGTCTGCTCAGAGAACCCCGAAGAAGACGTCTCGGTTCATTGACCTTTCAAATTACTTCACGCTTGACCCGCCCGTGCATCTTTCCATCACCGGCTATTACCAGGCGCTGGACACACACGCACACGGACGTCTCGGGTTTGTAACGCCTGTAATAAGTGTATAATATTGATCACGATGCAGGTAATGTTTCGGGAGTGAGTTCCCTTTAAGTTTTCTGCTGGTTATTACGGCGTCTGCGACAAGGGGGCGTAATTCTCGCTGGTGTGCCGGGTGGACGCTGGAAGCTAGCTTGTGTCGGCGTGCACTCTGCTGAAAGCTTGACAGAGCGCAAAGGATCAGTGAGCTGTGTGAGCACAGGGATTATATTGAGGGCGATGGAGGGGAGCGCGGGGGATGGGGGAGGGGGCGGAGTGAGGGACTTTGTGTTTTTTTGTTTTAAAGGAAGAAATGACAAAGCAAAGGCTAAAACCTGCCTGCTGTTTTAAGATCAATTCCATGTTGGTGGAACGATATTGGGAGAAGGGGCTTGAGAAGGAAAGGAAAGTTTCTTTTTGTTTTTTTTTAAAGGGAGGGTGGCGGAGGGAAGTATGTAGTGATGGGAGATGTGGTGAGAGAAGATTATTAGTGAAGAGAGACTGGTGGCAATGATAAAAGTGTTTAGAGAATAATGGAAGATTGGAAAGAAGATGGCATTTTGTTGAGAAGATAAGAAAGCAGACAATGTGGATATAATTGAGGGAGATTGTAAGGAAGCAGACATTGTGGATATAATTGAAGGAGATTGTAAGGAATCAGACATTGTGGATATAATTGAAGGAGATTGTAAGGAAGCAGACATTGTGGATATAATTGAAGGAGATTGTAAGGAATCAGACATTGTGGATATAATGGAAGGAGATTGTAAGGAATCAGACATTGTGGATATAATTGAAGGAGATTGTAAGGAATCAGACATTGTGGATATAATTGAAGGAGATTGTAAGGAATCAGACATTGTGGATAAAACAGAGGAAGATTGTAAGGAATCAGACATTGTGGATAAAACAGAGGAAGATTGTAAGGAAGTGCAAATGGCGAGAATAGAAACACCAACTGGTTATGCGATTGCTAAGGATGATACAAATCTATTGAACTATCAGCAGCCATGCGGTTGTACATGCTGTATAGTCAGTAAAGGCAAAACACTTCATCTCGTGTACTTGTGAACAAGGCGATTCCCGCTTAACTGAACTTCGTAGAGCTGACATGGACATAGCGAAATTAACATGGAATCTTAACTGAACTACGTAAAGCTGACATGGACGTAGCGAGCGAAATTAACATGGAATTTTAACTGAACTACGTAGAGCTGACATGGACGTAGCGAGCGAAATTAACATGGAATTTTAACTGAACTACGTAGGGCTGACATGGACGTAGCGAAATTAACACGGCATCTTAACTGAGCTCCGCAGCTGACACGGACGTACCGAAACTAGCATGGGAACTTAACTGAGCTACGTAGAGCTGACACGGACGTACCGAAACTAGCATGGGAATTCGGGTCCAGAAAGACCAAGCAGAAGCGTGATACGAGTTAAAGCGTTGCCACTTCGCTTTCAAAAGCTTCGCTTCAATCTTAAACACTACAATACACAAGGCACAGCTGCTCACCAATCACCAGGGAACGCTCCTATTATGTTTAAAATTTGTAAAAAAAAAAGAAAAGGAAAAAAAAAAATCCTTCTTCTGGTAATTACATCTTCCTGCACAGACGTATCATCTTTCGATGATAAAACAGAACGTTGACAAAAAAACGCACCGAAATTTCCCCAATCCAACCCGCAAAACCATGAGGATTTTAAAAAAAAAAAGAAGAAATTAATTTTTTTTAAAAAAAGTTTATATAAAGTTTTCCCTCTTGTCCTCCATTGTCATGGCTCATTCCCCACCCCCATCCCGTGTCTTTACTGTGTCCACCCCTGGATGTGGCTTTTAAAATAAAAACAAAAAAAAACCAAAAACAAAATAAAGTAATTCATTCTAGCCATTAATGTCCAAACATGCGTCCACGCCATGATCTAAGGTGTGTGGGGAGGGAGTGGGGAAAGATTCTTTTCCCATCATGACTTGCCCACAGCCACATTTCCTGTTGGAATTGTGGTGGTTAATTTTCATTTTAAACCCGACCCCTACGCGTATTTAAAAGTTTTAATTGGATCCATCCTGCATGTCAATATTTAAATTCAATAGCACCAGGCGTGTTGTCCAAGTCAGTAATTGAACAACATGCCTAGGATGCCAGCCTGTAGTTAGTTTATCCAATCTCTGTGACTCTGTATCTATAGTTAGTTTATCCAATCTCTGTGACTCTGTATCTATAGTTAGTTTATCCAATCTCTGTGACTCTGTATCTATAGTTAGTTTATCCAATCTCTGTGACTCTGTATCTATAGTTAGTTTATCCAATCTCTGTGACTCTGTATCTATAGTTAGTTTATCCAATCTCTGTGACTCTGTATCTATAGTTAGTTTATCCAATCTCTGTGACTCTGTATCTATAGTTAGTTTATCCAATCTCTGTGACTCTGTATCTATAGTTAGTTTATCCAATCTCTGTGACTCTGTATCTATAGTTAGTTTATCCAATCTCTGTGACTCTGTATCTATAGTTAGTTTATCCAATCTCTGTGACTCTGTATCTGTAGTTAGTTTATCCAATCTCTGTGACTCTGTATCTATAGTTAGTTTATCCAAACTCTGTGACTCTGTATCTATAGTTAGTTTATCCAATCTCTGTGACTCTGTATCTATAGTTAGTTTATCCAATCTCTGTGACTCTGTATCTATAGTTAGTTTATCCAATCTCTGTGACTCTGTATCTATAGTTAGTTTATCCAATCTCTGTATCTGTAGTTAGTTTATCCAATCTCTGTGACTCTGTATCTATAGTTAGTTTATCCAATTTCTGTATCTGTAGTTAGTTTATCCAATCTCTGTGACTCTGTATCTATAGTTAGTTTATCCAATCTCTGTGACTCTGTATCTATAGTTAGTTTATCCAATCTCTGTGACTCTGTATCTATAGTTAGTTTATCCAATCTCTGTGACTCTGTATCTATAGTTAGTTTATCCAATCTCTGTGACTCTGTATCTATAGTTAGTTTATCCAATCTCCGTGACTCTGTATCTATAGTTAGTTTATCCAATCTCTGTATCTGTAGTTAGTTTATCCAATCTCTGTGACTCTGTATCTATAGTTAGTTTATCCAATCTATGTATCTGTAGTTAGTTTATCCAAGCTCTGTGACTCTGTATCTATAGTTAGTTTATCCAATCTCTGTATCTGTAGTTAGTTTATCCAATCTCTGTGAGTCTATAGTTAGTTTATCCAATCTCTGTGACTCTGTATCTGTAGTTAGTTTATCCAATCTCTGTATCAGTAGTTAGTTTATCCAATCTCTGTGAGTCTGTAGTTAGTTTATCCAATCTCTGTGACTCTGTATCTGTAGTTAGTTTATCCAATCTCTGTGACTCTGTATCTATAGTTAGTTTATCCAATCTCTGTATCTGTAGTTAGTTTATCCAACCTCTGTGAGTCTGTAGTTAGTTTATCCAATCTCTGTGACTCTGTATCTATAGTTAGTTTATCCAATCTCTGTGAGTCTGTAGTTAGTTTTTCCAATCTCTGTGACTCTGTAGTTACACTTATCCAATTTCTGTGACTCTGTAGTTAGATTATCAAAGCACTGGGACTCTGTCGTTAGTTGATGTAATCTTTGTGAAACTGTCGCCAGTTGATGAAATATCTTGTGACACTGTATTATAGTTAATTACATATCTTTTGTTGCTATCTCTCTTCTAAGCTTTATAAAGTTCTTCTTGTAATCTAACCTGTAATCTCACCTTAAATCTCATCTGTAATCTCACCTGAAAGAGATATAAACCGGCCGTCGTGAATTATTAACACTAGTTGACCGCAATGTCGCCTTTGTGACACTTATGTCGTCATAAAATGAGATCATGCAGCGGGTTTGGCGTCAGAGCGTAAATGAGTCTTAACAAGGAATTATTCTTAAGCAAGGGTCTCAAATTACATCAGATGTGGCCTTATTAAGAGAGGATATTACAGCCCCTAAGAGTTACGCTACAGGTTTGGATACACCGTGATGATAAACCGTGGTGATACACCGTGCTGACACACCGTGGTGATACACCGTGGTGATACACCGTGGTGATACACCGTGGAGATACACCGTGGTGATACACTGTGGAGATACACCGTGGTGTCACACCGTGATGATTCACCGTGGTGATACACCGTGGTGATACACCGTGGTGATACACCGTGGTGATACACCGTGGTGATACATCGTGGTGATACACCGTGGTGATACACTGTGGAGATACACCGTGGTGTCACACCGTGATGATTCACCGTGGTGATACACCGTGGTGATACACCATGGTGATACACCGTGGTGATACATCGTGGTGATACACCGTGGTGATACACTGTGGAGATACACCGTGGTGTCACACCGTGATGATTCACCGTGGTGATACACCGTGGTGATACACCGTGGTGATACATCGTGGTGATACACCGTTGTGATACATTGTGGAGATACACCGTGGAGTCACACCGTGGTGATACACAACAGTGAGTGCTATAATTAAATAGCAACAGATACAAATTGAAAGCAGCATGTGTTCCTAAGCTCAAAATTAACAGCGGAATGGTTCTAAAAAAAATATACATTTGACTGAACTCCTTTTCATAAGACATCATTTCGGAATTCGCATTAGTAAATTATTTGATTCAATGAAATTTGTAGTACCGGTACCACTTTCTTTTTTTTTTCAACTTTCAGACATTAACCAGACTTTTTTTGTTTTTTGTTTTGTTTTGTTGAGATTTCTTAATCCATATCAGCAGTATCCAGACAGGCTGTAGAGCTGTCTTACAATTCCCCCCAAGTCGTGATTATTATTATATGTTTTAAAAAAAAGAAGTACAGACGGTAAAAAAACCAACAAACAACAAACCGAGAGCTTTGGAAAAATCCGTTCTAAATCATTTATGAGAAATTTAGACGTTAATTGTGTCCAACGACGCACACATGTGAGAACCAGCTTATACCAGGTGTTGGTGGGGTTTTTCCCATTCTAAATTTATATTTATGTCTTGGTGGTATTTATGTGGACTTGACACGACATTTTCGTGTGTGTGTGTTGTTGTTTTTTGGTCAAAGTTAGACAACTGACCTGTTAAGAGTTGTTCCAGTAGGAATTTGTCTGCCGGTGTCACGATGATGGTGTCCAGGAGAAGGTCCAGCGCTGATTCACCTGGAGACGCAAAAACAAATTTGTTACAACGCCAGGTCAAGGGGGGATAAGATGTGTGCTCTAATTTTTAAAAAAAATGTTTTTTTTTAAAAAGTTCTCCTTTTTTTAAATCAAGAGATTGCCAAGTAGTGCTGTAAGCATTGAAGAAAAACACACGCAGCGGCCGTCGGTCTCCTTACAACGTGTTTACATCATTTATGCACATCTTTATGTCGCATCATTTATGCACAGCTTTATGTCGCATCATTTATGCACAGCTTTATGTCGCATCATTTATGCACATCTTTATGTCACATCATTTATGCACATCTTTATGTCGCATCATTTATGCACATCTTTATGTCGCATCATTTATGCACATCTTTATGTCACATCATTTATGCACATCTTTATGTCGCATCATGTATGCACATCTTTATGTCGCATCATTTATGCACATCTTTATGTCGCATCATTTATGCACATCTTTATGTCACATCATTTATGCACATCTATATGTCGCAAAGTTCGGTAAAAAATTGAATGCAGGGTTTGAGTCTTGTCAGCTTGATGAATTTTGTTTTCTGTAAACTAATTTTAATTTAGAAGACGCATCACTACAAGCAGGGCTGGAAGTTAACAAACGAAAAATAAATGTTTTTAAAAAAATCATGACTTTGATAAGAGAAGAACAGATAGATGAAACCAGTAAAATTCGAAACCACGCTTTGAAAAAGGAAATCACAATTCAAATGCCTAGGATCCTAAATAAATTAAAGAAATACATTACTAACAGAAGTACACGAAAGGATATCGGCCGGAAACAGGACCATACTTTAGTAGTCAGAAAATACTCAAACATAAAAAAAGAAAATATCAAGAAAAACAGAGAACACTATACATAAAACTGTAATCAGACAAGTTGTTACATACGCAAGGATCACTTGGACCCTCACAAAAACGGCAGAAAACCTATTTAACAAATGGGAGAGAAAAGTTATCCAGAAAATATATGGACCAACAAAGGATGAATATGGATGGAGAACACGAACCAACCAGGAATAGAATGGTCTATATCAGGATCTCACAATAGTAGCAGAAATTTTTAAAAAAAACAGGACAGGCTACGCTGGGCATGAAACTATGAAAGAATGCCAAATGACAGAGGGGTAAAGATGGTGCACCACCAAAAACCCAGAGGAAAACGCCTCAAAGGTAGACCTAGGCAAAGATTGATGGATGATGTGGAGAGAGATCTACAGCAGCTGGGAATCCAGGCATGGAAAAGGAAAGCAATAGTTAGATCTGTTTGGAAGGAAGGCCAAAGCCCTACATGGGCTGTAACGCCACAGGGATGGATGGATGGAAGGATGTGGTGAGGGCGGGCCAAAGCCCTACATGGGCTGTAACGCCACAGGGATGGATGGATGGAAAGATGTGGTGAGGGCGGGCCAAAGCCCTACATGTGCTGTACCGCCACAGGGATGGATGGATGGAAGGATGGGGTGAGGGCGGGCCAAAGCCCTACATGTGCTGTACCGCCACAGGGATGCAAAGATGTGAACTAATTTTTGAAGAAAAAAAAACAACAAAAAACATAATAAATTAAAGAGAGTTCAATTACTTTCTCTAAAAATTTACCAGATAAGTAAACAACAAACAAGAAACTAGCTCCTAAGCTAATGAGACCAGCGACTATTTCATAAAACATCTTAAGCGGTACGCTTCATTTCTCTACAATGACTGTATTTCAGAACTTGTAGTTTGATTATGGACTTTTTATCTTTCAAGTCATCGAAATATGAAAAAATTTAAAATGTAAAAAAATCCCCAAAAAAACAGAATCCTCTTCCAAATCTGTATGAAGTCGCTACATTTAAAAAAAAAATAATTATAATGACGTTGAGAAAACGTTTATGTTTTCATATTAACTGGGTTGTTGACTGAAAGACAAAGAAATGCACAGACTCCAAGGCACACACCGACAATCATGAATTTTTCAAGCATTTTTCTATATTCGTTCGAAAATAAACTTTATGCTCTCAACTCAAGCAAAGCAATTCTTGGATTTTTATTTATTGTGTATATCTGAACTGGCAAAATTTTCTATTCTATTAAAATTGTATCTTGTTATTTACTTGAAAACTTACACTTAGGATTTCGACACCTTTCACCCATACATTAATACCATTCTTCACTTTCCACTAACTTGACATCAAATTTTTTATTTTATTATATTAATCTTTAACAAAACTAAAACAATTTAAACTCAAGCTGCTCAACAGACATTGTTCAATGGTCACCCAGTCTAAACGTTAAGAGGGATTAGGTTTAAAAAATAGCAAAATATCACCAGATGAAATTTTTCATGAGAAATGTAACTCTTAGAATTCTTGACCTTAAATGTCAGCATTTTTCTCTCCGTTTCCAACAGCTTCAGCTACCCACCCCAGCCCTTTTTGTGTGTGTTCCCAACAAAAAAAAGTTTCACGTTCTTTGTGTGTGTGTGTGTGCATGTGTGTGTGTGTCAGAGTGTTTGTGTGTGTGTGTGTGCCTTATTATACTGATAAGATTGCGCCATTAAATGGACTCGGACCAATCCATTTTTATCTTAACAGATTTTAAAGCTCCCAATTCAGCTCTTTGTCTTTTTTTTCCCCCCTGAGCTCGATTCAAAGGGGGAATTTCGAGATGGTCTTATACAATCATCTTAAAGTTTTTAGTTAAACACACACAGACACTACCAATAATATATTTTTTATTGTTGTACAATGAACGCTGAGATGGACACTGTTTGTTACAGTTAGCTCTACTCACAGATGCACATTGTTCAAATGAGTCCTATTGTTACAGTCAGCTCTACTCACAGATGCACATTGTTCAAATGAGTCCTATTGTTTTTGCTTTTTCTTTTTTAAAGAGCCCTATTTAACAACATGAGTTCTTCGTTATGGCAGTGTTACATTTTGTTGTCGTTTAGATTTTTGGAAAGCTCCTCACTGTCTTCAGTATTTAAAACCTCTTTGACTCGCAGGGAAAAAAAAATTGGTAGCGTATACATCATCAGTCATATTTTGTGTCCTTCAGTTCCAGTGATACTGACTAATGACCCCGGTTTGAAAGGAAAGAGGGGGGGGGGGGGCGAATGGGTCAGCAAAGTGGGTATTGTAAAACATAAATTAATTTGATTTCTCCCCACCCCACCCTCCAAAGAAATAGTGTTGCTGTTTTTTTTTTTACTTAGCACAGGCCTGAGATTAGAGAGGGCCACCAAAACTGCTTCGGGACCACTGATAAAGGTAATTCATTTGTCTTGGAGGCTACCAATGACCTGGATACGGTTTTTATTCTGCAGGGAAGTCGACATGGAAACGACACTGCTAATGTGGAGAAAGTGAGAGGGCGGTGTGGGGGTGTGGGGGAGGGGGTGTGTGGGGGGGCGCTGATGGGATGTGGTCGTGATTTCAACTTTCGACAAGAAAAAAAAATGAAAAAAGATAGGAGAACCGTCAGGCAAGTGAGTAAAAATTAGCTGTTAAAATGACTTGGTAGCCCGCCCCTTTGAGTAGCAGCCGAGTGTTCAAAACCGTCATGTGAAAAGGAATATGACAGCTAATTTTCCACCCGGATCCCTTATCAAACCTTCAGAGGTTTAATCCTGAGAACAAGGCAGCCCAGTGTTTTCTCCCTTGTTAGAGAAAGCGGGTTTATGTCCCCTGGCAGGCTCCAGCAGAGAAGATGCCTCCAGGAAGGAAAGGCTCCACTCTACTTCATTACCCGGACTGAAGACGTCTGAACAACACTTTTTCTGGAGGATGGAACGAGGTGGTGGGGTCGGGGGGGGGGGGGGGTTGGGTGAGGGGGGGGGACAAACCCACGACTAATCTGCTCCTACATCGATTTTACCACGTGATGGAAGGACACACACGCACACACGCACAAATGCCGGCGCATAATTTTTTGGGATAATGATGTTTTAAGAAACATCTTTTCTGAAATATTGCTGAGATCCTTAAGAAGAAAGCTTTTTTAAAAAAATAGTAAAAAGAAATAAAGAAAACCTTTTTCTTATTTTTAAACTAAATAATGCATTTGACCTTTCCTCACTGTGTCGTTTATCTATGACAAGCATTATATTATTGTTATTATATTTAGATAATTATTATCTGTTTAGCAATAAAAAAAATTGTGAAAATAAAAATGGGATTTAAAAAAGAAAGGAATTTTTTTTTTTTTTTTAAATGAAACATTAAATAAATTGTAAAAATTAAATAACGAAATCAAATCGAGGTAATAGTCGCCAGATTTTCACTAAAAGGATACGTCGTAAATCCATTTCGCAATAGTAAATGACGACCTTTAGTCCAGATTTAGCAGCCCCTTTCACTATTTACTACCATTAAACCGTATGGCTTTTATCTTAGCCTCTAGCAGACAAATGGAAGACGTGAAAAATGTGTGCATTAGAGTAATTTTTTTTTTTGGTTGTAAATTGTAAAATTTAAAAAAAAAATTAAAAATCGATGATGTGAAATAGTTCCATTGTTTTTATGAGGGAAAAATGGGGGGTTGGGGTTCAGATAAAAAAAAAGTTGCATAATTTTGCTCCCTTTTTCTCTAATCCGTCATTTTGGTTCGCTTGGCTGGATACTAAATAGTCTTGAGAGAACGGGGATTCACTGAAGTTATGTCACGTGGCAATCTAGATCTTCAGCGAGTCCAAGATAATAGAGGAGAAGAGTTTGTTTTTGTTAAAAATAGGCTGTCATCACATCAGGTAGTTGTTATCTTAAAGCAAATGCAAGAAGGGAAAAAAAAAAAGAAATAAAACACTTATTCGCTTCTTTTTTTTTTCATTTTAACCTTTATACATGAGATTAACAAGATATTTATGGTTAGTGAGTTATCTCTGACTATAAGTTATTGTCTCGTAATTTTTCTTTGAAACACTTTTTTTGTAAGCCCGCAGTTTAAAAAAGAACCCAAAAAATTAAAATAAGGCCCGGTGGGGGGGAGGGGAGTGGGGGGGGGGGTTAATGGGGTCGGTGGCTATAGCAGCTCGCCCCTTACCTACGTTAGAAAAGGTTGCAGAAAATATCAATATTCTATTAAGTAAGTATATGGGATGTTCTCACTCTGTGACAACTGGTTATGAAAATAATTTCATAGCCTGACTCTGACTGTTGCCATTTTTAAACATATTGCTCGTTTAAAACAAAAACAAAATAAATTAAAAACTAAAAAAAAACAACAACAAAAAAAAAACCAAATAAATAACAACACCCCCGCCCCCCCCCCCCCCCCCCCCACTAAAAAAACAAAATACAAAACAAAACATAGAATGAAACGAAGCCCTCTATATGTGAATGAAGGGATGAATTAAAGTCTTACAGTTTGATGTTGTTTGACATGTAACTATTGGGAACGAAATATATTTCTAAATAAATGAAAATAAATTATGACATCCATGGTATAAATGTTTGGGTTGGAGAATGAAGCCTTTTCGAATTATAAGTAGATACGCTGGTTTTAACATATCCTTAAAGCAATACTTTGATTCTATTACATCAAAAATAAGAAGAAAAAAATGTTTCATTGTTACTGCCATGTCTTGCCCACCTTAATCCAAAGAAACAACAACACCAGGATACGCCTCTGATTAAGCTAATATTTTTTTAGGGATAACTTAAACAGCGTTAAAAGAATAAGTTTTTTTACACACCTTCTTCATCTTTAGCATTGTTATAGTAGAAACGCCCCTTGGCGTTCTCCGCCCCTGTCGGGTTCTCGCGGTCCGCAGTAACTTGCTCCAGGTACTTTGAGAGATCTTTGCTCTCGGCGATGGTCTGCAGAGCTCGAAGGTCAGCCGGCTGAAGGCCATCCTCGTCGTCACGTGACTTGTAGGAAGGGTACGTGTCCCTGTCGTCATTCCCGCCGGGCTGCGCGCCCCGGAAGCGGTAACCCGGATACTTGTCAGCGTCGTCGTTTTGCTCCGGGTAGCCGTAGGGCGAGTCGAAGTGAGGGTCACGCTTGAGCTGCCCCGTGGACTTGTCGAAGTACTTGTGGATCTGGACGATCTCGTCGCGCTTGTTGGAGTTGAAAAGGTCCAGGTCGCGGTCGGCCTGACCTTGGGACGACAGGTCGTCGAGACTGACCTTCCCGGACTCGAGCAGCTGGAGCAGCACCGTGGCGATCTCGCCGTTGACGTCGTCGGACCAGTCAGGGGACGCGACCCCCAGGGCGTCCTCGCAGAGGTGTCTGTTGAACGTCCTGCCGTGCCTGAACTCGAGGAGCGTGTTCTGTAGCGTGCACTGCGTGTAGGCGTCCTTCCAGGTGAAGCCGGCCTGGATCAGGCGCCTGATCTCTTCTTCCAAGCGTTCGATCTGCCGTGTCTCAAGCTTGAATCGGTTCTCTCCGTTCAGTGCTCGGGTGAATACGTTTTGGCAGCTTCCGAACAGTAAATCTGGGAACGAAAATTTGAAGAGAAATAAAAACAACAATTTAAGAACATTTTTCATACACAAAATTTGGACATTTTAATAGCGCTACCTTATTTTGAAATGTATTTTAAAAAAAAAAAAAGAGTATTGAAATGTATAGTACCTTTTCCAATTTTAAGCATAATATAAGCGGCTGATTAAAAAAAAAAAGTTAAAAAAAACATGTAAATATTTAAAGTCTCTTGTGTTCTTTTTAATAGTGAAAGGGAAATAACCATGACATTTATTGTTAACATTTTAAGACTCAAAGTAGTCGTGGAGTTATCTCTCTTGTAACGTTAGTGATTCTCTCCTGTTCACCACAAGTCGTTCATCACATTGTTAATTAATATTTAGTTGTTGTCTTTTCTACAAGTTAACCATATCCCACCGAGACCAACCACATCACAGTGATCTTACCAACACAAATATATTGGAGTTCAAGACGCTGAAATTGTATTCACATTACAAGGCTTTCTTACATTCTTTCGTGCATTCCATTTGACGTACATGACATTTTATATCAATTAAAATTTATTTTGTATTAACATTTCCGAGTTCTAAAAATTTACTTTAAAATATTATAATCATTTGATATAAAATGTCAACTGTTAATAGGAATGCATGGGACATTAAGTTTAAGTTAAATCACTTAGCATTATGTCACAAGGAAATTTCAGCTCACCTAATCAGACTTAATGAATCAAAATTTGCAGGGAATTTACAGAATGTATTTTTAAATTAAGAAAACTCCAAATGAAAGCTGCAAGAGAACTGAAGATTCATCATTTCATTCGTTGGTGGCTTAATAAAAAAAATATAACAACAACCCTTAAGTTGAAGTTTAACAACTGGTACAAAAGCGTATTTGTTTAGTAATATAGTTCAAATTTAATTTTTATGTACAATACTATTAAGGTTTATGTTGTGAGGAATCGGCGATAATTGTGTTGCAGCCTCCTAAGCTAAGATGGCGCATCGCAAACCCGTTTTCAATTCAAGGATCGTCTGTTCTCAGTTAAAGAATACATTTAAATAGAACATAGCATCAAGTTTATTGTTCCCATACTCAAACGAGGCACCGCCTAGTTGTCCTCGCAGTATTTACCATGACCTGCGCCTGACTTCACTCTTGTAGGATGCATCCCCTAGTAATTATAGTTTTTTTTTCCTTGTTGCCTCCCTTGCCACATATTCCCATTTTGTACCGAAGGAAAAAAAAAACCAAGGGGAATCCAGCTCAAAAAACAGAACATTTTGTCGACTATTTTAAAACAGTGCAATAAACCCATGCAAAGCGTGGAATTGACAGTGAACTTAACGTTTCCGTTGTGTTTTAATTATTTGTTCATTTCTTGAACATCTGCTCAATTTCGAAAGTGTGACGTGCTTAATTGTTTTTTTTTGGGGGGGGGGGGGGGGGGGGGGTAGGGGGGACTGGGGTCTGAGACTTTTTTTCAGATTGTGATGGAGGCGTAAAATTGTCCAAAACAAGTGTGACGTACTTTATGGATGGTTACCATGTCATATCATCTAAAATAATTTTCACTGATAAGCTCGAAAATCAATAAAGCAATATATCAATAAATATATATAAACAGCTGCAGACACAATTTGAAAAGATTTAAATGTGACAATAATTTTACCAACTTTTTTATGATATTCATGTGTAGTAAAGATGCTAAAATAATTTGGTTCTGAAAAACGAAATAGGCCACACATAATATATATATATATATATATATTTTTTTTTCTTAAGTCAATAGTTTTATTTAAAAAGTGTGTGACACGATAATTTCGTGTTTGACCTTATCAAGAAATCAAAAGAAAGAAATTCCGCACCCACAGTCTGGTTAGGTTGGAGCTTAGCACAGTCTGGTTAGGTTGGAGCTTAGCACAGCCTGGTTAGGTTGAAACTTAGCACAGTCTGGTTAGGTTGGAGCTTAGCACAGTCTGGTTAGGTTGGAACTTAGCACAGTCTGGTTAGGTTGGAGCTTAGCACAGTCTTGTTAGGTTGGAGCTTAGCACAGTCTGGTTTAGAGTTGGAGATTAGTTTAAGTCTTTATGTATAGACCAGTATACGGCAAACTCATAAGTCAAAAGAGCCGAAAATCAGCAGCAGGACGATTTTAAAAATTTTGACAGCCAAATTTCTTTTCAAGAACCTGTCAAGAGCCATGTTTTTTCGGAGTCAAAACCGAATTGTGGCCGACTGGCTGAGCCGCACTCTTGTGTCGCTATAGAACCGCATGGGCGGCTCGCGAGCCGCTATTTGCCGACCACGGGTATAGACAAATCCCAATGATGAGACTTTGAACACTTACATAAATTTCTTCATAACTTTTTAAGCTGGTTTCAATTGAAATACCACCGTCACAATTTAAAGAATTATCGTCAACCTTATGACTAGATCAGCGGTTCTCAACCTGTGGGTCACACGACCCTTTCCCAGGGGTCGCCTAAGATCATGTGAAATAAATATGCTCTATAGTTATGAAGTATAACCGAACATAATTTTGTGGCTGTGGGGTCGCCACAGCACGATGAACTGTATTAAAGGATCGCAACCATAGGAAGTTTGAGAACCACGTGACTCGATCATCTCTTTCCCGTCAACCTAACGAGCTGAAACATGGCGCATAGACTCGTTGCTGATGACAACACATTCCATCAAACTTTCAGCCCCGACCCCCAAATCCGCGCCCCCCACCCCCCACCCCCGTTTTTCAAGGGGGACGATAAAAATAAAATGGAATTCCCGATAACTGCGCTCAATGAGATTTTTTTTTTAATGTCGCAAGTACGTTTGATGCGTTTTATTTTATTGTGTTTTTCTGAAACAGTTGATGAAATGAATCTGCGTCGTAAAAGCGGGTGGGTCATTAGCATATTAATATAGTTCAGGGGCGTGAAAAAAATGTGCGATTCCGTGCCTTGGGGGGCTGGGGGGGGGGGGAGAATTAATTGGTATTCTTATAAAGTACGTTACTTGAATGCATGTTTTGTCAGAATTTCAGCACCGCCCCCACCCCATTTGCTCGATATTACATTTTTTAAATGGATTTTTTAATGTAAACTTTGTTTTTATGGTTTTTTTAAATTACGCTTTCTCTTACTCTTAGTCGCCAAACACACAGGAGCAGTGGAGTGCCGGGCTTACATATAGCCGAAATGAGCTGCAGCTTAGCGCCTCGCAATCTGCCTCGGCCTCCGAAAAAAATCCTTTTCAGGAAACTTTTTATATTTATGTTCTTTTTCTTTCTAGTCTTCTTTTACCTACTTTTCCCACAATATGTTATCTTTAAAAAAAAAAATCTTTTTTTTCCAGTTAAACACGTCTTTCATTTCATTGACAAAAAGCCAGTCGACCGCTTTGTGCTATGTTTTGCTATATGGGCCGTTTGTCAATCTCGAACTAGGATACTATATCTAGAGTGAATCTTTCTTTTCCGGTGTTGCCACCCCTATGTTTTTCTGCTCTTGTCCATCTTTCTATGATTTTGGCTCTAGGTTTCTTTTTTTTTTTTTGGCGCAATGATTTATTTTAATATAACGCGTGGATTACAAATTATTTTGTGCATTATATAACGTTTTTTGAAAAAGTTTACACTAAATTTTGATGATATTGAAGAAGTCAAAGCTAGATATCCAGGCGTAGAAAGTACATCTACAGTGAAAAGGAGGAGGGTGAGAAGAAGATAAGTCTATTGTGGGGTTGCATCTGATGCAGATTACCAGCTTTCTACCAGAGACCAATTTCTAGTGAACTCCTTTATAACATCATAGACGTCTTGGTGGCAGATTTAACGAAAAGAGCAACATGCTACAATTTATGCAAATAAATTTTCAATTTTAGTTTTTTTATAGAAGTTTCAGATGTACGCCAAATAAAAAGTATCAACACACTGATGAAATCAACCACACGAGTGAACTAAGGCACTTCCATGATTATGTAACTGAGGCACTTCCATGATTATGCAACTGAGGCACTTCCATGACTATGTAACTGAGGCACTTCCACGACAATGCAACTGAGGCACTTCCACGACAATGCAACTGAGGCCCTTACATGACTATGTAACTGAGGCACTTCCACGACAATGCAACTGAGGCCATTCCACGACAATGCAACTGAGGCATTTCCATGACTATGCAACTATGGCACTTCCATGACTATGTAACTGAGACACTTCCATGACTATGTAACTGAGGCACTTCCATGACTATGCAACTGTGGCACTTCCATGACTATGTAACTGAGGCACTTCCATGATTATGTAACTGAAACACTTCCATGACTATGTAACTGAGACACTTCCATGACTATGTAACTGAGACACTTCCATGACTATGTAACTGAGACACTTCCATGACTATGTAACTGAGACACTTCCATGACTATGTAACTGAGGCACTTCCATAACTATGTAACTGAGACACTTCCATGACTATGTAACTGAGGCACTTCCTGACTATGTAACTGAGACACTTCCATGACTATGTAACTGAGGCACTTCCATGACTATGTAACTGAGGCACTTCCATGACTATGGAACTGAGGCACTTCCATGACTATGTAACTGAGGTACTTCCATGACTATGTAACTGAGGCATTTCCATGATTATGTTACTGAGACACTTCCATGACTATGTAACTGAGACACTTCCATGACTATGTAACTGAGACACTTCCATGACTATGTAACTGAGGCACTTCCATGACAATGTAAATGAGACACTTCAATGATTATGTAACTGAGACACTTGCATGATTATTTAACTGAGGCACTTCCATGAGTATGTAACTGAGGCACTTCCATGATTATGTAACTGAGACACTTCCATGATTATGTAACTGAGACACTTCCATGACTACGAAACTGAGGCACTTCCATGATTATGTAACTGAGACACTTCCATGACTATGTAACTGAGGCACTTCCATGACTATGTAACTGAGACACTTCCATGACTATGTAACTGAGACACTTCCATGACTATGTAACTGAGACACTTCCATGACTATGTAACTGAGACACTGCCATGACTATGTAACTGAGGCACTTCCATGACTATGTAACTGAGACACTTCCATGATTATGTAACTGAGACACTTCCATGACTATGTAACTGAGACACTTCCATGACTATGTAACTGAGACACTGCCATGACTATGTAACTGAGACACTTCCATGACTATGTAACTGAGGCACTTCCATGACTATGTAACTGAGACACTTCCATGATTATGTAACTGAGACACTTCCATGACTATGTAACAGAGACACTTCCTTGATGATGTAACTGAGACACTTCCATGACTATGTAACTGAGACACTTCCATGACTATGTAACTGAGACACTTCCATGACTATGTAAGTGAGACACTTCCATGACTATGTAACTGAGGCACTTCCATGACTATGTAACTGAGACACTTCCATGACTATGTAACTGAGACACTTCCATGACTATGTAACTGAGACACTTCCATGACTATGTAACTGAGACACTTCCATGACTATGTAACTGAGACACTTCCATGACTATGTAACTGAGACACTTCCATGACTATGTAACTGAGACACTTCCATGACTATGTAACTGAGACACTTCCATGACTATGTAACTGAGACACTTCCATGACTATGTAACTGAGGCACTTCCATGACTATGTAACTGAGACACTTCCATGACTATGTAACTGAGACACTTCCATGACTATGTAACTGAGACACTTCCATGACTATGTAACTGAGACACTTCCATGACTATGTAACTGAGACACTTCCATGACTATGTAACTGAGACACTTCCATGACTATGTAACTGAGACACTTCCATGATTATGTAACTGAGACACTTCCATGACTATGTAACTGAGACACTTCCATGACTATGTAACTGAGACACTTCCATGACTATGTAACTGAGACACTTCCATGACTATGTAACTGAGACACTTCCATGACTATGTAACTGAGACACTTCCATGATTATGTAACTGAGACACTTCCATGACTATGTAACTGAGACACTTCCATGATTATGTAACTGAGACACTTCCATGACTATGTAACTGAGACACTTCCATGACTATGTAACTGAGACACTTCCATGATTATGTAACTGAGACACTTCCATGACTATGTAACTGAGACACTTCCATGACTATGTAACTGAGGCACTTCCATGACTACGAAACTGAGACACTTCCATGATTATGTAACTGAGACACTTCCATGACTATGTAACTGAGGCACTTCCATGACTACGAAACTGAGGCACTTCCATGATTATGTAACTGAGACACTTCCATGACTATGTAACTGAGGCAATTCCATGACTATGTAACTGAGGCACTTCCATGACTATGTAACTGAGACACTTCCATGATTATGTAACTGAGACACTTCCATGACTATGTAACTGAGACACTTCCATGACTATGTAACTGAGACACTGCCATGACTATGTAACTGAGACACTTCCATGACTATGTAACTGAGGCACTTCCATGACTATGTAACTGAGACACTTCCATGATTATGTAACTGAGACACTTCCATGACTATGTAACAGAGACACTTCCTTGATGATGTAACTGAGACACTTCCATGACTATGTAACTGAGACACTTCCATGACTATGTAACTGAGACACTTCCATGACTATGTAAGTGAGACACTTCCATGACTATGTAACTGAGGCACTTCCATGACTATGTAACTGAGACACTTCCATGACTATGTAACTGAGACACTTCCATGACTATGTAACTGAGACACTTCCATGACTATGTAACTGAGACACTTCCATGACTATGTAACTGAGACACTTCCATGACTATGTAACTGAGACACTTCCATGACTATGTAACTGAGACACTTCCATGACTATGTAACTGAGACACTTCCATGACTATGTAACTGAGACACTTCCATGACTATGTAACTGAGGCACTTCCATGACTATGTAACTGAGACACTTCCATGACTATGTAACTGAGACACTTCCATGACTATGTAACTGAGACACTTCCATGACTATGTAACTGAGACACTTCCATGACTATGTAACTGAGACACTTCCATGACTATGTAACTGAGACACTTCCATGACTATGTAACTGAGACACTTCCATGATTATGTAACTGAGACACTTCCATGACTATGTAACTGAGACACTTCCATGACTATGTAACTGAGACACTTCCATGACTATGTAACTGAGACACTTCCATGACTATGTAACTGAGACACTTCCATGACTATGTAACTGAGACACTTCCATGATTATGTAACTGAGACACTTCCATGACTATGTAACTGAGACACTTCCATGATTATGTAACTGAGACACTTCCATGACTATGTAACTGAGACACTTCCATGACTATGTAACTGAGACACTTCCATGATTATGTAACTGAGACACTTCCATGACTATGTAACTGAGACACTTCCATGACTATGTAACTGAGGCACTTCCATGACTACGAAACTGAGACACTTCCATGATTATGTAACTGAGACACTTCCATGACTATGTAACTGAGGCACTTCCATGACTACGAAACTGAGGCACTTCCATGATTATGTAACTGAGACACTTCCATGACTATGTAACTGAGGCAATTCCATGACTATGTAACTGAGACACTTCCATGACTATGTAACTGAGACACTTCCATGACTATGTAACTGAGACACTTCCATGACTATGTAACTGAGACACTTCCATGACTATGTAACTGAGACACTTCCATGACTATGTAACTGAGACACTTCCATGACTATGTAACTGAGACACTTCCATGACTATGTAACTGAGACACTTCCATGATTATGTTACTGAGACACTTCCATGACTATGTAACTGAGACACTTCCATGACTATGTAACTGAGACACTTCCATGATTATGTAACCGAGACACTTCCATGACTATGTAACTGAGACACTTCCATGATTATGTAACCGAGACACTTCCATGACTATGTAACTGAGACACTTCCATGACTATGTAACTGAGGCACTTCCATGACTATGTAACTGAGACACTTCCATGACTATGTAACTGAGACACTTCCATGACTATGTAACTGAGACACTTCCATGACTATGTAACTGAGGCACTTCCATGACAATGTAACTGAGACACTTCCATGACTATGTAACTGAGGCACTTCCATGACTATGTAACTGAGGCATTTCCATGATTATGTTACTGAGACACTTCCATGACTATGTAACTGAGACACTTCCATGACTATGTAACTGAGACACTTCCATGACTATGTAACTGAGGCACTTCCATGACAATGTAACTGAGACACTTCAATGATTATGTAACTGAGACACTTGCATGATTATTTAACTGAGGCACTTCCATGAGTATGTAACTGAGGCACTTCCATGATTATGTAACTGAGACACTTCCATGATTATGTAACTGAGACACTTCCATGACTACGAAACTGAGGCACTTCCATGATTATGTAACTGAGACACTTCCATGACTATGTAACTGAGGCACTTCCATGACTATGTAACTGAGACACTTCCATGACTATGTAACTGAGACACTTCCATGACTATGTAACTGAGACACTTCCATGACTATGTAACTGAGACACTGCCATGACTATGTAACTGAGGCACTTCCATGACTATGTAACTGAGACACTTCCATGATTATGTAACTGAGACACTTCCATGACTATGTAACTGAGACACTTCCATGACTATGTAACTGAGACACTGCCATGACTATGTAACTGAGACACTTCCATGACTATATTACTGAGGCACTTCCATGACTATGTAACTGAGACACTTCCATGATTATGTAACTGAGACACTTCCATGACTATGTAACAGAGACACTTCCTTGATGATGTAACTGAGACACTTCCATGACTATGTAACTGAGACACTTCCATGACTATGTAACTGAGACACTTCCATGACTATGTAACTGAGACACTTCCATGACTATGTAACTGAGGCACTTCCATGACTATGTAACTGAGACACTTCCATGACTATGTAACTGAGACACTTCCATGACTATGTAACTGAGACACTTCCATGACTATGTAACTGAGACACTTCCATGACTATGTAACTGAGACACTTCCATGACTATGTAACTGAGACACTTCCATGACTATGTAACTGAGACACTTCCATGATTATGTAACTGAGACACTTCCATGACTATGTAACTGAGACACTTCCATGATTATGTAACTGAGACACTTCCATGACTATGTAACTGAGACACTTCCATGACTATGTAACTGAGACACTTCCATGATTATGTAACTGAGACACTTCCATGACTATGTAACTGAGACACTTCCATGACTATGTAACTGAGGCACTTCCATGACTACGAAACTGAGGCACTTCCATGATTATGTAACTGAGACACTTCCATGACTATGTAACTGAGGCACTTCCATGACTACGAAACTGAGGCACTTCCATGATTATGTAACTGAGACACTTCCATGACTATGTAACTGAGGCAATTCCATGACTATGAGACTGAGACACTTCCATGACTATGTAACTGAGACACTTCCATGACTATGTAACTGAGACACTTCCATGACTATGTAACTGAGACACTTCCATGACTATGTAACTGAGACACTTCCATGACTATGTAACTGAGACACTTCCATGATTATGTTACTGAGACACTTCCATGACTATGTAACTGAGACACTTCCATGACTATGTAACTGAGACACTTCCATGATTATGTAACCGAGACACTTCCATGACTATGTAACTGAGACACTTCCATGTTTATGTAACCGAGACACTTCCATGACTATGTAACTGAGACACTTCCATGACTATGTAACTGAGACACTTCCATGACTATGTAACTGAGGCACTTCCATGACTATGTAACTGAGACACTTCCATGACTACGAAACTGAGGCACTTCCATGATTATGTAACTGAGACACTTCCATGACTATGTAACTGAGGCAATTCCATGACTATGTAACTGAGACACTTCCATGACTATGTAACTGAGACACTTCCATGACTATGTAACTGAGACACTTCCATGACTATGTAACTGAGACACTTCCATGACTATGTAACTGAGACACTTCCATGACTATGTAACTGAGACACTTCCATGACTATGTAACTGAGACACTTCCATGACTATGTAACTGAGACACTTCCATGACTATGTAACTGAGACACTTCCATGATTATGTAACTGAGACACTTCCATGACTATGTAACTGAGACACTTCCATGACTATGTAACTGAGACACTTCCATGATTATGTAACCGAGACACTTCCATGACTATGTAACTGAGACACTTCCATGATTATGTAACCGAGACACTTCCATGACTATGTAACTGAGACACTTCCATGACTATGTAACTGAGACACTTCCATGACTATGTAACTGAGACACTTCCATGACTATGTAACTGAGACACTTCCATGACTATGTAACTGAGACACTTCCATGACTATGTAACTGAGACACTTCCATGACTATGTAACTGAGGCAATTCCATGACTATGTAACTGAGACACTTCCATGACTATGTAACTGAGACACTTCCATGATTATGTAACCGAGACACTTCCATGACTATGTAACTGAGACACTTCCATGACTATGTAACTGAGACACTTCCATGACTATGTAACTGAGACACTTCCATGATTATGTAACTGAGACACTTCCATGACTATGTAACTGAGACACTTCCATGACTATGTAACTGAGGCACTTCCATGACTATGTAACTGAGACACTTCCATGACTATGTAACTGAGACACTTCCATGACTATGTAACTGAGACACTTCCATGACTATGTAACTGAGACACTTCCATGACTATGTAACTGAGACACTTCCATGACTATGTAACTGAGACACTTCCATGACTATGTAACTGAGACACTTCCATGACTATGTAACTGAGACACTTCCATGACTATGTAACTGAGACACTTCCATGATTATGTAACTGAGACACTTCCATGACTATGTAACTGAGACACTTCCATGACTATGTAACTGAGGCACTTCCATGACTATGTAACTGAGACACTTCCATGACTATGTAACTGAGACACTTCCATGACTATGTAACTGAGACACTTCCATGACTATGTAACTGAGACACTTCCATGACTATGTAACTGAGACACTTCCATGACTATGTAACTGAGACACTTCCATGACTATGTAACTGAGACACTTCCATGATTATGTAACTGAGACACTTCCATGACTATGTAACTGAGACACTTCCATGACTATGTAACTGAGGCACTTCCATGACAATGTAACTGAGACACTTCCATGACTATGTAACTGAGGCACTTCCATGACTATGTAACTGAGGCATTTCCATGATTATGTTACTGAGACACTTCCATGACTATGTAACTGAGACACTTCCATGACTATGTAACTGAGACACTTCCATGACTATGTAACTGAGGCACTTCCATGACAATGTAACTGAGACACTTCAATGATTATGTAACTGAGACACTTGCATGATTATTTAACTGAGGCACTTCCATGAGTATGTAACTGAGGCACTTCCATGATTATGTAACTGAGACACTTCCATGATTATGTAACTGAGACACTTCCATGACTACGAAACTGAGGCACTTCCATGATTATGTAACTGAGACACTTCCATGACTATGTAACTGAGGCACTTCCATGACTATGTAACTGAGACACTTCCATGACTATGTAACTGAGACACTTCCATGACTATGTAACTGAGACACTTCCATGACTATGTAACTGAGACACTGCCATGACTATGTAACTGAGGCACTTCCATGACTATGTAACTGAGACACTTCCATGATTATGTAACTGAGACACTTCCATGACTATGTAACTGAGACACTTCCATGACTATGTAACTGAGACACTGCCATGACTATGTAACTGAGACACTTCCATGACTATATTACTGAGGCACTTCCATGACTATGTAACTGAGACACTTCCATGATTATGTAACTGAGACACTTCCATGACTATGTAACAGAGACACTTCCTTGATGATGTAACTGAGACACTTCCATGACTATGTAACTGAGACACTTCCATGACTATGTAACTGAGACACTTCCATGACTATGTAACTGAGACACTTCCATGACTATGTAACTGAGGCACTTCCATGACTATGTAACTGAGACACTTCCATGACTATGTAACTGAGACACTTCCATGACTATGTAACTGAGACACTTCCATGACTATGTAACTGAGACACTTCCATGACTATGTAACTGAGACACTTCCATGACTATGTAACTGAGACACTTCCATGACTATGTAACTGAGACACTTCCATGATTATGTAACTGAGACACTTCCATGACTATGTAACTGAGACACTTCCATGATTATGTAACTGAGACACTTCCATGACTATGTAACTGAGACACTTCCATGACTATGTAACTGAGACACTTCCATGATTATGTAACTGAGACACTTCCATGACTATGTAACTGAGACACTTCCATGACTATGTAACTGAGGCACTTCCATGACTACGAAACTGAGGCACTTCCATGATTATGTAACTGAGACACTTCCATGACTATGTAACTGAGGCACTTCCATGACTACGAAACTGAGGCACTTCCATGATTATGTAACTGAGACACTTCCATGACTATGTAACTGAGGCAATTCCATGACTATGTAACTGAGACACTTCCATGACTATGTAACTGAGACACTTCCATGACTATGTAACTGAGACACTTCCATGACTATGTAACTGAGACACTTCCATGACTATGTAACTGAGACACTTCCATGACTATGTAACTGAGACACTTCCATGATTATGTTACTGAGACACTTCCATGACTATGTAACTGAGACACTTCCATGACTATGTAACTGAGACACTTCCATGATTATGTAACCGAGACACTTCCATGACTATGTAACTGAGACACTTCCATGTTTATGTAACCGAGACACTTCCATGACTATGTAACTGAGACACTTCCATGACTATGTAACTGAGACACTTCCATGACTATGTAACTGAGGCACTTCCATGACTATGTAACTGAGACACTTCCATGACTACGAAACTGAGGCACTTCCATGATTATGTAACTGAGACACTTCCATGACTATGTAACTGAGGCAATTCCATGACTATGTAACTGAGACACTTCCATGACTATGTAACTGAGACACTTCCATGACTATGTAACTGAGACACTTCCATGACTATGTAACTGAGACACTTCCATGACTATGTAACTGAGACACTTCCATGACTATGTAACTGAGACACTTCCATGACTATGTAACTGAGACACTTCCATGACTATGTAACTGAGACACTTCCATGACTATGTAACTGAGACACTTCCATGACTATGTAACTGAGACACTTCCATGACTATGTAACTGAGACACTTCCATGACTATGTAACTGAGACACTTCCATGACTATGTAACTGAGACACTTCCATGATTATGTTACTGAGACACTTCCATGACTATGTAACTGAGACACTTCCATGACTATGTAACTGAGACACTTCCATGATTATGTAACCGAGACACTTCCATGACTATGTAACTGAGACACTTCCATGATTATGTAACCGAGACACTTCCATGACTATGTAACTGAGACACTTCCATGACTATGTAACTGAGGCACTTCCATGACTATGTAACTGAGACACTTCCATGACTATGTAACTGAGACACTTCCATGACTATGTAACTGAGACACTTCCATGACTATGTAACTGAGGCACTTCCATGACAATGTAACTGAGACACTTCCATGACTATGTAACTGAGGCACTTCCATGACTATGTAACTGAGGCATTTCCATGATTATGTTACTGAGACACTTCCATGACTATGTAACTGAGACACTTCCATGACTATGTAACTGAGACACTTCCATGACTATGTAACTGAGGCACTTCCATGACAATGTAACTGAGACACTTCAATGATTATGTAACTGAGACACTTGCATGATTATTTAACTGAGGCACTTCCATGAGTATGTAACTGAGGCACTTCCATGATTATGTAACTGAGACACTTCCATGATTATGTAACTGAGACACTTCCATGACTACGAAACTGAGGCACTTCCATGATTATGTAACTGAGACACTTCCATGACTATGTAACTGAGGCACTTCCATGACTATGTAACTGAGACACTTCCATGACTATGTAACTGAGACACTTCCATGACTATGTAACTGAGACACTTCCATGACTATGTAACTGAGACACTGCCATGACTATGTAACTGAGGCACTTCCATGACTATGTAACTGAGACACTTCCATGATTATGTAACTGAGACACTTCCATGACTATGTAACTGAGACACTTCCATGACTATGTAA
This sequence comes from Omphiscola glabra, assembly GCA_964017045.1. Lineage (NCBI taxonomy): Eukaryota > Metazoa > Mollusca > Gastropoda > Lymnaeidae > Omphiscola > Omphiscola glabra. The sequence goes on along the minus strand of OZ024794.1, from coordinate 47,680,804 downwards.
CTGAGACACTGCCATGACTATGTAACTGAGACACTTCCATGACTATATTACTGAGGCACTTCCATGACTATGTAACTGAGACACTTCCATGATTATGTAACTGAGACACTTCCATGACTATGTAACAGAGACACTTCCTTGATGATGTAACTGAGACACTTCCATGACTATGTAACTGAGACACTTCCATGACTATGTAACTGAGACACTTCCATGACTATGTAACTGAGACACTTCCATGACTATGTAACTGAGGCACTTCCATGACTATGTAACTGAGACACTTCCATGACTATGTAACTGAGACACTTCCATGACTATGTAACTGAGACACTTCCATGACTATGTAACTGAGACACTTCCATGACTATGTAACTGAGACACTTCCATGACTATGTAACTGAGACACTTCCATGACTATGTAACTGAGACACTTCCATGATTATGTAACTGAGACACTTCCATGACTATGTAACTGAGACACTTCCATGATTATGTAACTGAGACACTTCCATGACTATGTAACTGAGACACTTCCATGACTATGTAACTGAGACACTTCCATGATTATGTAACTGAGACACTTCCATGACTATGTAACTGAGACACTTCCATGACTATGTAACTGAGGCACTTCCATGACTACGAAACTGAGGCACTTCCATGATTATGTAACTGAGACACTTCCATGACTATGTAACTGAGGCACTTCCATGACTACGAAACTGAGGCACTTCCATGATTATGTAACTGAGACACTTCCATGACTATGTAACTGAGGCAATTCCATGACTATGAGACTGAGACACTTCCATGACTATGTAACTGAGACACTTCCATGACTATGTAACTGAGACACTTCCATGACTATGTAACTGAGACACTTCCATGACTATGTAACTGAGACACTTCCATGACTATGTAACTGAGACACTTCCATGATTATGTTACTGAGACACTTCCATGACTATGTAACTGAGACACTTCCATGACTATGTAACTGAGACACTTCCATGATTATGTAACCGAGACACTTCCATGACTATGTAACTGAGACACTTCCATGTTTATGTAACCGAGACACTTCCATGACTATGTAACTGAGACACTTCCATGACTATGTAACTGAGACACTTCCATGACTATGTAACTGAGGCACTTCCATGACTATGTAACTGAGACACTTCCATGACTACGAAACTGAGGCACTTCCATGATTATGTAACTGAGACACTTCCATGACTATGTAACTGAGGCAATTCCATGACTATGTAACTGAGACACTTCCATGACTATGTAACTGAGACACTTCCATGACTATGTAACTGAGACACTTCCATGACTATGTAACTGAGACACTTCCATGACTATGTAACTGAGACACTTCCATGACTATGTAACTGAGACACTTCCATGACTATGTAACTGAGACACTTCCATGACTATGTAACTGAGACACTTCCATGACTATGTAACTGAGACACTTCCATGATTATGTAACTGAGACACTTCCATGACTATGTAACTGAGACACTTCCATGACTATGTAACTGAGACACTTCCATGATTATGTAACCGAGACACTTCCATGACTATGTAACTGAGACACTTCCATGATTATGTAACCGAGACACTTCCATGACTATGTAACTGAGACACTTCCATGACTATGTAACTGAGACACTTCCATGACTATGTAACTGAGACACTTCCATGACTATGTAACTGAGACACTTCCATGACTATGTAACTGAGACACTTCCATGACTATGTAACTGAGACACTTCCATGACTATGTAACTGAGGCAATTCCATGACTATGTAACTGAGACACTTCCATGACTATGTAACTGAGACACTTCCATGATTATGTAACCGAGACACTTCCATGACTATGTAACTGAGACACTTCCATGACTATGTAACTGAGACACTTCCATGACTATGTAACTGAGACACTTCCATGATTATGTAACTGAGACACTTCCATGACTATGTAACTGAGACACTTCCATGACTATGTAACTGAGGCACTTCCATGACTATGTAACTGAGACACTTCCATGACTATGTAACTGAGACACTTCCATGACTATGTAACTGAGACACTTCCATGACTATGTAACTGAGACACTTCCATGACTATGTAACTGAGACACTTCCATGACTATGTAACTGAGACACTTCCATGACTATGTAACTGAGACACTTCCATGACTATGTAACTGAGACACTTCCATGACTATGTAACTGAGACACTTCCATGATTATGTAAATGAGACACTTCCATGACTATGTAACTGAGACACTTCCATGACTATGTAACTGAGGCACTTCCATGACTATGTAACTGAGACACTTCCATGACTATGTAACTGAGACACTTCCATGACTATGTAACTGAGACACTTCCATGACTATGTAACTGAGACACTTCCATGACTATGTAACTGAGACACTTCCATGACTATGTAACTGAGACACTTCCATGACTATGTAACTGAGACACTTCCATGATTATGTAACTGAGACACTTCCATGACTATGTAACTGAGACACTTCCATGACTATGTAACTGAGGCACTTCCATGACAATGTAACTGAGACACTTCCATGACTATGTAACTGAGGCACTTCCATGACTATGTAACTGAGGCATTTCCATGATTATGTTACTGAGACACTTCCATGACTATGTAACTGAGACACTTCCATGACTATGTAACTGAGACACTTCCATGACTATGTAACTGAGGCACTTCCATGACTATGTAACTGAGACACTTCAATGATTATGTAACTGAGACACTTGCATGATTATTTAACTGAGGCACTTCCATGAGTATGTAACTGAGGCACTTCCATGATTATGTAACTGAGACACTTCCATGATTATGTAACTGAGACACTTCCATGACTACGAAACTGAGGCACTTCCATGATTATGTAACTGAGACACTTCCATGACTATGTAACTGAGGCACTTCCATGACTATGTAACTGAGACACTTCCATGACTATGTAACTGAGACACTTCCATGACTATGTAACTGAGACACTTCCATGACTATGTAACTGAGACACTGCCATGACTATGTAACTGAGGCACTTCCATGACTATGTAACTGAGACACTTCCATGATTATGTAACTGAGACACTTCCATGACTATGTAACTGAGACACTTCCATGACTATGTAACTGAGACACTGCCATGACTATGTAACTGAGACACTTCCATGACTATATTACTGAGGCACTTCCATGACTATGTAACTGAGACACTTCCATGATTATGTAACTGAGACACTTCCATGACTATGTAACAGAGACACTTCCTTGATGATGTAACTGAGACACTTCCATGACTATGTAACTGAGACACTTCCATGACTATGTAACTGAGACACTTCCATGACTATGTAACTGAGACACTTCCATGACTATGTAACTGAGGCACTTCCATGACTATGTAACTGAGACACTTCCATGACTATGTAACTGAGACACTTCCATGACTATGTAACTGAGACACTTCCATGACTATGTAACTGAGACACTTCCATGACTATGTAACTGAGACACTTCCATGACTATGTAACTGAGACACTTCCATGACTATGTAACTGAGACACTTCCATGATTATGTAACTGAGACACTTCCATGACTATGTAACTGAGACACTTCCATGATTATGTAACTGAGACACTTCCATGACTATGTAACTGAGACACTTCCATGACTATGTAACTGAGACACTTCCATGATTATGTAACTGAGACACTTCCATGACTATGTAACTGAGACACTTCCATGACTATGTAACTGAGGCACTTCCATGACTACGAAACTGAGGCACTTCCATGATTATGTAACTGAGACACTTCCATGACTATGTAACTGAGGCACTTCCATGACTACGAAACTGAGGCACTTCCATGATTATGTAACTGAGACACTTCCATGACTATGTAACTGAGGCAATTCCATGACTATGTAACTGAGACACTTCCATGACTATGTAACTGAGACACTTCCATGACTATGTAACTGAGACACTTCCATGACTATGTAACTGAGACACTTCCATGACTATGTAACTGAGACACTTCCATGACTATGTAACTGAGACACTTCCATGATTATGTTACTGAGACACTTCCATGACTATGTAACTGAGACACTTCCATGACTATGTAACTGAGACACTTCCATGATTATGTAACCGAGACACTTCCATGACTATGTAACTGAGACACTTCCATGTTTATGTAACCGAGACACTTCCATGACTATGTAACTGAGACACTTCCATGACTATGTAACTGAGACACTTCCATGACTATGTAACTGAGGCACTTCCATGACTATGTAACTGAGACACTTCCATGACTACGAAACTGAGGCACTTCCATGATTATGTAACTGAGACACTTCCATGACTATGTAACTGAGACACTTCCATGACTATGTAACTGAGACACTTCCATGACTATGTAACTGAGACACTTCCATGACTATGTAACTGAGACACTTCCATGACTATGTAACTGAGACACTTCCATGACTATGTAACTGAGACACTTCCATGACTATGTAACTGAGACACTTCCATGACTATGTAACTGAGACACTTCCATGACTATGTAACTGAGACACTTCCATGACTATGTAACTGAGACACTTCCATGATTATGTAACTGAGACACTTCCATGACTATGTAACTGAGACACTTCCATGACTCTGTAACTGAGACACTTCCATGACTATGTAACTGAGACACTTCCATGACTATGTAACTGAGACACTTCCATGACTATGTAACTGAGACACTTCCATGACTATGTAACTGAGACACTTCCATGACTATGTAACTGAGACACTTCCATGATTATGTAACTGAGACACTTCCATGACTATGTAACTGAGACACTTCCATGATTATGTAACTGAGACACTTCCATGACTATGTAACTGAGACACTTCCATGACTATGTAACTGAGACACTTCCATGATTATTTAACTGAGACACTTCCATGACTATGTAACTGAGACACTTCCATGACTATGTAACTGAGGCACTTCCATGACTACGAAACTGAGACACTTCCATGATTATGTAACTGAGACACTTCCATGACTATGTAACTGAGGCACTTCCATGACTACGAAACTGAGGCACTTCCATGATTATGTAACTGAGACACTTCCATGACTATGTAACTGAGGCAATTCCATGACTATGTAACTGAGACACTTCCATGACTATGTAACTGAGACACTTCCATGACTATGTAACTGAGACACTTCCATGACTATGTAACTGAGACACTTCCATGACTATGTAACTGAGACACTTCCATGACTATGTAACTGAGACACTTCCATGACTATGTAACTGAGACACTTCCATGATTATGTTACTGAGACACTTCCATGACTATGTAACTGAGACACTTCCATGACTATGTAACTGAGACACTTCCATGATTATGTAACCGAGACACTTCCATGACTATGTAACTGAGACACTTCCATGATTATGTAACCGAGACACTTCCATGACTATGTAACTGAGACACTTCCATGACTATGTAACTGAGGCACTTCCATGACTATGTAACTGAGACACTTCCATGACTACGAAACTGAGGCACTTCCATGATTATGTAACTGAGACACTTCCATGACTATGTAACTGAGGCAATTCCATGACTATGTAACTGAGACACTTCCATGACTATGTAACTGAGACACTTCCATGACTATGTAACTGAGACACTTCCATGACTATGTAACTGAGACACTTCCATGACTATGTAACTGAGACACTTCCATGACTATGTAACTGAGACACTTCCATGACTATGTAACTGAGACACTTCCATGACTATGTAACTGAGACACTTCCATGATTATGTAACTGAGACACTTCCATGACTATGTAACTGAGACACTTCCATGACTATGTAACTGAGACACTTCCATGATTATGTAACCGAGACACTTCCATGACTATGTAACTGAGACACTTCCATGATTATGTAACCGAGACACTTCCATGACTATGTAACTGAGACACTTCCATGACTATGTAACTGAGACACTTCCATGACTATGTAACTGAGACACTTCCATGACTATGTAACTGAGACACTTCCATGACTATGTAACTGAGACACTTCCATGATTATGTAACTGAGACACTTCCATGACTATGTAACTGAGACACTTCCATGATTATGTAACTGAGACACTTCCATGACTATGTAACTGAGACACTTCCATGACTATGTAACTGAGACGCTTCCATGATTATGTAACTGAGACACTTCCATGACTATGTAACTGAGACACTTCCATGACTATGTAACTGAGGCACTTCCATGACTACGAAACTGAGACACTTCCATGATTATGTAACTGAGACACTTCCATGACTATGTAACTGAGGCACTTCCATGACTACGAAACTGAGGCACTTCCATGATTATGTAACTGAGACACTTCCATGACTATGTAACTGAGGCAATTCCATGACTATGTAACTGAGACACTTCCATGACTATGTAACTGAGACACTTCCATGACTATGTAACTGAGACACTTCCATGACTATGTAACTGAGACACTTCCATGACTATGTAACTGAGACACTTCCATGACTATGTAACTGAGACACTTCCATGACTATGTAACTGAGACACTTCCAAGACTATGTAACTGAGACACTTCCATGATTATGTTACTGAGACACTTCCATGACTATGTAACTGAGACACTTCCATGACTATGTAACTGAGACACTTCCATGATTATGTAACCGAGACACTTCCATGACTATGTAACTGAGACACTTCCATGATTATGTAACCGAGACACTTCCATGACTATGTAACTGAGACACTTCCATGACTATGTAACTGAGGCACTTCCATGACTATGTAACTGAGACACGTCCATGACTACGAAACTGAGGCACTTCCATGATTATGTAACTGAGACACTTCCATGACTATGTAACTGAGGCAATTCCATGACTATGTAACTGAGACACTTCCATGACTATGTAACTGAGACACTTCCATGACTATGTAACTGAGACACTTCCATGACTATGTAACTGAGACACTTCCATGACTATGTAACTGAGACACTTCCATGACTATGTAACTGAGGCACTTCCATGACTACGAAACTGAGGCACTTCCATGATTATGTAACTGAGACACTTCCATGACTATGTAACTGAGGCACTTCCATGACTACGAAACTGAGGCACTTCCATGATTATGTAACTGAGACACTTCCATGACTATGTAACTGAGGCACTTCCATGACTACGAAACTGAGGCACTTCCATGATTATGTAACTGAGACACTTCCATGACTATGTAACTGAGGCAATTCCATGACTATGTAACTGAGACACTTCCATGACTATGTAACTGAGACACTTCCATGACTATGTAACTGAGACACTTCCATGACTATGTAACTGAGACACTTCCATGACTATGTAACTGAGACACTTCCATGACTATGTAACTGAGACACTTCCATGATTATGTTACTGAGACACTTCCATGACTATGTAACTGAGACACTTCCATGACTATGTAACTGAGACACTTCCATGATTATGTAACCGAGACACTTCCATGACTATGTAACTGAGACACTTCCATGTTTATGTAACCGAGACACTTCCATGACTATGTAACTGAGACACTTCCATGACTATGTAACTGAGACACTTCCATGACTATGTAACTGAGGCACTTCCATGACTATGTAACTGAGACACTTCCATGACTACGAAACTGAGGCACTTCCATGATTATGTAACTGAGACACTTCCATGACTATGTAACTGAGACACTTCCATGACTATGTAACTGAGACACTTCCATGACTATGTAACTGAGACACTTCCATGACTATGTAACTGAGACACTTCCATGACTATGTAACTGAGACACTTCCATGACTATGTAACTGAGACACTTCCATGACTATGTAACTGAGACACTTCCATGACTATGTAACTGAGACACTTCCATGACTATGTAACTGAGACACTTCCATGACTATGTAACTGAGACACTTCCATGATTATGTAACTGAGACACTTCCATGACTATGTAACTGAGACACTTCCATGACTCTGTAACTGAGACACTTCCATGACTATGTAACTGAGACACTTCCATGACTATGTAACTGAGACACTTCCATGACTATGTAACTGAGACACTTCCATGACTATGTAACTGAGACACTTCCATGACTATGTAACTGAGACACTTCCATGATTATGTAACTGAGACACTTCCATGACTATGTAACTGAGACACTTCCATGATTATGTAACTGAGACACTTCCATGACTATGTAACTGAGACACTTCCATGACTATGTAACTGAGACACTTCCATGATTATTTAACTGAGACACTTCCATGACTATGTAACTGAGACACTTCCATGACTATGTAACTGAGGCACTTCCATGACTACGAAACTGAGACACTTCCATGATTATGTAACTGAGACACTTCCATGACTATGTAACTGAGGCACTTCCATGACTACGAAACTGAGGCACTTCCATGATTATGTAACTGAGACACTTCCATGACTATGTAACTGAGGCAATTCCATGACTATGTAACTGAGACACTTCCATGACTATGTAACTGAGACACTTCCATGACTATGTAACTGAGACACTTCCATGACTATGTAACTGAGACACTTCCATGACTATGTAACTGAGACACTTCCATGACTATGTAACTGAGACACTTCCATGACTATGTAACTGAGACACTTCCATGATTATGTTACTGAGACACTTCCATGACTATGTAACTGAGACACTTCCATGACTATGTAACTGAGACACTTCCATGATTATGTAACCGAGACACTTCCATGACTATGTAACTGAGACACTTCCATGATTATGTAACCGAGACACTTCCATGACTATGTAACTGAGACACTTCCATGACTATGTAACTGAGGCACTTCCATGACTATGTAACTGAGACACTTCCATGACTACGAAACTGAGGCACTTCCATGATTATGTAACTGAGACACTTCCATGACTATGTAACTGAGGCAATTCCATGACTATGTAACTGAGACACTTCCATGACTATGTAACTGAGACACTTCCATGACTATGTAACTGAGACACTTCCATGACTATGTAACTGAGACACTTCCATGACTATGTAACTGAGACACTTCCATGACTATGTAACTGAGACACTTCCATGACTATGTAACTGAGACACTTCCATGACTATGTAACTGAGACACTTCCATGATTATGTAACTGAGACACTTCCATGACTATGTAACTGAGACACTTCCATGACTATGTAACTGAGACACTTCCATGATTATGTAACCGAGACACTTCCATGACTATGTAACTGAGACACTTCCATGATTATGTAACCGAGACACTTCCATGACTATGTAACTGAGACACTTCCATGACTATGTAACTGAGACACTTCCATGACTATGTAACTGAGACACTTCCATGACTATGTAACTGAGACACTTCCATGACTATGTAACTGAGACACTTCCATGATTATGTAACTGAGACACTTCCATGACTATGTAACTGAGACACTTCCATGATTATGTAACTGAGACACTTCCATGACTATGTAACTGAGACACTTCCATGACTATGTAACTGAGACGCTTCCATGATTATGTAACTGAGACACTTCCATGACTATGTAACTGAGACACTTCCATGACTATGTAACTGAGGCACTTCCATGACTACGAAACTGAGACACTTCCATGATTATGTAACTGAGACACTTCCATGACTATGTAACTGAGGCACTTCCATGACTACGAAACTGAGGCACTTCCATGATTATGTAACTGAGACACTTCCATGACTATGTAACTGAGGCAATTCCATGACTATGTAACTGAGACACTTCCATGACTATGTAACTGAGACACTTCCATGACTATGTAACTGAGACACTTCCATGACTATGTAACTGAGACACTTCCATGACTATGTAACTGAGACACTTCCATGACTATGTAACTGAGACACTTCCATGACTATGTAACTGAGACACTTCCAAGACTATGTAACTGAGACACTTCCATGATTATGTTACTGAGACACTTCCATGACTATGTAACTGAGACACTTCCATGACTATGTAACTGAGACACTTCCATGATTATGTAACCGAGACACTTCCATGACTATGTAACTGAGACACTTCCATGATTATGTAACCGAGACACTTCCATGACTATGTAACTGAGACACTTCCATGACTATGTAACTGAGGCACTTCCATGACTATGTAACTGAGACACGTCCATGACTACGAAACTGAGGCACTTCCATGATTATGTAACTGAGACACTTCCATGACTATGTAACTGAGGCAATTCCATGACTATGTAACTGAGACACTTCCATGACTATGTAACTGAGACACTTCCATGACTATGTAACTGAGACACTTCCATGACTATGTAACTGAGACACTTCCATGACTATGTAACTGAGACACTTCCATGACTATGTAACTGAGACACTTCCATGACTATGTAACTGAGACACTTCCATGACTATGTAACTGAGACACTTCCATGACTATGTAACTGAGACACTTCCATGACTATGTAACTGAGACACTTCCATGATTATGTAACTGAGACACTTCCATGACTATGTAACTGAGACACTTCCATGACTATGTAACTGAGACACTTCCATGATTATGTAACCGAGACACTTCCATGACTATGTAACTGAGACACTTCCATGATTATGTAACCGAGACACTTCCATGACTATGTAACTGAGACACTTCCATGACTATGTAACTGAGACACTTCCATGACTATGTAACTGAGACACTTCCATGACTATGTAACTGAGACACTTCCATGACTATGTAACTGAGACACTTCCATGACTATGTAACTGAGACACTTCCATGACTATGTAACTGAGACACTTCCATGATTATGTAACCGAGACACTTCCATGACTATGTAACTGAGACACTTCCATGATTATGTAACCGAGACACTTCCATGACTATGTAACTGAGACACTTCCATGACTATGTAACTGAGACACTTCCATGACTATGTAACTGAGACACTTCCATGATTATGTAACTGAGACACTTCCATGACTATGTAACTGAGACACTTCCATGACTATGTAACTGAGACACTTCCATGATTATGTAACCGAGACACTTCCATGACTATGTAACTGAGACACTTCCATGATTATGTAACCGAGACACTTCCATGACTATGTAACTGAGACACTTCCATGACTATGTAACCGAGACACTTCCATGACTTTGTAAAGCAGAACTATCATGACAAAAATAACATCAAAAGCAAACCTTCTGTAATAGATTTATATGTCGATGATGGTACTGGGTGGGGACGAAGTGAATAGTTTGAAAATTCCCAGATGAAATCGTTGTGACAGAAGTAGTGTGGACTAGGAGCGTGGCAGAATCTGGGCGATATCAGACCCGGTCTTGTTGAGCTCCTTAGCTCTACCCGCCCTCCACCCCCCCCCCCCCCAAAAAAAAAAACAACCGACAAACAAACAAATTATATTTTTTAAGCTAAATGTATATTGGAAGTTTAAGATATTTTTTTTTTACATAAGTACTTTGCCACCTCTGACATTTCCACAAATGTCTTAAAAATAATAGTTTTTTTTTTTTAAATATAAAAATCCTCCACAAGAAAGAGATGGCTAAAGTACAAAGTCTTGCTTGGCTTGACCCACATTAAGGTGCATGCCGCTTGAGGAGTGACTTAGTGCTGAGACGGTGATGTAATCGAGCTGCGTAGAGCGCAATCGTCTTTTAAAAAAGGGGTCGGTGGCCTGGTATCAGTCTCAGAAAATAAACTGTGACTTTTAAAAATCACATAGAAATATTCCTTGACTTGCTGAATCTGACTTGCTGCATGTGACTTAAAAATTCGACTCACGAAAAGGTCATAAATAAATAACAAACATTAGAAGAAAGACGAAAATGAATCAAAGCGTCTTCGTGAGGACGTCTTTCCTTGGATGTCTGGAGTAGATTTAGAAGATTGGTCTTCAAAAAACGGGCCGATCCTCTTAGCCTCAGTTTCATTATGTTAATCTGCCGGCCATATATGTTTGTCAACCCGACTGCCATATTGTTTCGTCATAAGCCCAGCCACATTGCTACGTCAACCTGCCAGCCATAGTGTTTTGTCAACCTGCCAGCCATAGTGTTTTGTCAACCTGTCAGCCATATTGTTTTGTAAACCTGCCAGCCATATTGTTTTGTAAACCTGCCAGCCATATTGTTTTGTAAACCTGCCAGCCCTATTGTTTTACAAACCTGTCAGCCAGATTGCTTTGCCGCCCTGGCGGTTACTGTGGATAAGAGTTAAAGGACTGCGCTCAAGTTGTGTGAAGGAAATAGAAAAACAAGGTGTGTGGAAGCTTGAAACAGAAAGACAGCACAATAAAATCTTATTTTTCACAGTAATGGTACATTAATTATTTTACTTCCTGTAAGCTTGGTTTTGGAAGAAAAAAAATCACTTCCGGCGATAACATAAATGGCACAACTTAAGTTTTTGAACGGCTTTCCATTTCCTGTAGTTTCTTCATCTGTCCTGTCTGCTTAGCCGCAACGTTCTTCTTTTATTGTCCTGTCTATTTCAAGCTTCCACACACCTTGTTCTACTATTTCCAGTTAATTATGCTTGGGCCCGATTCTCGTCAGAAAAGTTTATTACAGATCAACTTGGGATGGAGGGCTCTTAACCAGTGGCGCAGGTATGGGGGGGGGGGGGGGCGGATGGGGCGGTCCGCTGCGGGGTGGTCCTTTTTCTCTTTTAATAGAAGGGCGGCCTTTTCGGCTAACTGCATAGTTTGTTTTTTTCGTTGAAGGGGCGGCAAAAATCGTGGCCGGCTCCGGGCTGCACTTAACATAACTACGCCCTTGCCCTAAACCAAACGTTATGCCAAATAATATCTTGCGGTTTCGTATAAACATGGGCCCATAAATGAAGTAAATTTGGGAGCAACTGTATCACAATCTGGCAATCACATCATCAGAGGCCTTGGGTGAGTATGGGGAACCTGTGCCTTTGTGGCTTTAATGCCACATGCGGCCTCATAGTTTCCAAGTGCGGCCTCATAGTTTTCAAGTGCGGCCTCATAGTTTTCAAGTGCGGCCTCATAGTTTCCAAGTGCGGCCTCATAGTTTTCAAGTGCGGCCTCATAGTTTTCAATTGTGGACTCATAGGTTTCAATTATGGTCTGATAGATTTCAAGTGCGGTCTCGTAGTTTCCAAGTGCGGCCTCATAGTTTCCAAGTGCGGCCTCATAGTTTCCAAGTGCGGCCTCATAGTTTTCAATTGTGGACTCATAGGTTTCAATTATGGCCTCATAGATTTCAAGTGCGGTCTCGTAGTTTCCAAGTGCGGCCTCATAGTTTTCAAGTGCGGCCTCATAGGTTTCAATTGTGGACTCATAGGTTTCAATTATGGCCTCATAGATTTCAATTATGGCCTCATAGATTTCAAGTGCGGTCTCGTAGTTTCCAAGTGCGGCCTCATAGGTTTCAATTGTGGACTCATAGGTTTCAATTATGGCCTCATAGATTTCAATTATGGCCTCATAGATTTCAAGTGCGGTCTTGTAGTTTCCAAGTGCGGCCTCATAGGTTTCAATTGTGGACTCATAGGTTTCAATTATGGCCTCATAGATTTCAATTATGGCCTCATAGATTTCAAGTGCGGTCTCGTAGTTTCCAAGTGCGGCCTCATAGGTTTCCATTGTGGACTCATAGGTTTCAATTATGGCCTCATAGATTTCAATTATGGCCTCATAGATTTCAAGTGCGGTCTCGTAGTTTCCAAGTGCGGCCTCATAGGTTTCAATTGTGGACTCATAGGTTTCAATTATGGCCTCATAGATTTCAAGTGCGGCATTGCACGTTTCAAGTGCGGCCTCATAGGTTTCAAGTGCAATCTTTTGAATTAATCCAACTTTTACAAAACAAATCCTTTTTGTTTACTTTTGATAAGCCTTCCTTTGACCAGGCATATAGAGTAAATAGAAAACTTTTGATATCTTTTTAGAGCCTTGGAAAAAAAAAAGTCACATACATGTTTACGTACGTGTAATTGAAGTTTCTTGAATGTGACCTCTTTTGATTAGATCAATGCGCAATTCCAACATGACAAGGATTCTCACCGTTGGACCTAGGCCGACCCCATTAAATGAACTACGGTATTTATTTACTTTTATTATTTTTTAAATTTTATTTTATTTTACTATTTTTTTCGGGGGGGGGGGGGGGGGGGGGAGAGGAGTGAAGTAATGTTTCGCTCAGGATGGCAACGACAGATCTGATTCCTTCGGAAGTTAAAGTATTTGTTTAACTTTTCAAAAGCACCCACCATATTTTAAGGACTATAAGACGCACATTTTTCTTCGAAAAATTGCCTCAAAAATTCAGGCGCGTCTGATGCTCGAAATTAATTTAAAAGGTACAAAGGTGTTTTTTTTTATAATTTGCTTAAACATTAAGGTGCGTGTTATAATCCGTAAAATACGGTAACTATAAACATATTGAAGATCCTGGGCATGGGAATGAGAGCAAAAAAAAAAGGGGCGGGGGTTGCAGGGAAAAGATAACAAAATAGAATTTCTCGTAACAAGCCAAAAATCGTAAAGCCAACTGTTTACCGTGCCGATAAATTTACTCCGAAGCCCGTCGGAACTATCTAAAGCCTTACTTAAAGACTATATGAAGCCTCTTTAAAGTATAACCGAATTACCTAGAGCCTAGCTCAAGCCTTCTCTGAAGCCTCTCTTAGGCCTTCCTAAAAAGAATTATCCCTTACCTTACCAAGTAAAGACTGAACCATTTCTCAGGCAAGACCGTTATAAAAAATACATTACAGCCCATTATTTTATGTCAGTTATTCTATTGGTTAAGAGCTTATTAAAAAATTATGTTAAAAAAAAAAAAAAACTTCGCGTGATAAACACGCGCCCACGTTGTCGGCGATTTCAAAAGAAACGCGATGTCTTTCATCCCCCCCCCCCCTTTTTTCCCATAATGCTCCTAGTCGCCTAATTCAAAGCTAACCACTGTAAAAGAAATCGTTACAAAAAAATGGTGAGCACTTATTTTCGGAATCCGCTGAAGGCCCCAGTGTTGGAATCCTGAGTAACGCGACGCTGACCTTTGGCTAAATCGGGAAAAACAAGGTGCTGAGGGGGGAAAAAAACAAGCGAAGGCGTGGCGAGGGCGCGATGCGAACTTCAGATATCGATTTTTTTCGTCGACGTTGGTCGAGGCAAACAGTTCTATGTGTAGTTATTTTAGTCGGTCTCATCATAGTCTTATGTCTTGGTCTGTCTTACCAAAGTAGGATTAATTTCCCTGACCATAATAAGATATCTTAGTGTGTCTTTCCATACTATGATATCTTAGTGTGTCTTTCAATGGTATGATATCTTAGTGTGTCTTTCCATGGTATGATATCTCAGTGTTGTTTTATTATAACCTACGTCTTGACGCAATTCAACAACGTAGAGCTATTTTTAGCAAACGCCACCATTTAGCTTTCCTCTGCTTGGCTTTTCTTTGACGTCTCCGAGAAAATGTGCCGTGTCACTCCTTACCCACCCCTACCTTGATTGGGAAAAGGTTGATAAAGTTCGAATGCGTTTCAAATTTTTTCTAGGGAATGCTACCATGTGACGCAATTTCTAGAAATTCTTTACCACATGGTTATGATTTAATCCCTATATACCGGCCGACAGTTTCCTAGCCGGGGGGAGGAGATAGATGCTCGCTAGATTGCATAACATATACGAGACGTTATATAATTGCAATATTGTACTTTTTATGTATGTGTGTCGGTAAATTCATATTTGTATTTTTGGACGAGTGTACATTTTCACTTGCTGAAAGTTGATATATATATTTTTTTAGTTTCTGTATATTTGAATTTGTATTCTTATAATAGAAATTAAATAGTATAATTAAAATGAGTATTGTTAATGTAAGTATCAAAGCTTTGGTATCGTTCTCTTTGCATACTGGATTTTTCTTCTCAGTCCTTTGTTACGTAGTTCATCAATCTACGAGCCCAATCTTAAAACAAGAGTAAAATGTTCTCAACACCGTAACTTTTCGTACAGCCTGTCTTTCCATATGGAATGATATTTTACTCTGTCTTACCATAGTCTGATACACGCGTCCACATCTATTTCAACGCTACCAATCGAACAACACTGCCCGACGTTGAACAACTGAAACAGACAGATATTCAAATCTAACTCACCAGGCGTCACTCAGATACTTTCTGAAAATAAAAATCTTTCACCATTACACAATTTCTTTTTTTTTTAAAATGACATTAAATTGAAGTATGACATGTGTCCTTTACACGTCAAAACATCTAATCGCAATCAATCAGACAAAATATTGGGGGGAAATAATACCTGGTTCAGTTACCCCGTCAATTCAGAGGGCATTTGCACTGATTGATGTATATATATATATAAAATAAGACGGAGGAAACAAGTATATATTATCTTAAAATAATCACGCGATAGTAAAGACACTGTGGCACCAGCTGGAAATTTATTTCAGCGGATCGGTTTAGTTGTCAAAAAATCCATATCGTATCGATAAATCCACCTCCCTTGCCCGCACCACCCCCACACACACATACGCACACACACACACACGCAGCCACTCACAAACCCACATGCACACACAAACACATGCACGTGTGCGAACACACCACCCGACTCAGGCCTATGCCGGGTCAGTTAAATATCGGGAAGACGACTAAGTCTGGATGTGTGGTTTTTGGGTGTGTGTGTGTGCGGGGAGGGGGGTGGATGTGGGGGGTGGGGGGCGTTGGCCGACTGATTGTGAAAGAGAGACGGGGGCGCACACACTGGAAATACTATCGATGGCGCTCAAGATAAATTCGATTTCCAGGCGATTGCGTACACACCCACTGCCCGGGTGCGGCGAGTGCGGTATGTGCGATTGTGGAGCGGGGTCGTTTTTTTGTGTGTGTGTGGTGCTTTAAGAGGATTCAAGTAGTGAGATAATAATACCTCCAAGAGAGGCTCTCTTTAGTGCATAAACTCCCTACACCCTAGGTGTTCAGCTTATTTCTAATCACAGATAATTACGTTATAGATAAAAAAGTCAAAGGTGTAACCATAACGATATTTGCCATACGAAAAAAAAAAGTGAAATTAGAATTTAAGAAGAAATAAAAGAAAAGAAACATCATGAACATATAAGAGCTCTAAGGGGTCCTTCGCAAATTACGTCACGCTCAAGGGGGGGTGGGGGGTGGGGGGTCGAGAATTTGTGACACTTCGTGACAGGGGTGGAGGTGGTCAAACATTTGTGAGGTCACTTTTGTTTTTTGTTTGTTGTTTTTATGTGTTTTTTTTTTTAATTTAAAATGTTCTAATTGTGAAAAATCTTTATTCAATACATTTTAAAAACATTAATTGTGTTCGAAATTGCCTCAAGTATTATAGCTACGATGAAACTCAGTCGTGCACACCTTCGGCGCATATCGAAAAATTAGGCAAAACATGTTGTGGCCATTTTAATTTCGGCTTGGTGAGGACTTCGTTGTTTTGCGTTTTACGTCACAGTTTTCTAATAATAATACTACATCTTTTTCCATTACGGGAAAATGATAAAGAGTAAAATAAAAATCTTAGTTTAGTTATGAAAATTGTATGTATATTTTTATTTTTTTTTTAGGTGTGACGTGACACATAAAGAATTTGTGACACTTTGTGTACGAACGACCCCTAACAATTTGTATTTTTAAAAAAACGGTTGTACCGAAAGGCGATTTTCTTAAACTAAATGTTTTGGTTGATATGCCACGATATTATTATTATTATTATTTTTTTTTTTTTTGGGGGAGGGATTTGCAATGTATCCATATGGGAAATGGACTTAAACAGTGTTTTCACTAAAGCTACCCCCCCACCCCACACACACATACACACTTTTCAAAGTTAAAAAATAAATACATCTTAAAATTATTAAACAGATTTATGTATATGTTCCTTTTGACTGCTAAGTAAAAAGAGACATGGAAACCACTGGGGGGGGGGGGATAACTTTCAGTTTGAGGACAATGATAAAGGGTCTCAGTGGCTTCCCAATGTACGCAGAGGCGTAGCTAGAGTGTTTGGCGCCCGGGGACAAGATTCATATTTAAAGACCCCCCCCCCTTTTCTATTTTCAACTCTCAAACCCAATACTTCCATCAATAAAATAATATCAAAGCACATTTTGGAGCCCTCAACTTGTCTGGCGCCATGGAAAATCTCCCCCCCCCCTGCACCCCCTTAGCTACGCCTCTGAATGTACGCATTCCTAAAGCCTTTTCTCTATCTTGCAATGGCGTCATGATCCACGTCTAACAACCGCAGGCCAGAGTAGTGTGATGTCAGACGGATGACAGTGTCCAGATAAGATGTGAACATACGTAACGCATAAATAAACTAGCAGATTGCTTGTCAAAAAAACACATGCTTAGTGCGCACTAGTGGTAAGTTGTAAACAAAATAAAATACAAAGTGGGTAAAGAATGAATGTATTGATGTGCTCAAAGTTTCCAAGAGGACTTTCATTTGAGGGAACGCAATTGCATATTTTGAAAAAATGCAACGCTGCTCTAAAGATTGTCTTTCTCACTAAATATAAAAACATTCGCCAGGGACATACAAGGGGACGAAGGAGTCCACGTGTCACACCAAGTGACGTGTGTAAACTGGTTTGAAGCCTGTGAGAGAAGGGAGGGAGAGAAAAAGGAGGGTAGAAAAGGGAGGGAGAGAGAAGGGAGGGAAAATGAAGAGAGACGAGACTGAGGGAGAATGGAGGTAGAGAAGGGAGGGAGGGAGAGAGAGAAAGGAAGAAGAGAGAAAGGAAGGAGAGAGAAAGGAAAGAGAGAAATGGGAAGGAGAGAGAAGGGAAGGAGAAAAGGGAGAAGAGAGGGAGAAGGAAGGGAAGGAGGGATATAGTTAAAAGGGAGTGGGAGACAGAATGGAAGGATAAAAAGGGGAGTGAATAAGTAAAGAGGGAGAGGGGAGAGAGAAGGGAGTAAGAGCAAGAGAATGGAGCGAGAGAGAAGGGATGCATGGAGGGAGAAGAGAGGGAGAGAGAGCAGGGAAGGGGATAGAAGGGAGGGAGGGTGAAGGGAGGGAGAGAGAAGGGAGAAAGAGATCTGTTTACTTTCAATTAGGAAACCAAATGATGGGTTCTGCCTCGTGATTTCTATTCCCGGTGACGCAGCTCCTGTAGCGTGCCAGCTCCACGATGCAGACAAAGGAGCTGTCGTCAATGATCTCTCAGTCGTGAACGAACTCTCTTTTCGGTTCAAGCGATTGATAGGATACAACATAATTGAACGAGGCTACCTATACTAACATTCAGCACGCGGCACATACAACTTAAACTGAAAGAACATGCCACTGAACAGCGTGTAAGAAAATTGTTTTTTAACAGTTAATTTTTTGTTCATTTTGGTATATTATATTAACTTAAGAATACAGCATTTATTTTTCTGAAATCTGGGGTGCAGCGAATGAGTCAACATGATATGCTGAGTGCAGCGAATGAGTCAACATGATATGCTGAGTGCAGCGAATGAGTCAACATGATATGCTGAGTGCAGCGAATGAGTCAACATGATATGCTGAGTGCAGCGAATGAGTCAACATGATATGCTGAGTGCAGCGAATGAGTCAACATGATATGCTGAGTGCAGCGAATGAGTCTACATGATATGCTGAGTGTAGCGAATGAATCAACATGATATACTGAGTGTAGCGAATGAGTCTACATGATATGCTGAGTGTAGTGAATGAGTCAACATGATATGCTGAGTGTAGCGAATGATTCTACTGCAATGGCTGAGAAGCTACCAAAAACATTTTTTTCTGAAACAGATGAAGAAGGTCATGTGTTCTATTTCAAAGAACGATAAGATTATTTGGGCCGAAACCATTTGTACTTTTTAACCACCACAACACCTTGGCATTTCGGTATATGTAGACAGACAACCGACTTGCTTACTTAACCAGACAACAGACTTGCTTACGTTAACCAGACAACAGACTTGCTTATGTAACCAGACAACCGACTTGCTTACGTAACCAGTCAACCGACTTGCTTACGTAACCAGACAACAGACTTGCTTACGTAACCAGACAACCGACTTGCTTACGTAACCAGACAACCGACTTGCTTACTTAACCAGACAACAGACTTGCTTACGTAACCAGACAACAGACTTGCTTACGTAACCAGACAACCGACTTGCTTACGTAACCAGACAACCGACTTGCTTACTTAACCAGACAATCGACTTGCTTACTTAGCCAGACAACAGACTTGCTTACGTAAACAGAGCACCGACTTAAACAGACAACTGACGTGCTTAGTTGCCTGTCAAGTTTTGTTTTCTTTAGATTGCTCGGGCATCGCTACAGGGCATGCTTTGTTCAATCTCAAATATCTTTGTCTTTATGTAAGTCTAAACACCAAAGAGTTGACGGGAATAAAACTAGGCGATGCTGTGCGTAGTGCAGAAGACAGAGAGGAATGGAGAAGGATAGTTTTCATGTCAGCTGTGGCGCCCCAACGGTCCAAGGACTAAGGGACATGATGATGATGAAGTTTCAACAAATGATATATATTTATCAGAATTATGTTCCGAAATGTTTAAATTATTCACAAAGTTTGAGGAGAAGTGGATGCTTAAGAAACTATTTGAAGATTTCGATGTCGTATGCTGAAGAAGATATTTTTGAGTGGAGGTCTCTTATTACAGTCGTTAGCTGTAAAGACCAGTTGTCAAGTACCCGGCATCGATAGTGATCTATTTCAAGACGACATACACCCTGGACAACATTCTCCAGGTAATAGTGCCAGGGGTTCTCAAAATAAAACTTGCAAAAAAAATAACACGAAGACCCGTTATAGTACAGTTCATATGCAGACTTTGAGGGTACTGCACCTAGGAAACCTCTTTCACTCCCGGCTGCGGTGTGACTTAAAACCACGTAAACCCTATTAGAGGGCGTCTGTAAAACACCCACGAGTCTCCCCGGGGTGGGAAGGGGAGACATAGGGACGTAAAACGTATCCATCCCAACCCTAGAAAGTCCGACCCGGGTGATTGTGTGAAAGTAGCACCCTGGCCGGCCAGGCGTTCCTTCTCTGGTGCCGCCTCACTCGCATAGTCAATCGAGTGGAAGGGTGGGTGAGGCTGTCTCAGGGCGGAATGCTCCCGGTGTGCCGCTTCGCGGCCCGACTGGAATTATGATTACTGGGGGAGTAGTTGATGGCCAGTTGGTTTTAGCGGAGAATGCGTTGGGGAAGACTTCAGAAGGACGAACCTGTTGTAACAGAAGGACGAAACTGTTGTAACAGAAGGACGAACCTGTTGTAACAGAAGGACGAACCTGTTGTAACAGAAGGACGAACCTGTTGTAACAGAAGGACGAACCTGTTGTAACAGAAGGACGAACCTGTTGTAACAGAAGGACGAACCTGTTGTAACAGAAGGACGAACCTGTTGTAACAGAAGGACGAAACTGTTGTAACAGAAGGACGAACCTGTTGTAACAGAAAGACGAACCTGTTGTAACAGAAGGACGAACCTATGATGGTTTCACAGAAATAGCTTGAAAACAGGTGGCAACCACGCAAACACACACACGCATAAGTTAACTGTTAAAATAATCTATACACACACATACACACAAACAAGCACACCGCAGTATGCTTGCACACACACACACACACACATATAATATATATATACTAGTAGTCCTGAAATGAGCTTTATAGAAGAACGTCTCAAATATGAAATCATATATTTAAATTAAAAAAACGTTGTAGTTGTATTTGTAATGTTATATACAAAAGTTGCAAGATGTAAAAAATAATGTCTTATAGTTTTGTTCATGTTGAAACTTTTCTTGTAAAAAATATTAGGAGCAGATGATTGGGGTGGAAAAAAATAGGGGGGGGGGGAATTCATTCAGTTTGAGTCCAAACATAAACTAGAGTCTTATTCCAGGACTCTGACAAGCCACACAGCCACAAACGTAGCCAGACACACGCATTCACATACAAACACACACATACACAAACACACACACACATATATATTTATATACACACACACGCGCGCGCACACACACACACAGGCAGAGCGTATTTCTTTAAATTTGAAAATATCGATTAATTATTGATCCATCATTTTCAAGAGAGACAGATGATGTGAAAAACACCATTGAATTATTTACGTTAACCATATTTGCTAGAACTGATGAGTGCCCCCGTCTAAGCACTCATAGGCCTTGTTGGCACCCATGTCGACTAACTCGTACCTAAAATGGGCGCCAGATCCACTGACTCATAACATGAATGGCACCCCTGCCCCCAGCCAAGCGCTTATATTATTTATCGGGTGCCCGCCCCCCCCCCTCACTCATAGCATGGATGTCACGCACCCAAGTCAACACACTCATAACATAAATAGGCGCCCCCAGTCCACCACTCACATCATAGATGTGCGCCATCGTCCATTCATTCATAGCATGGTCGGGCACCCACTATCTTCTGACTCATAGCAATCATGGGCGCTCCCACTCAATCAGTCATTGCATAGATGGCACCCCCACCCCGTCCACTTACACATAAATTTGCAATAACATGTTTGCCAATTTGAACAGCAATTACGCATGTTTAAAATCACTTAATAGCTCCCACTTCACTTCACGCGTTCACTCTCGTTGCAGCATCTGACCTCTGACCTGTTGAACTCGTCAAGCACGTACATCTGTGCAATTGTGGGTTTTTATTATTATTATTATTATCCTAGGACTGTGGCAGCGTGAATTGAAGTTTGGTGCAAGTGCAGCTCGCCTTGTATCTCGTATCCACTATTTCAGCCGTTTTAAATAAATACAAAAAAATAAAAAATTCAAACAGGTTATGTAACTATTCGGAGTCCTTCCCGTTGAATCCAGTCAGCTTCATTCGCACTAGCCCACGTGCAGAGGAAATCCCAAGGGGGAAAACCACACTCTTCAACTCCACCCACTGGTGCACTCCACCCACGGGTGCACTCCACCCACGGGTGCACTCCACCCACGGGTGCACTCCACCCACGGGTGGACTCCACCCACGGGTGGAGCGGGTGGGTGGTTCGTCGCGCAAGGTACTTATTTTGGGGCGAGATTCTTCGGTCAATTTTAAATACTTTTATTTTGGTTTGTATTCTTGTATACATCGTGGTTTTCGTGACTTAGGGGCGGCAAAATCCAGTATCACCCCAGGTGGAGCAAGCTTTTATTGAATCCGCCCACACGCTCAGCTTAATGTTACAAAACAAAATTAATTAGAAC
Source organism: Omphiscola glabra (assembly GCA_964017045.1). Taxonomy (NCBI): domain Eukaryota; kingdom Metazoa; phylum Mollusca; class Gastropoda; family Lymnaeidae; genus Omphiscola; species Omphiscola glabra. The sequence goes on along the minus strand of OZ024794.1, from coordinate 47,657,273 downwards.
AAGAAAAAAAATGCTTTCTTTCAAAGGCGAGTAAAGTAAAGTAAGATTTTTTCCCCGTTAAATGTCTTCAAATGCATTAGGCAAGCAAAGAATGTTCAGAAGGGTAGACAAGCCTTATGTGACGCCAAAGGATCCCCCCCCTCCCTCTCAAAAATGTAGAAGAAACTTAAATATGTTTTGTTTTTTTTAATTTTTTTTTTTTTTTTTTTTGTGGAAACTATTTTCTGCTCGTTCAACAATAAAAACCTAAAATTCAGACCACATAAGAATTCGTTTAACAACAGTATCTAAAACAACAACAACAACAACAACAACAAACTAATAAAAAAAATAAGAGATTACACAAAAACCAAAGGACATAAGTGAAAGAAAAACCATCAAACTCAGCTATTTTGGTCTCCTTAATGCGCATTGCATTCGCCATGCCTATCGTAGGCATAGGGGGGGGGGGAGAATTGGTGACGTTTGGGAGGGGTGGGGGGTGGGGGGGCTCTGGTGGCTAGAGTATAAATAGATTTGGTCGAAGGAGAGCTAAATCAATGTTCGTTGACCGGAGCTCCGTCCGTCCGGCCTCGAATAATGCCGATCTTAAGACTCGTCTTTCTGGTTGATCATGCGAGGGCGAATTCATTTCAGTCTCATGGGGGTTCGAGGTTTGGGAGAGATGGGGCTATTGGGGGGTGGGGGGTGAGGCTGTGGAAAGTGAGCTGCTAACCACCGAGTGTGGACGGTGCGAAAAACAAAAAAAAAATATTTTTAATTGTTGTGCCGGTGGGATTAGGGGAGGGGGCTGCCTTAGAAGACGACACGGAGACAGACAGAAAGGCAGACGAAATAAGTTGAGAAATTTAAGAATGATGGATGACAGGTTGGTGGATAGATTGATTGGCAGATGTAAAGAGAAAATGGAAAAAAAATGAGGGGGCGGAGATAAAAGGAAGGTTAGATTTTGGGATTTGAGGGATAGATAATAGAGTTCTGGACATATAGATAATATATTTCGGAACAGATAGATATTAGAGTTCTGGACGGATAGGTGATAGAGTACTGGACGATAGATAATATAGTTCTGGACAGATACATAATATAGTTCTCGACAGATAGATAATATAGTTCTGGACAGATAGAGTACTGGACAGATAGATGACTAAATACTTGACAGATAGAAAAGAGGGTTCTGGACAGCAGATACTAGAGTTCTGGACAGATGGATAATAGAGTTCTGGACATATGAATAATATGAAAATTTGAAAGAATATGTCGTCATTGGCAAGGAGTCCATGTGACGAGTGTGAGCTCGCTGGGATGACGGGAAGCGGGTCAATCAGCCTCCTCAAGATTTTGCCACCAAAAAAAAAATCAAACAAAATCGAAGTCAATAGGCGCCCCCAGTCCACGACTCACATCATAGATGGGCGCCAAGAGAAAGATGGGCAGATATTCTCCATACAATTATTGTAGTTAACTTATTGTAACAATGTCCGTCACAACGCTACGGTTTAATAGTGCGCAAAAAAAATAATTAAAAATTCCCGATAACTGCGCTAAATGAGGTTCTTAAAAATACTGCAAGTGCGTTTGGTGTGTAATATTTTGTTTTGTTTCACGGAAATAGTTGGTGTAACAAATCTGCGGTGGTAAAAGAGTGAACATTAGAATATTAATATAGTTCAGGGGCGGTGGCGTTCGGGAAAAATGGGGAGGGGTGGAGGTGGCGTTGGATGTGGGGGGTGGGTGTTAGCACTAATTGGTAATCTATTAAAATGGCTTACTTAATTTCATGTTTTTGTCAAGGTTTAGTAGATGGGAGGTTCACAATTTGCGGCCGCCCTCGTGTGGGTCAAAAAGCCGTACGAATATTTTTCCCTAAACACACAATAGCGAAGTTAATATAAACTATGTACAGCCCGCAAACATTGGCGACTGCAATGCGTGAACTTCCCATCTGCTAAAGTTACTTGACAAAACATGAACTCAAGTCAAGCACATTAAAGAATCCAAATTGTTGCTACACCCCTTCCCCCCATAATACGTCACTGCACACTTTTTATTTCACGCCTATGAACTATATTAAATATTCTGATGTCCCCCCACAATTTTAAAACCGAATATTTTTTACGCCATATTTAAATTCAGACGATTTCATTTTCCGAAAAGAAAATTTTACGCACCAAACGCAGTTGCGCTATTTAAAACAAAAAAATAATTTAGCGTAGCTATCGGGAAATATATTTTGCGCGCTATTGAACTCATTATTGAAACATACTTTTTTTCAAACCTATAGACATATTTGTAAACACTCTCAATACCAAATTCGCTTATTAAAGGAAGCAGCCACGATTTTTAGGAAGCTGCCGGAAATGGAAGCAGTCCACGAGTCACACCAGAAGCGTAATTAAAGAGATTTCCTTTACTTTCATAACATGCTTTTTAATAAAGCCCCACCCCGCCCCATCTCCCGCCCCCTCCCCCCCCCCCCTGGCCATACAAAAACATAATTTTATCTGTGCATTAATCGAAAATTCCAGAACATTTATCAGGCGAAACGTTCTTAGATTTAAAAAAAAAGGGAGGCTACAATTCCTAGTAATTTATGGTAATCAAAATACAGTCATCAGAACATCTCTATGGTATTGGAAAAAAGAAAGGGGATGGGTGGTAAGATAACTCTCATTCTACAGAGGTAGTGCCGTAGGAAAAAAAAAGTGTGCTTGTGTGTGTGTGGGGGGGGGGGGAAGATGTGGGGTTAAGAAAACTCTGATGCTCCAAATGGCCATAACTCGTGTTGACTCACTACTCAATTATTACATCACGCTTGCTGTTGTTGGGGGGGGGGGGGGGGGCGCTCGTTTTCGGTTAACTCCCTTGTTCCCAAAAAAACTCGATATCCCGTTGAACCGGTTTAAAGAAATGAATGGATCTCAAGAAAACTTTCAGACATTAATGGGATGCCTCACAGCTTTGTTTTTTAAATATGTATATATAATTATCCAATGGTCCTCAAACGTTACCACAGACGCCGACTGCATTTAAAAAGAGATATCACGTAACCATTACTCAAAAATATACGTCAGATGAAATTTTAACACAAAGAACTCAACTAATTTTGAAATGCCAAAGGTGATAACATAATCACGCCAGTAAAACCTGGTGGATATTTGGTCTAACGTGTTTACAAAACGACCCGTCCACCTGGTTCTTCCCTTTGGCGATGAAGAGACGTCGTGGCACTATACATCACTGTACTTGCTAGTGACAGTAAACATCACTTTATGTGGTGACAGTAAACATCAATTTACGTGGTGACAGTAAACACAACTTTACCTTATTCAAAGTACACTAAATCCCTTGTTCCCCGATCTGACCGTGACCTCTCTAATTAAACATGTTTGGAAACTCACTATTTTCGCCTTTTTTTGTCTTCCTCATGAGCCGTCCCACTCCACCCCCTTTCCTTCCCCTCCAATGTCTCTTCTTGCCCCCTTGGGCACTGAACACAGCCGTACTCTTAAAAGCCTTGCCCCAATTGCCATGACTGTTGATTGAGTGGGTTTCTTAAACTCAATCTTCACACTTTAACAACAGTTGCAACGTTGTTGTTCTTTTAACACAGGAATTCGGCCCTCTGGCGCCTTGCTCCTAACCATCTGTAAGTATAGCGAGATGGATACATTAGTAATGGTGAACACTTCTGTAAGTATAGCGAGGCGGCGAGATGGATTCATTAGTGATGGTGAATATTTCTGTAAGTGTACCGAGATGAATACATTAGTAATTGTGACACGTTGAGGATACAGATCAGACGAGTGTGTCATGAAAATAACGGTTGCCGAGCTCAGAGCTAAACGTGGTCATTGCATGGATCTATTTAGGCAGCAGAAAATACAAGATCTTAACAACAGGAACCTGGAGCTTTGTTTTAAACGATCAATGTTGACACTTAATGTGTCCTCCAGACAAGAGACACTTAATGTGTCCTCCAGACAAGAGACACTTAATGTGTCCTCCAGACAAGAGACAATTTGTCCTCCAGACAAGAGACAATTTGTCCTCCAGACAAGAGACATTTAATTTGTCCTCCAGACAAGAGACACTTAATGTGTCCTCCAGACAAGAGACAATTTGTCCTCCAGACAAGAGACACTTAATGTGTCCTCCAGACAATAGACAATTTGTCTTCCAGACAAGAGACATTTAATTTGTCCTCCAGACAAGAGACACTTAATGTGTCCTCCAGACAAAAGACAATTTGTCCTCCAGACAAGAGACAATTTGTCCTCCAGACAAGAGACATTTAATTTGTCCTCCAGACAAGAGACACTTAATGTGTCCTCCAGACAAGAGACAATTTGTCCTCCAGACAAGAGACACTTAATGTGTCCTCCAGACAAGAGACAATTTGTCTTCCAGACAAGAGACATTTAATTTGTCCTCCAGCCAAGAGACATTTAATGTGTCCTCCAGACAAGAGGCATTTAATCTGTCCTATAGACAAGAGACAATTTTGCATTAATTTTTTATCATTAAATGCAGAAGATTATATTTTTATGAGAAAAAAACACAAAAATACAACAACCACAAAAAACAACTAATAATTGCAAAAATAAATATTTTTTTTAGAAGCTTTGTACTGTAGCTTTGGAATGAATGTATGTGTGTGTGTGTGGGGGCCTGATTGAGTTTGTGGTTATTTTTGTTTCCCTCAGAAAGCAATTTAACTCGAATCAATTGAAGGTAAAAACAAGAATGAAAAAAAGAATTCTTCAGCATCAGCTGTTTTGGTGTTAGCGGTAACCATTCATTAAATCACTGTAACGGAATTGATTGGTTCAGAGTTTGTGACGGTGGCACAGGAAGTGGAGTTCATGACACGTTCATTAATTATTTTGGCCTGTTGTTCCTACAGGGCAGGGGTTCTTAACGCATGGTCCACGGACCCCTTGTGAATAAGTGTCCTTTGTAACTGTACTTTATGCATTTTAAGACGTTATTCTAAGTCGTGGTCGGCGGCCTTCAAACGACTAGCAGCGGGGCTCATAGAAAGATAAAAAAGTAAGAACCCCTGCTAAAGAAGATGGAAAAGTTGAAAGGATAGATAGGTGAAATGTGGGGAGATATAAAAGTCCGAGGAAGCAGAGAGAAATAGAGAGAAGGAACGTTGAACTGTGACAAGGGTAAAGGTAGAGATAGGAGGGAGATTGAGAAATAGGGAGGTAGAGATAGGAGGGAGATGGAGAAATAGGGAGGTAGAGATAGAAGGGAGATGGAGAAATAGGGAGGTAGAGATAGGAGGGAGATGGAGAAATAGGAAGGTAGAGATAGGTAGGAGAGTGAGAAATCGGAAGGTAAAGATAGGAAGGAAATGGTGAAATAGGAAGGTAGAGATAGGAGGGAGATAGAAAAATAGGGAGGTAGAGATAGGAGGAAGATGGAGAAATAGGGAGATAGAGATAGGAGGGAGATGGAGAAATAGGGAGGTAGAGATAGGAGGGAGATGGAGAAATAGGGAGGTAGAGATAGGAGGGAGATGGAGAAATATGGAGGTAGAGATAGGAGAGCGATGGAGAAATAGTGAGGTAGAGATAGGAGGGAGATGGAGAAATGGGAAGGTAGAGATAGGAGGGAGACTGAGAAACATGAAGGTAGAGAGAGGTGGGAGACTGAGAAACATGAAGGTAGAGAGAGGTGGGAGACTGAGAAAAAGGAAGGTAGAGATATGTGGGAGAGTGAGAAATAGGAAGGGTAGAGATAGGTAGGAGAAAATATGATGAAAAAGGGAGACAAATAAGACGGTGATTACAATTATCATGACCATTAAAAAACTAAGCAGAGATATTCTACTCAATGTGAGGTCTTTGATGCCCTCTCGGTTATATAAGTTTCCCTGAATGCCCCCCCCCCCCCCCAAATGTTTAGACAACCTACATTTCCCTGAATGGCATCTCAATTGATGGCCTTGTCTTTTAAACATGCACCCCCCCCCCCAAACCCCAAACCCTCATACAAGTCTGCATTTCTTTTGAGTCATATTGATACCTTCTTGTTACTCACTTGATGTTCACTTATTTAGAGACATTTCCTTGAAGGCCATACCTTCATACACATTTCCTTGATGGCCACACCTTCATACACATTTCCTTGAAGATCATACCTTCAAACACACTTCATTGAAGGCCACACCTTCATAAACATTTCATTGAAGGCAACACCTTCATACACATTTCCTTGAAGGCCACACCTTCATACACACTTCATTGAAGACCACACCTTCATACACACTTCCTTGAAGGCCATACCTTCATACACATTTCCTTGAAGGCCACACCTTCACACACATTTCCTTGAAGGCCACAGCTTCAGACACATTTCCTTGAAGGCCACACCTTCATACATATTTCCTTAAAGGTCACACCTTCATACACATTTCCTTGAAGGCCACACCTTCATACACATTTCCTCGAAGGCCACACCTTCATACACATTTTCTTGAAGGCCACACTGCCATTGACATTTCTTTTACGGGAATCCAATCAAACCTGTGTAATACGCTCACTGCTGGGATGAGAGCTGAGGTCATCAACTGTATAGACTTCGGTGTAGTCCTCCTTCCCAGACATTGGCCACTTTGCTCACAATGTCCCATGTCTGACGTAAACATTCTGGTTCCAGCTAGCACATCCCAGCGGAGCACACGAGCTGATAACGCTGCGGATGATCCGACGGAGCCCCAGCTGGAGACATGATTGATGATATAACAGATGACGGAGCCTAGAGACTCATCTCAGATCGTGTGGATGTTGTGTTGACAGTGGATTGGCCAGAGTTTGAGAGGGCAGGGGCGTTCCTATAATAATTTGTCGCCACTAATTCACGAAAACTAAAATGAATCATATATTATAGAACACACAAAAAAGTCATATAAAGTATATGAAGTGGACCAAAGATACCCCCACCCGCCCTTCAATCAAAAAAAAAAAGGTGCCGCCCCTGCAGACAACCCTCTCCGCACCTCTCCAACCGCTCATTCTATCCTTCTACTATCGTCTGTATTCATTGGATTATTCAAATGGGACGTTAGAAAGTTGTAACCTTAAAAAAAATTAATTAATTAAACCAACATCCCATGGACGGTCCTAAAATCCTCCAAGATTAATGCATCTAAATCTCACATGCTGATTGAACCGATAATGACCATTTCGGACGCTGAGGTCACATGCTCATTGAAAGGGTAATGACCATTTTGGACGTTGAGGTCATATGCTCATTGAACGGGTAATGACCATTTCGGACGTTGAGGTCATATGCTCATTGAACGGTTAATGAACATTTCGGACCTACCGTTATAGTTTTGAGGATTTATCTGTTAACAGATTTTGGCTGGTAGAAGAAACACTACGTAACAAATGACTGAACGGGCAGTAAGCAGAGAAAGCGATACCAAAGCTAGGGATTCTAAAAATATTTAATTTTATTACATAAATACATTTCTGTACAAATACAAATTTGAGTACAGGTGTACTAAACTGTATGATCTAAAAGCAAGTGTAAAAAAAAGGGAATACACCTCAAAATACACATATTAATTTCCATACACAATTATATAACTTCACGTATAGCAAAAAAATCTCTGTCTCGCTCTAGCTATGTATGTCTCGCTGTTTCTATCTCCTAAGAAACAGCGGGATTTATATAGGAATTAAATCCGAAAGTTCTAGTAAAGAAAATCTAGAAATTGCCTCACCGTATGGCATTCAAGAGAACAGATGGAACGCAATCGAATGTAAACAACCGTTTCCCAGCCATGAAAAGGGGCGGGCAGGGAAGGCCGGACACGCCACACTTAAAATAGCATGGATACTATTCAATCAAACTTCCGCCGTAACGTCAATATCAAAGTCATATTAGCAGACATGTTGTGGTGGCTAAAAATAGCTCATTGCGGACGTTTAAAGATAAGCCAAACCCTAAGCTATACTAGGCTATATATAACAAACGGTAATGACCATTTCGTAAACGGATCTCACAAAATGAATGGCCGTCCCTATGTTCTCTCATCCATAATTCAATTAAATGAGCGAACTTCGTGTATTGTCTCGTGCGGCGATTGCCCAGTTACATATAGCATATTTTAACATGATATTGTTCATTCGTGTATTTTGCAGGTGTAACATTTTTTTTAATTCGACCTTACGATACAAGTCTAACAGACGGTGGATCTCGTCATTTGTTGCAACTCTATGGGCCGTGAAATGTGCATGTGTATGTGGGAGGGGGGGCGCTGGGGGTATAGCATTAATTGCCTTAAAATGCGTCATTCGCAGGTACATCAAACGCCTGCATACAGTGTGTTACAGTAAGGGACTTAGAATGTGTCACTTGAAGTGACAGCAGTTTCTCGTCATCATATGACGTAAAGAGCTTGAAGCAATCAATACGACTTACAGCCAATCAAATTTGAAGTCCGCGAGATTGTAATGTAAACACCATTGCCGTAGTTTAAAACTCACCCGTTAGCTGTCCAATGAGGAAAGAAAATAATGCCATTATCGATCACGGAGGAGGAGTGGCTCAGGGGAGGAGGGGCTCGGGGGATGAGAGGGTCGGGGCAGTAGGGGGTCGGGAGGATGGGGTCGTGAGAGGAGAAGATCGGGGGAAGAGGGGGTTGAGGAGGAGGGGCTCAGGAGAAGAGGGGTCGGGTGAGGAGAGGCTTGGGGGAGGAGAGGCTTGGGGGAGGGGGGAGGAGGAGGTCGGAGGAAGAGGGGATTGGGGAAGAGGGGGTCGGATGAGGTGAGGGTCGGGGAAGGAGAGGGTGGGGGAGGAGGGGTCGGAGGAGGATGAGGGGTGTCAGAGGATGAGGGGGCGAGGGAGGAGGCGGTCAGAGGATGAGGGGGGCGAGGGAGGAGGGGGTATTTGAATTAATGCTAAGGGAGATCAAGGAGATGGTGTGTCTGTTCTTGGTCTTAGTCGACGTACAGTTGAAAAGAAAGCAAAATTACTATTTTTTTCTTCTTTAACCCTTTTACCGGTTGTCCCAACTATAGTCGTCTTGATCTATTGACCTTTACACGGTAGACCCGACTATAATCGTCCAAATGATATTATGATCTGCAGTATGCGGCAGACCCGATTATTCTCGTCCAAAATGCTATGACGTAGTTACAGTGCATGTAGGGGTAGCTGGTTTTTTTCAAAACTATGGGAAGTCATAGGCCTCAAAGATACCTAAAAATACCCAAAATACTTAAAACACCTATTTTTTAGAAGACTGCAAACAACACTTTAGCAACGTTATATGTGCATATGTGGCAGTAAATAACAGTGTAAAAGTGTTTCTTTTTGAGAGTTCTACACAACAACAAATGTCACAGACCTTCCAGGTGTTCAGATCCCTTGAAATATTTTATTTTGATGGTTATGAAACAATCAAATTTTTGTGTACACTATGACTTCTTCGGTCTACCGTTCTGTTGTTTTCGAGCACTCTGTCTGGTTCCTTGCTTCGAAAGATATCATACTCGAAAAAACTTCTAAATAATAGGTTAATGCTCAAGGACAGTATCAATGACAATGCTCAAGGACAATGATTATGACAAACGAAAATTATAGTTTTTTGTTAATTTTTTGGTTTTTTAATTTGAAAATTTTCAAAAAAAAAATGTGAATTTTTTTTTTTTTTTAATTTATTCGCCAAATAAGGGTTAGTTTTAAAATTTTTAATACCCGGTAAAGGGGTCAAAGTAATAATTAGCCCCCGACCGTTGTCGTGTATTCATCGTCACGAGAAGAAATATTCAAACGTCAAAAATTAATAGGACACCTGGAACACTCGAACTGTGAGAATGTAATAAAAAATTATGATAAATTCATGATTTGAAGTAGATACGGAAGAGCATACAAGGAAGTTACGTCATTAATATGCCAAATATATAACTGACATTAACCAAAAAAAAACTCCCCCGAGCAAGCCAAGTCTTGATAAAAAATACATTTGCTTGATAAGGACGGATTCACTCAAATAACAATCTAAATTCCCTTTAAAATCCATTGTTATTGGCCGGACGGAAAATGGATGAATACAGTAAAAAAAAAAATGTCTGAGTGGTCACTTGTGCGCGGTCCACTTCCTTTGACAAAACAGGGACAAACGAGGTATCGGAAAACTTGAGACTAAAATTTAAAAAAAAATAAAAAAAATCAGCACAAATCGACAAACATGTCGACAGGAAGCCGAGGATTAAGTTCAATTATCCTTTTCTTAAATGTTGCCTTATTGATCAGGTCGTGCAGATTGCTTAATAGATCGCCATATTTCCTTTAAAAAAATTTCAAAATAACCACCAAGGGTTTCGACAGAAGAAACAATGCAAATCCAAGGCTTTTGGTGTTAAATCAGTGGTTCTTAACCTTCCTTTGGCCGCGACCCTTTAATACCCTTCATCGTGTTGTGGCGACCCCCCAGCCACAAAATTAGTTTCGGTTATACTTCATAACTATAGAGCATATTATGTGTTTTCAGGTGGTCTTAGGCGACCTCTGGGAAAGGGTCGTGCGACCTCCAAAGGGATCGCGACCCACAGGTTGAGAACCGCTGTGCTAAATGGTTATTTAAAAAAAATAATCACTGTTCATTGTGTGAAAAAATAAAGTTTAAAGTGTCCATTTATTCTAAAGCTGTAATTTAATTATCAAAATATTAAAATGCTCTACGCCACAATGTCAGTGACGCGACCAGAGGGCGCTGATTTCATTAAATAAAATTCCTTATAACTGAGCCAAATGAGGTTCTTAAATATAAGTATAGTATGTTAGACGCGTTATATTTTAATTTTCTTTAACGGAATAGGTTGGTGTGATAAATCTGCTGTGTAGAAGGTGGCTGTACATTAGAGTAGTAATGTATTTCAGGGGCGTTGGCGTACTGGGGGGAGAGGGGTAGCACTAATTCGGATTCTTGTAAAGTGCGTTACTCGAATGCATGTTTTTTCAAGTAGCTTTAGTAGATGGGAAGTTCTTTAGTAGATGGGAAGTTCTTTAGTAGTTGGGAAGTTCTTTAGTAGATGGGAAGTTCTTTAGTAGATGGGAAGTTCTTTAGTAGATGGGAAGTTCTTTAGTAGATGGGAAGTTCTTTGGTAGATGGGAAGTTCTTTAGTAGATGGGATGTTCTTTAGTAGATGGGAAGTTCTTTAGTAGATGGGAAGTTCTTTAGTAGATGGGAAGTTCTTTAGTAGATGGGAAGTTCTTTAGTAGAGGGGAAGTTCACTCACAGCGGTCGCTACTGTTTGGGAGGGCCGGGGGGGGGGGGGCATATCTAGTCACAAATAAAAATTCTCTGTGTAAGGGGTCGTTCGCAAATTACGTCACGCAAAAACATGACCTTTTCAGACCCTTCTCCCTCCCTGTTACAAAGACCTCCCCCCCCCCTTTGAGCGAGACGTAATTTGCGAACGACCCCTAACTATTTTTGGCTGTAACGCTGTGTCTACATAGGCTAACAAAATAATATTTTCAGAAGTTAGAAATAATTAAATGCATGTTTTGTCGAGTAACTGTAGTAGATGGGAACTTCATTCACGTAGTAGATGGGAACTTCATTCACGTAGTAGATGGGAACTTCATTCGCGTAGTAGATGGGAACTTCATTCACGTAGTAGATGGGAACTTCATTGACAGGTTCTTGAAAAGAAATGTTGCTGTCAAAACAATTTTAATCGCCCTGCTGCTGATATTTGGCTCTTTTGACTCATGAGTTTGCCGACCACTGGATTAAGTCATTGATGGAAATAGATAAAAATGAAAAGGGATATAAAAGAGGGGAGATAAAGAAAGGGTGGTATAGAGAGGGGGAGAATTGAGGTGAGGGGCTGGTGGTAATATCAAGTAATATCAATAATATTGAAGTCCAAATTTGGGGAGGAAATTCATAGTGATTCGTGTGAGAGAGATATATGTATAGGAGAGGGGGATAGAGAGATGAATGTAAAGAGAGAGAGGGAGAGAGATAGAGGAAGAGAGTAATAAAGGGAGGGAGAGGGGAATATAGAGAGTGATATAACAAGATAAAGGGAGAGAGAGAGAGAAAGAGAGATTGGGAGAGAGATAAATGGGGAGATAGAGAGAGGTCTATAGAGAGGGATAGATGGAGATAAAGAGAGAGGGAGAGAAAGAGAGAGAGAGAGATGAGGAAAGAAAAGATCACGCGTGTTTGTATTTGCGAGTACGAGCTAGTCATAAAGTAAAGCAAGGGTGGGTGGATGTAAAGGAAAAGCTACAGCTGTAAAGCGGGAGGGATGTGGCGATAAAATCAAATTCTCACGGCGTTTCTACTGGAAAGACACAACAGAGAACATGCGAGTTAACTCTTCACTGTGCTGCGTAAGCGGCAGCGTCCCCGAGGAGACTTGGGGGCGTCCACATGGGGTTTTGCCTCTTCGTGGCGTGGCAGACTAGTAGGGGGGACTTGTCCACCCGAAGCTAAAAAACCCCGGCCAAACGCATGACTCCCAACGCAACGGGAGCTGCCACTAACATGATTACTAGTTGCTATTAATGGATATGAAGCTTGGGTGGCCACTAAAACCAATGCTGATGATTTTAGCTACGCGGCCGTGAGAAAGCCGCTCTTTGGAAACCGTTTCGTCCCACCACTACCAACGTCCCGACCGAAAGACTCCCTGGGCGGTGGGGAATGGTAACGCAACACCAACCCCCCGGAGTGGAAGCAAAGCCGTCCAGACCCACAGAGAGTGGACTGCGGACGCTTTAAACGCAGCGTCCTCGGTCGACCGGGCCTCCCCTAGGTCAAGGGGGAAGTTCCCGGCGCCCTTCCGCACGGGCTGGCGTCGGGTTAAGTCCTTCAGTGCGCTGGATTGTGTGGGGGGCGCCGGGGGGGGGGCATTAAGAGCTCGCGCTCGACGGCCCACCGACTCCATCTCTTATGCGACATTTTCACTTAACTCTATAAGACATACTTGAAAAGTAGCCCGAGTTACACCACCTAGTCCATGCTTACTGATGAAGAAATAGTCAAAGCAGATGTCGTTGACAAAATTGGCGTCAATAATAAATACATCAGATATCAAAATCAATACAGGGCAAAACAATATCAAGTTATTTGATTATATGGGCTCTGAAGTGTTACATAGTTGTTGGTTCGGAACCATTTATATTATAGTCTGCATATTTAATTAATATAAACCCCTTTTAGCACAGCAGTCGAAATTTAACAACCTGTTCTCGCTACACAAGATCGGACAGATTGCAGCACAACACTGACTTGAAGAATTGAGTTATAGACTATGCGATTCTCATTGCTGGTTTGATGGACGTATTGTTGGATAGCTTCAGGCTAGAATAACACAGAAAACTGTTGTTCATTAGCTTCAGTCTAGAATACCACATAAAAATGTTGTTCGTTAGCTTCAGGCTATATTACTACAGAAGACAGTTGTTCGTTAGCTTCAGACTTGATTACAACAGAACACAGTTGTTCGTTAGCTTCAGACTAGATTACTACAGAAGACGGTTGTTCGTTAGCTTCAGACTAGATTACTACAGAAGACAGTTGTTCGTTAGCTTCAGACTAGAATACCACAGAACACAGTTGTTCGTTAGCTTCAGACTAGATTACCGCAGAACACAGTTGTTCGTTAGCTTCAGACTAGAATACCACAGAACACAGTTGTTCGTTAGCTTCAGACTAGAATACCACAGAACACAGTTGTTCGTTAGCTTCAGACTAGATTACCGCAGAACACAGTTGTTCGTTAGCTTCAGACTAGAATACCACAGAACACAGTTGTTCGTTAGCTTCAGACTAGATTACCGCAGAACACAGTTGTTCGTTAGCTTCAGACTAGATTACCACAGAACACAGTTGTTCATTAGCTTCAGACTAGATTATCACATAACACAGTTGTTCATTAGCTTCAGACTAAATCACCAAAGGACACAGTTGTTCATTAGATTCAAGCTAGACTACCAGAGTACACAGTTGTTCATTAGCTTTAGTCTAGATTACGACAGAGCATACTGTTTTTGTTGGAAGTGCAGATAATTTAGATGTAATTTTGAAACTTACCATTGGTGCATATTTCCCCACTTCCACATACATCGGACACAAGGCATCCTGGAAACAGAAAATAGTTCATTAGATTTAATAAGCAACGATATATAGATGTTTTTAAATTGGGGGGGGGGGGCTATTTAATCAATCCTGTATGATGTATGAGAGGGAAAAAATGCTATACTGATTTCCACCTCCCCACCCCCGCGCAGAAAAAAAGTTGATCTAAATTGTATTTTAATTTTTTACTTTCTTGGTGGTTATTTTCTTCTTTTTTGGTTTTGTTAACTAAATCCCACAAGGTGTGTTGACGTATTAAGTCAACCAAAGCCAACCAGGTGTGTTGACGTCACAAGTCAACCAAATCCAAGCGGGTGTGTTTACGTCACAAGTCAACCAAATCCAACCAGGTATGTTGACGTCACTAGTCACCCAAAGCCAACAAGGTTTATTGGCGCTATTAGTCAGCCAAAGCCAACAAGGCGTGTTGACGTCGTAAGTTAACGAAAGTTATCGAAAGCCAACAGGTGTGTTGACGTCATAAGTCAGCCAAATCCAACTAGGTGTGTTGACGTCCTAAGTTAACAAAAGTTAACCAGAGCCAACAAGGTCTGTTGACGTCATAATTCAATGTAACTCGAAAGGGAGCCACGGCAGTGAATTTGCATCCTAAAATTATTTCTGTTTCGGAAATTTAAACATTCCGAAACGACATATAAACTATTTGTCAAAACAAAAATGTATTAAATCTACAGCCTATGGCCACTAATGTATATTAACATAGCCCTCTTGTGCATCAACCGGTGCACTGATGCTGAGTTGCAAGCCCATTTCATAGATATAAAAATATTTAAAAAATGACCCGCGACCCACCATCTCACCCAAACAAAAATTGTATGACATGAATGTATTTTTGTGAAGGCACTTAAACTGGGATCGTCGAACTACAGAACAGACCACAATTGGTCCTCCGTCGCTTTTTTTTAAATCGGCTGTTGAACTCAGAATGGACCACAATTGGTCCTCATTCGCATTTTTAGCGACTGTTGAACTCAGAATGGACCACAATTGGTCCTACGTCGCTTTCTTTTAGTGGCTGCCGAACTCAGAATTGAGCACAATTGGTCCTCCGTCGCTTTTTTTAGTGGCTTCCGAACTCAGAATGGAAATTACATTTTAAATCATACCCCCCCAACCCCCCTTCTTTCCCCACTCCCCTACTCCCGTACCTCCCCGTTTTTTTTTTGTTTTTTTATTGTGGGTGTCCAATCCAATCATGATGCCACATTTTTGTTACCACCTTCCCGTGAGAATTTTCTTTTCCCCTCTTCCGAGAATTAGACACCAAATGCTTGTGACATAAATAGACATGCCATACCAGGTTACACCCACGCGCCTCACAGACGTTGACAACGGAACCACGTCACGATAGTGTTATCCGCCCATGGGAGAGTCATCTAATGAGCGTCATTGAAACGGTTTCATTAAGTTTGATCCCAAAATACATAACGGAGCCGGTTCCCCTGCTTTTTACAAGGACCAAATCAATAGTGATGCTCGTGATAAACAAATCTAGCTCCCCCCCCCCTTCCACCACCCCCACCCCAACTCTTAAGTCAGCATTGCGCTTGGTCACAGGTGACTACATTATTTTTGACTATTTATTCCTCCGCTAAAATGGGTAATAATCGCTTGTCTAAAACGAATGGATTACTTTGAGGGTGTGTGGTAGGGTCGGGGAATAGCCGGGGGTCGGAGGGTCAAGGAATTGACATAGTAGTTTTATACGAGAAGACGAAGGAGACCGTAGGTCAACTTCAAATTTAACTACACGAGAGACATCGTTTTTTTTTTCCTTCATTCTTATCACGATCAGAAATTTCACCCCCACCCGCTTAAGTATCATCGAAGGGGGGAAAAAAAGGGGGGGGGGTGTTTTACGGGATTGTTATTGAAAATTATAATTTAATGAAATTGCTTCGACCTGATTTAACAATGTGTTGTTGTTTTTTTTAATTATTTTAACCTGAACAAATTAGACGTGTCAACCAAAGCTATTTCGAAGCTTGTGAATAGAGAATTTGACAAAGTTTGACAGATGAATGTGTCTTTTTGTGCTCTCTCAGCTTGTTTTGTTAATATACATTATATACTTCACTGTTCTCCTCTCACTGTCGAACATACGTCCAAAATAAAAAAATAAAAAAACTTAACAAGATACCCGCCACCCACACACTCCTACATCGCCTGCTTATTCTGACGAGAATAGGCTGGTACTCCTCTCCGCTAACAATGGAACACTGTTTACTACAGACGTTCTCGAACATTGGGGGCACAGACAACTCCATTATACAAACGGGACTTCTTTTGTTACTATTCCTAACATCCAGACACGAGGATTCTTAAAACTTTAAAAAAAAAAAAAAAAAAAGTATTTCTTTTCAAAGAATGATTAGAAAGTTATTAAGCGTCAGATTTTGTTCCCCTCTTATTTCATAAGAACGTATTTATAAATATATGTTGATTTCATGTTCATGCCAGTTTCCATGCTTGTAATTAATTGATCATATAAAGCAGAGGTCCCCACACTTTTTGTCTCGTAGACCACTTGCAATGTTTTTTCGGTTTTGAGTAGGATCCCCTGCTTACCTGATATTGATTTTCTAGTTAGCAACCCCATCCACCATATTATTCCTTCCCACGTTTGAGACCCGTCGAGACATCGGTTAATGATAAGAGGGACACTGTGGGGGCGCGGGGGGGGGGGCGCGTGACAGCTAGCGATAAGAAGACAGTGGTGGCCGGTAGCCTTTTCCCATTCCTCCGAACAACGGAACGCGGTCAATCAATTATGACAAGGCCAGGGGCGTGGTTGCTTCATCTCTAACGAAGTAGCCGGAGACGTCGGACTTTGCCTTCGTACCTGACAAAAATCGAGGGCTGGGGCAAAAATCGCACGTGTACAGCTTGTTTCTTTATAGAATAGCATCCGTCATTTATTTTGACCGTGTGTACTCCTTAAAACGTATTAATTTAGATCATTGGATCAGATGAAAATGGTCTAGAAATGATAAACTAGAAAATAATTTAATTTTTTTTATGCCATTGGCAACACTGGTTTGGGGGGGGGGGGGGGAGGGAGGGGCGCACAAAATTACTAAAGCTAAGTGTCCACAGAGTTTGAGGAACACTTGCACAATTATATTTTTTTCTAAATGTAGCCACCGATAGATGACTGTCGGCCTCTATCCAAACATTGAGTCCAGTAATCCAGATAAGATCGTCCTTATGTTGTCAAGTACTTACAACAAGGACTCACAAGGTACACCGGCAACTTAATGAATAGTTCGTCAGCATTATATATTATAGCTTTGTGAGAACCTCCGGGTATGGTGAGCACTTCCGAGTGTGGTGAAAATATCCGAGTATGGTGAAAACCTCCGAGTATGGTGAGCACCTCCGAGTATGGTGAGCACCTCCGAGTATGGTGAGCACTTCCGAGTATGGTGAAAACCTCCGAGTATGGTGAAAACCTCCGAGTATGGTGAGCACCTCCGAGTATGGTGAGAACCTCCGAGTATGGTGAGGACCTCCGAGTATGGTGAGGACCTCCGAGTATGGTGGACACCTCCGAGTATGGTGAGAACATCCGAGTATGGTGAGAACCTCCGAGTATGGTGAGAACCTCCGAGTATATTGAGCATCTCCGAGTATGGTGAGGACCTCCGAGTAAGGTGAGCACCTCCGAGTATGGTGAAAGCCTCCGAGTATGGTGAGCACCTCCGAGTATGGTGAGGACCTCCGAGTATGGTGAGGACCTCCGAGTATGGTGAAAACCTCCGAGTATGTTGAGCACTTCCGAGTATGGTGAGGACCTTCGAGTATGGTGAGCACTTCCGAGTATGGTGAGCACCTCCGAGTATGGTGAGCACTTCCGAGTATGGTGAAAACCTCCGAGTATGGTGAGCACCTCCGAGTATGGTGAGCACTTCCGAGTATGGTGAAAACCTCCGAGTATGGTGAAAACCTCCGAGTATGGTGAGCACCTCCGAGTATGGTGAGAACCTCCGAGTATGGTGAGGACCTCCGAGTATGGTGAGCACCTCCGAGTATGGTGAGAACATCCGAGTATGGTGAGAACCTCCGAGTATGGTGAGAACCTCCGAGTATATTGAGCATCGCCGAGTATGGTGAGGACCTCCGAGTAAGGTGAGCACCTCCGAGTATGGTGAAAGCCTCCGAGTATGGTGAGCACCTCCGAGTATGGTGAGGACCTCCGAGTATGGTGAGGACCTCCGAGTATGGTGAAAACCTCCGAGTATGTTGAGCACTTCCGAGTATGGTGAGCACCTCCGAGTATGGTGAGCACCTCCGAGTATGGTGAGAACCTCCGAGTATGGTGAGCACCTCCGAGTAAACGTAGGGGAACCTTTTAAACCAAGATATTCAGAAAGCTTGAAATATAGAACAGAACAATCCACGGGATGTTTCGGTTTAAAAGCCTTCATACGGAACCAGACAACAAAAAGAACACACACATACACACAAAAAGAGTTCTAAAAGAAAACATGGACTACACGTCTTAGAAATTAAGCAAGAAACAATAGAACAATTAGATGGCGCCTTACTCGCACACAGACTACAGTCGAACCCGCTAATCTCGACCTCGGTTAATTCGCCAACCCTATTAAGTCGACGTTTTTGAAGTGGAACCGCCAAATTCTCTCTTTGTCTTAACATTTTCTCATCGGTTATGTCGATTCTTTTATGTCGCCGAACCCTAATATCTCGAGAGCAAAAGAGGGCCAAATTTGCCACTTAACGTTGGTTATCTCGATCCCCGTGACCGATCGCCAGCTTTTGAAAAGTTAGTTATCGATGCCACTTCACTATTTCACTACCGTATTTTCGCGTTTGTATCGACAATCCCATCTTAGCAGTACATTGTTGGTTGTCAAAGAAATTTGTGGCATGGGTAGGGGCAGGACCGACCCTAACAATTGCGGGGCCCTATGCGAAACGGATTGCGTGGGGCCCAGTCTGGGTAGGAATAAGGATGATAAGTGAAAATTAAGATTTTGTATTAGAAAATAAATTCGGGCCAGGGCCTATGAAAGTGCGGGGCCCATTGAGGCCGCATAGATTGCAGTGGACAAAGGCCGACCATGGGTAGGGGGATTGGTAGGTGTGTCAAAGGTTATAAATATATCACCGCAACGTATCGTATTGATCGTGATGGTCATATTGTTGCTTTGTGTGTCACAGTGAACTAGCTATCTGCGGGTGAGGGAAGGTTGGTTCCACCGAGCGAAATAATGACGTCACAGCATGAAAAGACGTTTTGGCGGACTACAGTGTGTTGTGACTATGTCATGTTAAATATTACCACTACAGCGATCTCTTAATGAAAACACAAAGCAATAGTATTCGCAGTGGCGTAGCGAGCTTAACTCGCGCCCGGGGCACAATACCTTTTTAGCGCACCCCCCTCTATTCGAAAACCATACAATATTATATGTAAAATATACTATTTGGCGCCCCTTTGTGAGTAGCGCCCGGGGCATGATGCCCCCTTGCCCCCCTCGCTACGCGACTGAGTATACGGACATACGATAACTGTGAACATGTTGTTAGCAAACATGTATGTACATTTTTATAGCATGCCGATCGCTTCATCAAACAAATAACGGCAACGCTGTTGTGTAAAAAAACCCTAAAAAAACACGTGCATGTACATTCTCATTTATTAACGCACATCATGTGTATAAAGACATTTCAAGCACATGTTAATATATTGCCGACATATTGGTTTTCGTTTATCTCGATCCTCGGTTATCTCGACGCCTTTTGGCATACCCCGTGGCCGTCGACATAACCGGGTTCGACTGTATATACAAAACTGAACAATTCGTTATGTCAAAACTACGTGAGGCCTAAACGTGTAGTGTTTCCCTCCATAGGATCAAACAGACAACAGACAAATTCTTTGGATTCATGTCGACTTAACAATGCCTAACACCATTGAAGAATTAATCGCGTCTGGTCAGATACTACAGAAGTAGTTAAAACGGGACATGGAACCGGTCACCCCTCCTCTCACCCACCCCCTCTCACCCCAACTAACTAACTAACACACATATTCTGGTGAAGGTCTGAGATTACTCTCTTAAGACCCCGGCTAGTAAATTGGCAACCAGCTCCATCTGCTGAGCTGTGCCATACAACATTTTCCTCACATAGGCTTCCCCCTCCGCCCTGGCCTCCCCCCGGAAGCTCCAGTGAGGGACATTCGGTCAACAGATGCGCCAGTGTCTCCGGGGCCAGGTTGCAATGCCGGCAGGTAGGATCCCGATTGTTGTCGAGCCACCAGAAGTATGTGCCTAAGGGTCAATTCACCCCAACTCATTAACTCTATCCAACAGTCATGGGCGTAGCCTTAAAGTTTTGAGACCCAGACCTTGCTCATTTTGGTTAATTTAAATTGTGGAATGGAAAGAAGAAAAAAAAATTTTAAAAAAAAAAAAAATCTGAACTTATTGTGACGTAACAGACTATAGTTTAATAGACAACAGCGTAGCTTTGAGGTAATGACATTTTTTTAGCACTGATTAAATGTAATAAATAACCGCATTACGTTCTCAAACTTCTTTGCAACGTCTCTTAGTTATAACTTAACATGGGCTCATGGGACGATTCTCAAAGTAAACGAAGCGAAGCATTAAGATTGTTGAAATAGATCAATACGTAAAGACTGTTGAAACAGATCAATACATAAAGATTGCTGAAGCAGATTAATACATAAAGTTTGTTGAAACAGATCAATACATAAAGATTGTTAAACACATCAATACATAATGATTGTTGACACAGATCAATACATAATGATTGTTCACACATATCAATACATACTGATTGTTGACACAGATCAATAAAAAGATTGTTGAAACAGAACAATACATAAAGATTGTTGAAACAGATCAATACATAAAGATTGTTTAACATATCAATACATAATGATTGTTGACACAGATCAATACATAATGATTGTTCACACAGATCAATACATAATGATTGTTCACACAGATCAATACATAATGATTTTTCACACAGATCAATACATAAAGATTATTTAAGGCAGTGCTACTCAAAGTGGTGGTCCGCGGACCGGCACCGGTCCGCGGGCCATCATCCGCCGGTCCGCAGAAGTTTTCAAGAAAACTCATTTCGCTACCAGGTCAGTACAAGAAAAATAGTGCACCGGTCCCTGGTGCAATGGAAAAAAATTCCTGCCGGTCCGCCATACTAAAAAGTTTGAGAAGCACTGATTTAAGGGATGCCAGACCTTTAGATTGCGGAAGCAGACAAATGAGACTGATTTTTTTGAATAGACAGAAAAACGCTACTCCCTTAGACCATGATCACAAAAAAAGATCTTCCTACATAAAAAATAAGGATTTATTGTTTAATACTAATATATAGTTCAGCCACACCTAGTGTGAGACGTGTGTAACTTGATTTTCATCTTTTTATATTGAGTTTAAACTTTATATTTACAATTCGTTATAATAAATAAATACGTTTTTTTAAAAAAAGTAATACTTAAAAACGTGGGGAGAGAAAATGTTAACATGTGACGAGGGGCTATAGAGGAATGAGTACATTTGTATAAGAGTTCAAAGGGTCTGGAGTCAAGAGTCTAAAAGTCTACAACGAGACCGTGTACATCGGTTAATTAACTGTCACCACTCCTTGGCGTGTACACTTTCTGATTTACTGACACCACTTCATGGCGTGTACACTGTCTGTTTACTGTCACCACTTCATGGCGTGTACACTGTCTGTTTACTGTCAGTCACCACTCCTTGGCGTGTTATGTCGATTCTTTTATGTCGCCGAACCCTAATATCTCGAGAGCAAAAGAGGGCCAAATTTGCCACTTAACGTTGGTTATCTCGATCCCCGTGACCGATCGCCAGCTTTTGAAAAGTTAGTTATCGATGCCACTTCACTATTGGCGTGTACACTGTCGGATTTACCGTCACCATTCATTGGCGTGTACACTGTCTGATTTACTGTCACCACTCCTTGGCGTGTACACCGTCTAATTTACTGTCACCACTCCTTGGCGTGTACACTGTCTGATTTACTGTCACCACTCCTTGGCGTGTACACTGTCTGATTTACTGTCACCACTCCTTGGCGTGTACACTGTCTGATTTACTATCACCACTCCTTGGCGTGTACACTGTCTAATTTACTGCCACCACGCCGTTCGTGTTTGTAAAAGTTCATTTTCGTAAGTCTCCACGGACCGATCAATGCAATCTACTTGGGGACGAACCGAGTCTGTTCAACACACGTCATTTGTACTTGATGTCAGCTGGAACGAATGCGGACGTCACCGAACACGCCGTCAGACGTCCCGTGAATAGCAGGATTTGGAATCGGTTATCTGGAGTTGTCAAGGTTTCTAAATATGTCATGACTGGAGCTATTGATGAGAAAGTCAAGCAAGGTTCCTAAATATGTCATGACTGGAGATATTGATGAGAAGGTCAAGGTTCCTAAATATGTCATGACTGGAACTATTGATGAGAAAGTCAAGGTTCCTAAATATGTCATGACTGGAGCTATTTATGAGAAGGTCAAGGTTCCTAAATATGTCATGACTGGAGCTATTTATGAGAAGGTCAAGGTTCCTAAATATGTCATGACTGGAACTATTGATGAGAAGGTCAAGGTTCCTAAATATGTCATTACTGGAGATATTGATGAATAATCACCATTAGTATACATTGATTGATTGGATATTTATATAGCGCTGGTATCCATGCTACTTTAGCATGCTCACTGCGCTCTGGTTTTCATAAATCTGTTTTAAAAAAAGAAATTTAAATGTTTCTTAAATGATTTTTTATCCTTTTCAATACCCCTCAAAGATTGAGGCAAACTATTCTATACCATTCGATTATTTTTTCCATGGAATAATTATCCCTCAGATTCAGTCGCCATTTTGGGCATGTGTCCTTCGGCCAGCGGTCATGGAGAAGAATTTACACACTCTCTTACTGCTGCAGTTTCATTTTAACAAAAGGTATTGGAGTAGTCTGGTCTTTTGTATAGATATCCATGGGCTACATGAAAATTAGTTCTTTTCTTGAATAAGAAGCCGCTTGCCATTAGCTTTAACGAAACACGGTAAAAGAAAATTCACAGATAAGTCTTTTCTGATAAAACAGTTCAGCCGTTGTTTAAAAAGAAATAGTTTTCAACACTATGAAAAAAACATCAATGTTTTAGACAAAGATCATGTAGTTGATATATGAATTATAGCGTCCCAAAAGAAATAACTTTGTGTGATACAGTATGGCATTTCCCGAGTGGCGACTGCTACAGGCGGCCGTCATCATATTTCACAATTTAAAGAATTGCACATTTTTCAATAAGCCTATAGGGCTACATCAACAACACACCACAACGTTAGCTGTTGTTAGACATAAATAAGCAACCCCTAGAAACAAAGTTGTTCGTTTAAATCCTTTATAAAATGTAATATCGAGCAATGAGGAAGTGGGGATGGGGCTGAAAATTTGACACAGCATGCATACAAATAATGCACTATATAAGAATACCAGTTAGTGCGCCGCCCCCCCCCCCCGCCCCCTCGATACCACACATTTCTATCACGCCTCTGACCTATATTAATATTCTAATGACCCACCCGCTTTTTCTTTTACACCGCAGATTTTTTCACTAGCTATTTGCACTTGTGTTTAAAGAAAAAAAAAAGAAATCTCATTTACTTCATTTAGCGCAATTATCAGGAATTTTATTTCGTGACATCAGTTTCATCAAATTTCCTCCGTCGTCCCTTTGAAAAACAGGAAGACGTGATTTTTGGGGTTGAAAATTTGAAAGAATGTGCCGTCATCGGCAACGAGTCTATGTGCCAAGTTTCAGCTGGATAGGTTGACTTGAAGTGGGTCCGACGATTCTGCCCTTTACACACAAATAAAAGCGAAATTCATATAAAGATTTTGAAACCCTGTTTTACGCATTCTTCATTGTTGTTCTTTTGTTTGTCCTGAACTCTGTTCATGTACATCATGGTCAGCGTGTAAAATTAAATTTGAACATTTAAATTTAAAAATAAAAAAAAGAGTTTAAAAGCTCCGAGACATGGGATTGTGATGAAAATCTTAGCACTGAACCGATCCCAATTTTAAATTAAAAAATATCTGATAGCTTTTGTTCTTTTGCGTTGACGGCCATAACAAGCGTGTTGAAAGCTGGTGATAATGCCACGGGCGATGTACTCTGCATACCGCAGATGCACCGGATCCAACGACCGGGCGGTGGATTTCACTGACGTTGACATTGGTGCACGAGGAAATAATTTTGCGTCAAATTTCCTTTCGAACGCATTATTTTGTTTTAATATATAGTATAATTAATAATAAAACAATTTGACGAAAATTTTAACGTCTGAGCTGAAAAAAAAGATTCGACCAGATTTCCGTTCAATCAAATTTAAGTCGATAAATTTTCCGTCGACGAAATTTCTTTCAAAAAGATCAGTGGTCTCCAACTTTCTTTGGAACCAGGGACCGGTTTTGTAAAAGAAAAAAAAAGATTCCAAATGACATGGGACGTGATGTTTTGGGAAATCAAAAAAACGCACTGTGAAGCCCAGTGATTGGGGAACCCTGGGCTTATAGACGACGACAATGACTTAATCTTTCTCTGTACCGTGTCACTGAATCGGTCTGATGATATTATACAAACAAAAGGCAATTCGTTAAGCAGGGAAATTTTTCTGGGAGAGGGAATTTTTCGGAAAGCTTACTATCAAACCTTTTCTACCGCATCATATATATTACGTCAAATTTTCTACGTATTTAAAATAGTATTATTGTGTTAAGTTAGTATGCAATTTGAATGAGGTGTTTCTTTAACTTTAACAGCCAACAATCTGCCCCGTTACCCAGAAATTGTGTTTTATGCATGCTCAACAATCTAAGCGACTTAAGAGACACAAACAGTGTCACCGTTAGTGATATAATAAAGAGACCAAAGTTGTACGAATTCGTATGAAAAGTGTAAACCAACAATGGTAGTGTCACGAATAATGATAGTGACATCAAAATATAAATAGTGAAGCATTCAGTGAGACCAGAGATATACAATAAATATTGAGACCAAAAGGGATATAAATATTGAGACCAAAATTGATATAAGAAATATATGACACCAAACTTGAAATAAATAGTGAGACCAAAAGTTATATAAGTATTGAGTCCAAAAAGAGATAAATATTGAGGCCAAAAACGACAAAAATATTGAAAACAAAAGCACTATGAATTTTGAGACCATAAGCAATATAAATATCGAGGCCAAATGTGATTACAAATTTTACTCAAATAGCGACACTGACGGGGGTACAAATAGTCTCGAAACTTTTGATTTTAAAATTCCATTAATAAAAGTGTGTAGTCCTACTTTAAACAATTTTTTTAAAAATCTACTGAGTGCTTAAGCCAGCTGACTATTTCTCACATCCATATTAAGAAATTCAAATTCATTTGACTTCAGCCAGACCCAAGTCTGTTGTCCCTTCCCAGCCTGGCCGTTCCCGCGCCTTTATCCTGGGAACACATTTTAACCAAAGAATGTCCTCCAGCTTTACATTTCTCTCACCTTGACATTGGGGGAGGAAAGGAAAAGACAAATTCCTCGAGGACATAAATTGGTGACGAGATTTGGTGGGAGAGAAGCCCTAATGGCGCCACCAAGCGGAGAGAGGCATTTCTCGTCTGCTATAGAAATCGAGGGCGGAAGAAATAATTACAAAAACCAAGATTCCGTTGGGCATTTTAATTATCTTATTTAAACGCGACCCATCTGGAGACTCTTGGCGAGAGGGTTCATGAGTGGATACTCACTGGATATTCGATCCAAAAAAAAAGCAGGTTAATTTAACGTATCAAGACATTTGTGAAGTTTTATTCTCCACAATAAATAAATAAATATATATATATATGTACGATGTATATAGGTATACATATAAATAGGATCATTCTAAAATTATTTTAAATATGACTCCACATTTTTGAAAAACTTAAACATGTTGTATTTTATTTTTTAAAATAAATATTTAACAGGGTTGATGGTGGTCATCTTTGTGAGTGGTGATTGAATAAAACTATTGTGATTTCGAAAAGGGGCTTCATTGCTATGCCCACCACGCACCCCCTCACACTAGAGCATTAGATGGTCATCTTTGTGAGTGGTGATTGTATAAAACTATTGTGATTTCGAAACGGGGCTTCATTGCTATGCCCACCACGCACCCCCTCACACTAGGGCACCAGGTGGTCATATTTGTGAGTGGTGATTGTATAAAACTATTGTGATTTCGAAAAGGGGCTTCATTGCTATTCCCACCACGCACCCCCTCACACTAGGGCACCAGGTGGTCATATTTGTGAGTGGTGATTGTATAAAACTATTGTGATTTCGAAAAGGGGCATCATTGCTATGCCCACCACGCACCCCCTCACACTAGGGCACCATCGGTCTTTAACAATCCAAACCAGCATACATAGACTCTCACGTCGTTTACAAGTCCAATTTTCTAATTTTAAAAAAACCTATTCTGTTTATTAAAGATAGGATCTCAGTGCATTTGCACCAGATCCTTATTTCCACAATGCCGTATTGCAATACTAAGGAGGGAAAAAAAAACATTAGGGGTCGTTCGTAAATTACGTCACGCAAAGAAAATAGACCCCCCTCCCTCCCCTGTCACGAAGTGTCACCAATTCTTTACCCCCCCCCCCCCCCAACCCGCCCCAGTGTAACGTCACACCTAAAAAATCAAAACTTACATAAAATTTTCAGAACTAAACTAAGATTTTATTTTATTCTTTAAAATTTCCCATTATGGATTAAGATGTAGCATTATTACAAAACTGTGTGTGACGTGAACAACGAAGTCCTCCACAAGCCGAATGTAAAATAGCCACAACAGTTTTTGCGTCATTTTTCGATATGCGCAAAAAGGTGTGAGCGACTGAGTTTCACAGTACCTATAATACCTGAGGCAATTTCGACCTCAAATTAATGTGTTGTTTTTTTAATTAATTAAATAAAGATTTTTTCACAATTAGAAAATGTTAGATTAATGGGAAAAAAAGTGACATCACAATTTTTTTTACGAAGTGGCTATTGGTACACGGGTACCAGAATTGAGAGGTTGGGATTAAAAAACGATTTAAAATATTTTTGTTGGGTTTGTAAGACCAAATGAGGTATCAAATGAAAGATAATTGAATGTACTATACGCTTGAAATCTTAATTCTTCAGTTTAACTAAAATAAACTACCACAAATGACATCCGAATAGCATTGAGTTTAATGTGTCCCGGGTCCAAATGGGGTCGCTGCGTGTCCGTGTACATTTTCACTAATGCTATTCGGATGTCATTTGTAGTAGTTTATTTCAGTTAAAATGAAGAATAAACCAATTTTGCAGCCAATAATTTACCTCTCCCTCCACCTTGTCACAAAGTGTCACAAATTCTCGACCCCCCCCCCCCAACCGCCCCCCACCCCGAGCGTGACGTAATTTACGAACGACTCTTTAGCCTACAAAGAATTAGGATGAAATTCCAACGCTGTTAAGTTGGAATAATCAATTTTCCTGACAGAGGACGTTAATCAACACTTTTTATCGCATAGTTATTTTTTTAGAGCCCACCAGTATGATATGAAACTTATGCTTTATGTTTGCTGCGATTAATCGACCGAGGATTTAGCAGAGGATTAATTTTTATAATGTATTTATTTTTTAATATCATGCACTTTTAAAGACAGGCCGGATTGTCCGAAAGTATTTTACCGGCGCGCAAGAAAACAGGCGAATATTAATTAAGAGATTGTTTGTTACACGCCTCTGACAATAGCGACAAAGCAGGCGTTTTAATCCAAGCAACATCTTGCAGTCATTGGTGCTGTATGCAACGTCTTGCCGTCATTGGTGCTGCATGCAACAGAATTTAAACTGAAGAGTCGGAATTGCGTTGCTGTTTGTATTCTTTGACACAATGTGACGATGGTGTAGACTTGACACAATGTGACGATGGTGTGGACTTGACACAGTGTGACGACTGTGTAGACTTGACACAGTGTGGCGACGGTGTAGACTTGACACAATGGGACGATGGTGTAGACTTGACACAATGGGACGATGGTGTAGACTTGACACAATGTGACGATGGTGTAGACTTGACACAGTGTGACGATGGTGTAGACTTGACACAGTGTGACGACACGCGTTTCCCCCCTCCCTACGCATCTACTATATAATTTGGTCCACAAAAAAACACTATTTTTTTTTAGTCAAGTCTGTTAACCTCTGGGTACGCCAAATCATCATTCTTGCATGCCCCCTCAATTCTTGCATGCCCCCTCAATTCTTGCATGCCCCCTCAATTCTTGCATGCCCCCCTCAATTCTTGGATGCCCCCTCAATTCTTGCATGCCCCATCAATTCTTGCATGCCCCCTCAATTCTTGCATGCCCCCTCAATTCTTGCATGCCCCCCTCAATTCTTGCATGCCCCTTCAATTCTTGCATGCCCCCTCAATTCTTGCATGCCCCCTCAATTCTTGCATGCCCCCTCAATTCTTGCATGCCCCCTCAATTCTTGCATGCCCCCCTCAATTCTTGCATGCCCCCTCAATTCTTGCATGCCCCCCTCAATTCTTGCATGCCCCCTCAATTCTTGCATGCCCCCCTCAATTCTTGCATGCCCCCTCAACTCTTGCATGCCCCCCTCAATTCTTGCATGCCCCCTCAATTCTTGCATGCCCCCTCAATTCTTGCATGCCCCCCTCAATTATTGCATGCCCCCTCAATTCTTTCATGCCCCCCTAAACTATGTGATCATTCTATTTAAATATTCAACACCCCAAATGAACTGTTTGTTTCTTAAAATGACAGAACACGTAGTACCGTATTTTTAAAGAAATTGATTTCACTAAACCGATAATATGTCGTTGAAAAAAAGATTATTTCAGATATGTTTTAAAAAGCACACTGTTCTTCGAACATTCCAGAACGATTTATTTACAGTGCGTGCACCAAAGAAAAGCGCGCCGGAAACAATCATGTAATAGATGTTAACAATCACACCGGTCTGATTAAAAAGATGATTAAAAAACTGATTTATAAGCTGATTAAAAAGCTGATTAAAAAGTTGATTAAAAAGTTGATGAAAAAGCTGATGAAAAAGCTGAGGAAAAAGCTGAGGAAAATGCTGATTAAATAGCTGCTTAAAAAGCTGCTTAAAAAGCTGATTAAATAGCTGATAAAAAGCTGATAAAAACTGATTTAAAAACTGATTAAAAATGCTTGCACAAACCAAAATAACTTAGTAAAACTCGAAGCCATTTAAAATAAATTCTGTTTATTTTACTCTTTACTTCCTTCATTTTACGATTTTACCAAATTTACATCTTTTGGGATATAGGTATATTGATTTGGGATATATGTATATTGATTTGGGATATAGGTATATTGATTTGGGATATACGTATATTGATTTGGGATATAGGTATATTGATTTGGGATATAGGTATATTGATTTGGGATATAGGTATATTGATTTGGGATATAGGTATATTGATTTGGGATATAGGTATATTGATTTGGGATATAGGTATATTGATTTGGGATATAGGTATATTGATTTGGGATATAGGTATATTGATTTGGGATATAGGTATATTGATTTGGGATATAGGTATATTGACTTGGGATATAGGTATATTGATTAAATTTTTCACGAAACCACGTACAGGTCAGAAGGTATGACCACGCCAAATTTGGCTGCGATCCATTGCATGGATGTCTCGCTATAAAGTAGCAAAAAAAGAAACAAACACACATACATTGTCACACTGACCTTTGCATAGTTGG
Source organism: Omphiscola glabra (assembly GCA_964017045.1). Lineage (NCBI taxonomy): Eukaryota > Metazoa > Mollusca > Gastropoda > Lymnaeidae > Omphiscola > Omphiscola glabra. Next base: position 47,627,231 of record OZ024794.1, on the reverse strand, counting down.
TATAAAAATTGTGTGTTTTATTTTTTGCTTCGTTGTTTTTTAAAGCTAAAAGTAAGAATCACAAATAGGCTGATCGATTTATACTAAGATAAAAAATAGTTTCTTATTTAAATTTAATTTAGGTTAGAAGAAAAAATTTCAAAATTCTCTATTTCATTATGAAATTCCCCCCCCTTCCCCCCCCCCCCCCCACCTCGGAAAACGTCTGTAAAAAGTTTTTTTGTTTGAGCTTAAGAGTGTCATTACAATTTTTTGTTTTTCTTTTGCTTGGCGCCATTAAACGGGTCCGTGGTCGCCTGTGCGGCAGTTAAGTCGAAATGAGGGACTTGGGATTTGCCATTAAACATCTAAAGAAATGGGTTGACAGTTGTCCAACTCACTAGCGTAATACTCTTCCTCCGAACTACTGGCATGGGAGGGAAAAAATCAATAAGGATGTAGAGATTGTGTGTAACTTTGAGGGTTGAGTTTGGTGTAACTCTGTTATGGTATAGTATGGAGTTGTGGTATAGTATGGAGCAGGGCCGACCTTAACAATTGCTGGGCCCTATGCGAAACGGATTGCACGGGGCCCTTTCTGGGTAGGAATAAGGATAATAAGTGAAAATAAGATTTTGTATTAGAAAATAAATTCGGGGTCGGGGCCTATGAAAGTGCGGGGACCATTGCGACCGCATAGGTTGCAATGGCCTAAGGCCGGCCCTTGTATGAAGTTATGGTATAGTATGAAGTACTGTAACAGGTTTGCAAAAAAGGAGGGGGGATGTCAGTGTACGGGGTGAGGAATACGCAGAAAGTTAGGCGTATATGATTTTTATAAAGATGGTATTGTAAAAAGAGGAAAAGAAAAGGGGGGGGGGGGTAAATCAAACATCATGACTCCCAAAACCCTCAATACTGGGAAAATAAGAACATCTACATTCAGTGAGATTGTGTTTAAGTTGAGTGGTCTTGTTGTAAACAGAGCTCGAATCAAACAATTCATTAACTCTTGTGTGTTAATGTATGTCTGTATGTGGGTGGGGGAGGAGATTGGGAAGAATACAAATAAACGGAATGTTGGTCTGAATATAGATCCCAGCGATCACAAAGCGATGACCACTGTCCAGCTCTGTGCCGTTTTAAAAAACAACCACCCAGCCCTACGCAACGATGGCATTGAGCAACAGGCTACGCCCCTGCTCCCGCGAGGAATACGAATTAGGGCATGCCAAAGCCACAACCTTCATCTCAGTTGTCGTGAGGAAACCTTATTGATCGGAGAGTGTGTCCGAATTGCTGATGTCAGGAGACTTGACAAAAACAGTAGGACAAGGAGTCAACGGTTGGTTCATTTTTTTACACCGTCCATCAGCACATGAGCATCGAATATAGCTGGTAGATTTCTCGCGCTGTCCAGCATCACATGAGTATGTGTATATAGCTGGTAGATTTCTACCACTGTCCAGCAGCACATGAGTATGTGTATATAGCTGGTAGATTTCTACCACCGTCCATCAGCACAAGAGCATTTGTACATAGCTGGTAGATTTCTACCACCGTCCAGCAGTACACTAGCATTTGTATATAGCTGGTAGATTTCTACCACCGTCCATCAGCACATGTACATTCGTATATAGCTGGTAGATTTCTATCACTGTCCAGCAGTACCTGAGCATTTGCATATAGCAGCAGATTAATAATCTGTCTAGTAGTGCTTTGTTTGTTTGTTTGTATACAGCGGTTGATTCCTAATACCACTGTCCATCCAGTGCATGAGTAATTGTATGCAGCGGGAAAGTCTAGCACGAGGCTGGTCTGATGTTTGAAGCTATGCTTACTATTTTCTTTAGCTTAAACTTAAAGGGGCGTGTGAGCAAAATATAGAATTGCTTCCTTTGTATACTAAACTTTTGGTCGAGAGTTAAGCATCATACTTATACGCTGGTTCTTTCAAGGTGGGTAAATTACTGAATATCTAAAAGTATATAAGATAAGATTATTTTATTGATCCAAACAAATGGAAATGTTTGTTTTTTATATTACATTGATGGATACAATTGTGTTGGATACTTTCCACCATATGCGTCGTCTGAGGGCCGTTGTATATAAGGTTTTATGAATATTTAATGTGCTAATTCTATAGTGCATCAAAATCACGCTTTAAAAAACGGTTATTGTATATACACGTATATGTGAGTTTAGCATCCACGGACATCCCGGGCATCTGACATGATGAGTGGTGCAGCCTTATAACTCATCACGCCACAGCTCAGGGGATCCAATTCTGGAGAGGTAATCCCTTCTACATGATGACATCACGAACAAAGAATGTATACCTCGTTTGAACGCTGGTTAAAGTCATCGTATAACAAGTTTCTGGATTCTTCGTGAGTCGCCGCTGCAAGAGCTGCGCCGCTCGGTAACGTTTCGCGCAGCTCTAAGCCTTGATCAATGCTCTACGACCCCGGTGACGTAAGATCTTGCTAACAGCAACGATCCCTGAACCCCGGTACATTATCAATCTGTCCAGAATGTTGCATAAAAAGGGGGTGGTAGGTGGCAGCGCTATCGGTGTCATCCCTAGCCCTTGCTGACCCCTCAACCCCCATCCCCTCTGTTCGTACGTAACTTTATTAGTCCATACATTCATTCGCCGTCCATCCCTGATTGATCTTGATAACCTTCCACGGCATTCGTGTAACGAAGAGCGGACGCCCTGAATAAATGAACGCGTCGTTGGTGACGCTTTCCTAGAGAACCATCTCACGCCCGACAGCTTTTAGATTCTGACACGGATCACTCCGGTGATTGTGTCCGTCACGCTTTCCACGAGAACCATCTCACGCCCGACAGTTTGGTTCTGACACGGATCACTCCGGTGATTATGTCCCTCACGCTTCATCCAAATAAGGAGAAAACTCAAAAGACACGGTCATTTTAAAAAGACATGGGTTTCCAAAGTTATCATAATTTGTATCAGCGTGTCCACTTGGAATTATTTGAAATATTATTGCTTTGTATGTATATTTTTTTAAAGTACGGAACGTTAGTCCATTGACCTAAAGAATATTGGAACGTTCCAAAATAACGACAACTCAACAGAGGACGGCTGGAACTTAATGGAGGACGGCTGGAACTTAACGGAGGACGGCTGGAACTTAACGGAGGACGACTGGAACTTAATGGAGGACGGCTGGAACTTAACGGAGGACGGCTGGAACTTAATGTAGGACGGCTGGAACTTAACGGAGGACGGCTGGAACTTAATGGAGGACGGCTGGAACTTAATGGAGGACGGCTGGAACTTAATGGAGGACGGCTGGAACTTAACGGAGGACGGCTGGAACTTAAGGGAGGACGGCTGGACGTGATGTCGACAAAAAGCTCATCATTTTAATTCGAACGAGAATAATATTAATTTATATCTGTACCAAACTTCGCGCACAGAGTTCCCAGGGTAACCCCACCCGACGGCTTTACCCCTGTCCGGTCGTTTTACCCCTATTCTATGGCTTTACCCTTGTCCGTTGGCTTTACCCCATGTCCGATGGCATTACCACTGTCCGATGGTTTTACCCCTGCCCAATGGCCTTACCCCTGTCCTATGCCTTTAACCCTGTCCGACGGCGGCAACAGCCTAATGCCTATTTCATGGGGTCAGTCGTCGAGTCATTTGTTTGTCATCAGCACAACAAATCTGAGTACACATTCGTGATAAGAGCCCATCAAGTTGTCGTTATGCTTCGAGCCCCACCTCTCTATTCCCCCTGCCCCCTCCCCGGCCACAACAGTGTGTAATGACAGGAAGCTCGTAAATTTCACCCCCCCCCCCCGACCTACAAGGTTCGTTCATTGTCTTGTATCAGAAACACAACACAGAACAAGACACGACGAACCATCACCGTATGCAAATAGTTGAATCAAGAGCAACTATGCAACTAACAAATAAGTTGAGATCACTGTTTTGTACCTGAATTGATTTCGATTAGAAAACACGCAAGGGATTGAAAGAATTATACTATTTAAAAAAAATTGCGGTTGAAAAAAAAATAGGACAGAAGTAAAGGTTGAGGAAACACTACTGGACTTAGTATAACATGATTCTTCTGTTATGAAGAAACGCCTATGAATATCAGAGTACGGTCCAATATCAAGGCCGGGTGGGGTGGGGTGGGGCGGGGAGTGTGTCGGGCACCAGGGAGGCGTCAAAATTGTCATTTTACCAGCAAAATATGTGTATTAATTTACAATGTCGGGGGGAGAGCAGGTCAAAATCAAGGCTTCGCCCCTGGCGCAGCTTTGTCTTGCTGTCAACTTCTATGTCCTCAGGATTGGATCGTTCAATCAAGTTCTTCCACTATTTCAATCATTAGTAAATAACTCAAAGTCCTTTTAGTAAATATAACTTTAATTATCAGGAACACCAGGCACACATCTCTCTCCCCTAAGGTTCTACACCATAACTATTCAACATCCTCTTGTTCAACCGCCATCTACATTTTACTCTCCACACAACACTCAACTCCTGCGTCATTTCCCCTAACCAAATACGTCATAACATTCACGCACAATATACAACGCTACACCTATACTCTCTAACTCAACATGATTTACTTACAAACATAACTACATTGATTTCATACCCTTGACACTTGCCATGCACCTGACAATATCTTTCTTGCTTTCTACTCTACAACTGTAAACACAATGACTGTTGTGATATTTTTTGTGTGGAAATAATGGGAATAAAGTATGGGAAAACCTGTAAAAAGGCCGTAAAAAAAAACAAGTAACTTTTCGGCAAGAAGCCTTCTTAGGTGAACAAATAGTAAAAATATATATATATTAACATTATTATAAACACTTAGCTGCAATTTAGTATCCGCGAGGACAGCAAGAGGAATGTCGTAAACTAAGCACACCATAGCAGACACCTTGGCTTACATTTGAACCCCCCCCCCCACCCACACACACACAAATTGTGGATGGTTGCGTAGGGAGACCAGGGATATCGTCTGTGTGAATATAACCGCCAATGGTAATGTCCGAATGCTGCCCGATTGCTGTTCGAGTGCTGTTCGAGTGCTGTCAGACTCATACGATTTAGCATTGCACCCCGGACAGGGTGACAGGCGGTGTGGTCAACCATAGAAGAAGGTTGTACCGCAACAGAAGTGAGGTGCCGACACAAGGCGCACGCCATGCACATTCGCGGGATGGAGCTCAAACTCCGAAGAAACAAAGAAAATCAACTCAAAGCCTGAAACCGTGGATTCCCGTTAAGGTGTCGCGACACTGGACCTATATGAAAAATCCGGCAAGCCTGTTGCCACGCTGCATTGACCAATGGACGTTTTTCCTCTGTGTCAACAGCAGCGTCGATCCGCTGAATAGGAATCGGTTGATTCTTCAGTTTCAAAAAGAGAGAAGGACGGTTCTCAACTCCACCCACGTAAAAACTCAAATAAACACAATACACATTCTGGATGATAGTCTGTGTGTCAATTTTATAACACTTTTATAACAACAAAATGGCACCAAATCTTGATTTGACTGGGCAGTATACACTTCTCTGGCTGGGTGGTGTTAGAAGGGAAATAGCTATTTTTATTATTTTGTTTAAACGCTGTATTCTCAGGTGTTTTTTTTTTTTATCCCATTATATAAATGAATCCCCCGTCGGTTCTATTGATTTTCTTTATCAAGCCCTGGCCCTTACCGTGCTACTACAAAGTAGTCCATAATTACTTTCCAAGGCTGTGCTTGACGTCCACCCGCAGTGACTTAAAATCTGATGATTTGACTGTTATTTTCAGGCACGCAATTACGTTCAAAAAAAATCAGCAAGTCATTTTAGGAATTTATTTTTTTAGATATATATTTTTTTTTTTGCTATAACGGTAGCCAGTTAATTAATGATTTTTAACGAAAGCAAATATAATATTTATTGAAAGTCTTTTTTGCTTGCAGAACTCAAAAAACTGATCGAATTAACGTGCCATAGTCGTCGAGTGATTTCACCATGCATAGTGTTTATTTCCCTTTGACTTCTCGACTAGCTGCTGTGTGTACAAATAGTTTGGATGGTATGGTATCCCAGGAGACGTTTATGTTTAAGGGCCAGGTTTTTTTTTGATACACATTCTCAGTGGTCTCGAACACATCGTCTCGTTTGTCCTCTTTTTCTTTTTTTTTTTCGTTGCGGCTTTTATTTTTGTCTGTATCTCTCTCTCACACACACACGATCCCTGCTTCTCTGTCTTAGTCTTGTCTCTGATCTATCGCCAGGGATTCCTCGGATTCTACCGAGATATATTTTTGTAGTTGAACTTCATTTTATTATGACTTTTCCACTCTCCTTAACTGGCGAAGTCTTTGGCCCAACTCGTTCAAGGCTTTGGCCAAACCGGTTCAAGTCTTTGGAACAACCTGTTAAAGTCTTTGCCCCAACCTGTTCAAGTCTTTGGTCCAACCCGTTCAAGTCTTTGCCCCAACCTGTTCAAGTCTTTGGTCCAACCCGTTCAAGTCTTTGCCCCAACCTGTTCAAGTCATTGGCCCAACCCGTTCAAGTCTTTGGAACAACCTGTTCAAGTCTTTGGCCCAACCCGTTCAAGTCTTTGCCCAAATCTGTTCAAGTCTTTGGCCCAACCCGTTCAAGTCTTTGGAACAACCTGTTTAAGTCTTTGCCCCAACCTGTTCAAGTCTTTGGCCCAGACCTTTCATTGCCAACGCGTTCCAAAAGTTTAAAGAAATTTTAAAAAAAAATAATAAGGTCTTCTAAACGAATATAACTAGGGGGCCATCCATTTGATATGTACGCAAAAGAAGATGCCTTTTCGACCCCACTCTCACCTGTTTCACGCTTATTATTTTTGGACACCCCGTCCCTATGCGTACGTACAAAAAGGTTTTGACCCCCACCCCCTCCCCTCCCCCCCCCAAAAAAAAACCCACACAAAATAAAACCAAAGAAATTAAATAATTTACAGACACATATATCACACAAATATATACAAAAATGTGTCACGGGTTTACAACTCCGACTGTCCGGCTAGCCCAATGGTTCCCATAATGTACGCTATGTCACCCTGGGTGCCACGCTGCCAGCGGACAGAGCCACGAAAATGAGGTCAGTCGCACCGGGCGCTAACATCATGAGCGCCAAAATCTTATTTAGATAGTAACTTAATATTGAATTAAAATATAAAATCCAATATACCCCAAAAAGACAAGGGGCGCCAAAAATCTTCTTTTTACTGGTCCGGCTCAGAGTGGAGGGGGGGGCACTTTTTTCTATCCATTAAGTGGCACCATTTTTCCGGCTTCGCCCCAGATGCAGCTTTACCTCTGCGTGGTCCTGTCCTGTGACTCTTAGGTTTATCCAGATGCGCGCCCCGAATTATTTGCTATTTCGAATAGTACTTGTTAGAGTTTATCAAAGAGGAAAACCTAAATGTGTTCCTCAAGTTTTCCTTTTTTTGACGAAACTCGCGTGCTAACTTTCTATTTTCGTGGGGGGGGGGGGCCGGGGCGAGCATTTCTCTAGTTGCCAAGGGTGTCCGAGCAACTCTGCCAAATCACATTCTTTTCTTTCTCCAGTTTTCAGGCCTCTTTATTTATTTGTGTATGTGGTCGGGAGGGGGGAGATTCACTCATCTCATTAATTCACACAGTGCAATTATTTTTAATCCTTCAACAGCAGTCCTTAACTAAACCCCCCCCCCCCCCACTTTTTCTAAATCTCGCCTTTCGACAACGCCTTATCCGTTATATTTTTTAAAAATAAAAATAATTATAAAACCACAATGACAAAAATAAAATAAATTATATGTTTACTAGAAAATATGATCCGTTGTTACCGGGTTATAATGGAAGGCATATATGGCACCGTTTCTTTCTAACTGCTGATGTGAAGTCTCAACAATTGACAATCCAAATTCTATAAGTGCAACTGAATCGGCTTTTGATGTATTATATCCTCAACCGACAAACAAAAACAATAATAACAACAATAGAGACCATTTTTCACGCCCATGAAATTTATATTTGGGAAATAAAAATTAGAAATTTTATTTTGTATAGAAGTATATATGTATAGATGTTTACGTTTCTTACATCGTTAAGTTTTGAGAAGAAACCCCCACCCCCAACATATAAATTTAACAAACATTTTGATTCGCCCCTGAAATATATTATCAGAAATACAAAGAGTTTTTTTTATCTAAATTTGTTAAAAAATGATTTTCACGTGTATAGCAGTTTTTTTTTTTTAGCAATACTATTAATCCCATAAAAAAAAAATTCCATTAAATGGATCTGTGCAATATAGAAAGACAAATACGTTTCTTATTTTTAAAGAAAATCTTAACCATTCGTTGTTCAAGCCCCGGATCAGTGTTTTAGTGAATGACAATTCTGGCTCGGTTTTTAAATATTACATTCTGGTTCTGGTAGGGTACGTTGCTGCATCCATATACTGGCATATGTGCAACGCTTGGGGAAGCGATGCTGCCATCCTAACGGCTCCTAGCAGATGCCAGGGCAGCCTTGAAGCTTTCGATAGATGTCGAGTTCACGGCGGTATTGTCCAGGTGGTTTAAAGCGATTATTGTGCGTGGGAAGAATGAGTGTTTTTGTTGCACTGTGTTACTTTGAGGCACAGTGAAGCATAGTGTTTACTGAGTGTTTGGCTTTAATTAATCGACCTGGCTTCTGTGGATACCATATATATATATATGTGTACAATTATTGGGTTTTGAGGTATTGCCAGCCACATAAAAATGTCCCCACTCTCTTTCTTTCGGACTTGACATGTATTTTAACGAAGCGCTTACAAAACATGTTTAGCTTATACGGGATACGTTCACCAAGGGGGAAAAATATGACTTTTCGGTGAGAAAAGAGCATAATGGTTTGGTGAATATCATTTCCTGTTTCATATCATGTGTGGTTGTCTTGGTTTGGCTGAGTAAACGTGGATCGGATGACGTTACCGTGAATTGAGAGGAAAGAAATTATTCAGAATAAAAGTATACATTTTATTTTAAAAACTATATTATAGGGTATCGAGTTAAGAAACAAAATAATCATAATTTTGGAACCAACCCAAAGTGGTAAAAAGTAGGCGGCAACCACAGGAAAGCTACTCTGTTTTACAAAGATTTGAACGTACCCCATATATTTTTATCCTCATAAATAGGCACCAACGCTTATCATCGATCATGGGCTGCATCTTTTGAAAAAAAAAACGGAAATATCTCGACGTCCCAAAGAAAATTGTATCCTCTATTTTCTACTTTCCGACTTCATTGAGTTTTGATTTGTAAAATTAATTAAATGGGCCAATATAGTTTCAACGTCTTTGAACTGCATTTTCCGCATATCAAAGTTCAAATCTGCAAACATAATCAGATTTGGTGATAATGATATTCAAATGTGCATCCCCATCCTCTTCTCCCGAAAAAATATCTTTTCCCTGAAATTTAAAAACAGAATATGACACAATACATGCTAAAAGACTTAAAAGGCTTATAAATAATACATTTTCTTTCAAATCAATAACATTAAAAACATAGTTGATAGTAAAGAATGACAATCACACTTGATCCAATGGCTAAACTTTTACATTCAGATGAATTCTTAAACTAATTCTTTAACTATGGTAATAAATTGATCTCATTTTTTTAATAATAATACTTACAAATTAATTATCACATATAAGCCATTTATCAATGGACTACGATTTATTGATTGTTTTGTCACGTGATACGTGTAAAAACAAGTAATACTTCCGTTAGGCTGTCTGCAACACACTAGTCGCTCATAAATTTTTCTTCAAACAACTTTCTTCCTTTAATCATAACTGAATTATAATTATTGTCACATTTAATGAATGTCATTTAAAAAAAACACGTGTACTCAAGTATATTTTGAAAAGTAAAACTTTTAATTAACATTGGGGAAGCGCTGATGGAGACAAACATTTTGCTTTAGAATTAATGATAATGGCAATGGCTGATCAGCTGTTATCTGTTGTTATGTGTTGTTATGTGTAGCAGAAAGCCTACAAATGGCTGGTACGTATCACGTGACAAAACAAGGAAGTGACTCATCGTAGTCCATTAGATTTAAATTGTTACTCTTTCCGTAAAATAAGATAAAAATTCACGATCATTGTTTTTAAGAATCCCATTTATTTTTAGAAATAAAAAACAAATTAACTTACACGCATATTGAACACAAATTTGCACGCGGTTTGGTGCACTTTGTGGGGAATTTTACTTTTCGCGCTTTTGAACAGAGCGTAACGCAATCGTGTACTCGAAAAAATCGACTATTTATATCTTTTTCTAACACGCCCCGTGAACAACTATTGACAGAAAGCTAAAGAGAAGGGGGAACGAAGTCTAAAAATTAAAGTCTGTTGCTCAATCTTAAGCCAAAATCTGAGATTTGTTTACTTATTTCGGAAACTAAAACTTGTCAGTGACAATGGGCAAATAATCTCTTACATACATTAAGCGTGTGGTGAGACTACTTCCATTTCCGGAAAGCGCGCAAAATTTAATTCCCGATAACTACACTATATGTTGGTGTTTTTTTTTGTTTAAATAACGCTACTGCGTTTGGTGCGTAATAGTTTCTTTTCTTTTCGGAAAATGATATCCTCTCAATTTAAATATGGTGGAAGAAATATTCGATTTAAAATTGGTTGGGACAGTAGAATATTGATATAGTTCATGGGCGTGATATAAAAAGTGTGTAGTGACGTATCATTGGGGGGGGGGGGGGGTGAGGGTGTAGCGAAAAATTGGGATTCTTAATTGTGCGTTACTTGAGTTCATGTTATGTTCAAGTAATTTTGTAGTTGGAAAGTCCACGAATTGCTCTTGCCAGTGTTTGGCGAGCCGTGACTAGTAGTTCTTATTGGGTCAATTTATCGTCGTTCTGGATTCTAGTTATAAACACGCATTGAAGCAGGTACTATTACCACGTGAAACTATTTTATTGAGAAATCACATTATGAGAAGGGGGGAAAAAATCAAGATAGTGTTTGGCTCTGAAGTGTAGTAATTATTTTAACTAAAATTGTATTGCACGTTATAGCATTTTCTTTTCTTTTCAATTTAAATTTCACATCAACAATAAATTGCAAAACTGTTTTATTGTTCTCTTAATAAGTATTTAATAACTACAAGGGCAGGTGTTTGTGTGTTTGTTTGTTTTTTTTTTGCTGTTGAGTTTTTGTGTTTTTTAAATGAAAAGATTATTAACAATCTGATATTCCCTCGTCCGGAACTCAATTTTGGTTCATCGCCATAGCAACCGTTCCCAATTATAAGCCCATGTGATCGGGTTCTCCCAATGTGGACAGTTGCCTGGGGTACATGCCGAACGACAAAGGAAACGGTGGTGTTTGGGGGGGGGGGGGAGCGGAAGTTGGTCAGCCCATGCGCTGCTGACGCGATCTTGATCGACTTAACTGTCGCTGGTAGGTAAAAATCTTAATAATGTATCTATTGTTGGGCGACTGGTAAGTGCAAATCAATGTTAGCGGTGACCTTCTATGAGGGGGTGGGGGGGGGGTTGGTGGTGCGGTGTGGTGGTGGTTGAAATGTCTTGAGGCAAACCAGGCTGTTGACAACAACGTCGTGACGAACAGGGAGTTTAACTGGAGAAAAGATCATCCGCGAAAAAAGAAAAAGAGTCAAACGAATAATGAATAAATAATTAATCTGAGACAGATACAAGTGTAGCGTCACATGGTTCGACAGCAGCCACGGTGATAACAAAATAGTGAAATCTCAAAGAATGGTCACGTTGACATGATTGACAGATGTCTCTACATGTCCGAGCTGTGTTTATTTCCAATGGCTGATTTATACATTTCTATAATTTTTCTCTTTCCCTAACTGCTTTTGTTCACTTGGTGATGTCTTCACGCAAATGAAGCAATGCTGTTGATAATTTCAATTTCTTGTTGTTTGACTCGCACAAAGCAGAGGCGTAGTGAAGGAACGTGGGCAGGGGGGGGGGCAGATGTCCCAGGGCGCCAGCTAGTTAAGGAGTAGCAAAACTGTGCTTTGATATTATTTAATTGATGAAAATATTGGGTTTGAGAGTTGAAAAAAGAAATGGAGGCTCTTTAAAATGGATCTTGTGTCCCCGGGCGCTAACCACTCTAGCTACGCCTCTGGCGCAAGGTTTCAAACTCAACCATTCGCATCTATAAATCGACCAAACACCAGACGCCCTTTTGCCTGTGGATCTCCTTGTCCACCGAACACATACCGGTGTGTGAAGTCGTCGTTCTCCCCCCCCTCCCCCCCCCCCCCCCCCGTTCCCGAAACCTTTTTCCTGTACAGAGAAGGTCTAGAATAGCGTTGGTACTGGGGGAGGGGGTGGTCAGTCCCGATCAATAAACGGGGGGGGGGGGGGGGAGGTCGCTTCGTTGTGCAATCAAACCCAGATCGATGGCGAGGCAATTAAGGAAGAATCTTTTCACGTATTTCTCCAACTGTTGGACCGCCCAGGCGTTGTTCCACTGTCAGTCAACATTACAATAACACACTGTCGTGTTCACAAACACAGTTAAAACCCTAAAACGTCATCATTTGAAAAGATAGAGTTACTGCGAAGCAAGTGATTAACGTGCCTGAATGTCTTCTAAAATGTATGAAGAAAAATTCTAAATTTTCTGAAATACGCGTTTCCACTCTCCCCATCCTTTTTAGATCCGCCACTGCATACAAATACTCGCTAGCAACTTTTAGTTGTTTTCACTGTTGTTGACAACGGATGTATTCAAAACAGTTTTCGTTTATTTTTAGTGACATTTTAATCAAATCAATGAATACTCTTTAAGACAGTGGGTCTCATCCTTCATAATGCCGGGACCCTTTAATACAGTTCCTCATGTTGTGGTGACCCTTAACCATAACATTATTTTTCGTTGCTACTTCATAGTTGTAGAGTATATGTGTTTTCGGATGGTATTACGCGACCCCTGTGAAAAGGGTCGTTCGACCCGCAAAGTGGGGGTCGTGACCCACAGGTTGAGAACGGCTGCCCTAAGTGCTATTCTGTCCCGTGAAACATCTGGACACAGGTCGCATCTTTCTCAACACCTTTATCAAATTACTTGTGGTAATGAAGGTTATGTCAATCGAATTATGGTGTCATCAAGGCTGGTGATGCACAGGCCATGAATGAACAATTGTGTTGACAAAAACAGCGAAGCGGTATATTATTTGACTTGAGTGCCATGCTATGGATATGAGTCGAAGAGAACTGTTTAGACTAGGACATAAGTAAATAAGTGATGGTTGTGGGGGGGGGTGGTATAATTACTTTATGGATAAGTGAAAGGGGAATGTTGAGATTGGGACATTTTCATTAAGCCAAAAGGGGAATCCTGGAAGTAGGACATTTGGAATAAGTCAAGGGGAATGTTGAGATTAGGACATTTGGAATAAGTTAAGGGGATTGTTGAGATTAGGACATTTGGAATAAGTCAAGGGGAATGTTGAGATTAGGACATTTGGAATAAGTTAAGGGGATTGTTGAGATTAGGACATTTGGAATAAGTCAAGGGGGAATGTTGAACGTAGGACATTTTCGTTAAGTGAAGGGGGTGAGATGGGTTTTGATGTTGGGACATTTTAGATAAGTGCAGTGGAGATGTTGAGAGCCCTTGCCTTAAAGCCAAAAGCTTTGAGAGGAAAAAAAAAAAGGAAATTCCTAGAGGATTTATTTATCTAAGTGACCTCGTCCTATCCATCAGTATCAGCACCGATGCATTATGCATGTTTCAACCAAACAAAACACAACAGAACAAGCTAAAGTAAACGTGATCAATAACGGGATCAAATGGAGGAGTCTATCACCTCCTGGTTGAGTCTATCACCTCCTGGTTGAGTCTATCACCTCCTGGTTGAGTCTATCACCTCCTGGTTGAGTCTATCACCTCCTGGTTGAGTCTACCACCTCCTGGTTGAGTCTATCACCTCCTTGTTGAGTCTATCACCTCCTGGTTGAGTCTATCACCTCCTGGTTGTCTATCACCTCCTGGTTGAGTCTACCACCTCCTGGTTGAGTCTATCACCACCTGGTTGAGTCTATCACCTCCTGGTTGAGTCTATCACCTCCTGGTTGAGTCTATCACCTCCTGGTTGAGTCTATCACCTCCTGGTTGAGTCTATCACCTCCTGGTTGAGTCTATCACCACCTGGTTGAGTCTATCACCTCCTTGTTGAGTCTATCACCTCCTGGTTGTCTATCACCTCCTTGTTGAGTCTATCACCTCCTGGTTGAGTCTATCACCTCCTTGTTGAGTCTATCACCTCCTGGTTGAGTCTATCACCTCCTGGTTGAGTCTATCACCTCCTTGTTGAGTCTATCACCTCCTGGTTGAGTCTATCACCTCCTTGTTGAGTCTATCACCTCCTGGTTGAGTCTATCACCTCCTGGTTGAGTCTATCACCTCCTGGTTGAGTCTATCACCACCTGGTTGAGTCTATCACCTCCTGGTTGAGTCTATCACCTCCTGGTTGAGTCTATCACCACCTGGTTGAGTCTATCACCTCCTGATTGAGTTTATCACCTCCTTGTTGAGTCTATCACCTCCTGGTTGAGTCTATCACCTCCTTGTTGAGTCTATCACCTCCTGGTTGAGTCTATCACCTCCTGGTTGAGTCTATCACCTCCTGGTTGAGTCTATCACCACCTGGTTGAGTCTATCACCTCCTTGTTGAGTCTATCACCTCCTGGTTGTCTATCACCTCCTTGTTGAGTCTATCACCTCCTGGTTGAGTCTATCACCTCCTGGTTGAGTCTATCACCTCCTGGTTGAGTCTATCACCTCCTTGTTGAGTCTATCACCTCCTGGTTGTCTATCACCTCCTGGTTGAGTCTATCACCTCCTGGTTGTCTATCACCTCCTGGTTGTCTATCACCTCCTGGTTGAGTCTATCACCTCCTGGTTGAGTCTATCACCTCCTGGTTGAGTCTATCACCTCCTCGTTGAGTCTATCACCTCCTGGTTGAGTCTATCACCTCCTGGTTGAGTCTATCACCTCCTGGTTGAGTCTATCACCTCCTGGTTGAGTCTATCACCTCCTGGTTGAGTCTACCACCTCCTGGTTGAGTCTATCACCTCCTGGTTGAGTATATCACCTCCTGGTTGAGTCTATCACCTCCTGGTTGAGTCTATCACCTCCTGGTTGAGTCTATCACCTCCTGGTTGTCTATCACCTCCTGGTTGAGTCTATCACCTCCTGGTTGAGTCTATCACCTCCTGGTTGAGTCTATCACCTCCTGGTTGTCTATCACCTCCTGGTTGAGTCTATCACCTCCTGGTTGAGTCTATCACCTCCTGGTTTTCTCTCCACACTGTACGCCACATTGAAATGAAATGTGTCGTTTACGTACATATTTAAAGTGCCCGAAATTAATTCAAATTTGTCTTGTCATGTAGTTATGAGAAAGAATCCAGGTGCTTTCTTTTCTAGTGTTTAAACCTACTGAACAAGATGGTTTATACAAGATGGTTTATACAAGATGGTTTATACAAGATGGTTTATACAAGATGGTTTATACAAGATGGTTTATACAAGATGGTTTATACAAGATGGTTTATACAAGATGGTTTATACAAGATGGTTTATACGAGATGGTTTATACAAGATGGTTTATACAAGATGGTTTATACAAGATGGTTTATACAAGATGGTTTATACAAGATGGTTTATACAAGATGGTTTATACAAGATGGTTTATACAAGATGGTTTATACAAGATGGTTTATACAAGATGGTTTATACAAGATGGTTTATACAAGATGGTTTATACAAGATGGTTTATTCAAGATGGTTTATACAAGATGGTTTATACAAGATGGTTTATACAAGATGGTTTATACAAGATGGTTTATACAAGATGGTTTATACAAGATGGTTTATACAAGATGGTTTATACAAGATGGTTTATACAAGATGGTTTATACAAGATGGTTTATACAAGATGTGGAAATTCTCCAAGCAGCGGATTAATTTTTTTTTTTAACATTATGTACATCTTAATCACTGGAGCTTAGAGCGGTCTTGGGAGTTGTCTGACTAGCGGGGTGTGGAAAGACATCATACACGCCTTAACACTGACAGACATCTTACACGCCTTAAACACTGACAGACATTATACATGTTTTAAATACAGACAAAACCATACAAGCCTGAAACCCTGACACACATCATACACGCCTTAAACACTGACAGACATCCTACACGCCTTAAACACGAACAAGTGAGACCCACTTGAATGTCTGACTAACGAAATGTGGACATATTGCCTGAACATAGACAGACAGCATACACGCCCTAACACAGACTAAAAAACCCACATGAAAAGTGTCTGATTTTGGAAACATGGGCATCATACTCGCCCTGAACACTGACACATATAGCACGAACCATCAAATTAAAGCTATCGGACAAGCGGACTATTGACATAATGCAGACCCTAAACACAGACACACGAAAGCCCCGTTTGAAAGATGTCCAGACGTCATTGCTCCCGAGCTGATGAGATGGACGTGTCAATCAGTTATCGACAGTGGGTCTATGGACAATGGACCTAAACATGGGGGACAACTTGGCGGTGTTAGAGAGTTGTTTTACGACGAGGGAGAATCGACAAGGGCCATGCATGTATTTTCAAGGGATCCCATTCGGTAAAGGATAAATTAACAAAGGGAACAACGCAGTGATCCATTGGGTGTTATGCGACCTCTAGCTAGACTACAATTTTTTTTTCCCAAACTGAAGATCCGCGATGACTTGATCTTGTATGCGAAATCAAATAACATACAGTTATTCTGAGGTATGTAAGAAGTAAATATTAGTGTATTGTTAATAGAATACAACAGATTTCTGAAGTATTTAGTAATTAAATATCACAAGTTCAACTTAAATGAAAGTGTCTAACTTCAGCTAGTTCTACCCAGACTACCCTTACGACCTCTTCGGGGGCTAAAGGGGGTGGTGCAATGCTTTAATTTGTTGAATTTAAAGCCATTAGAAATGTACATCAATTCATCGGACATTTTTTTTATCGTGGACTCGGTTACATTAGAGACTTTTCAAAATATCCTCAGTTTTCGGAGCCAGAATTTAAAACAAAATAAAAAGTCAGAATTTAAAATAAAATGCAAACCCCACCCAGATTGGGATGGGGAGGAGACAATTTGTTATTTAAAGCGTTGTAAAATCTTGTGGGATGTTCAAGGCCTCTGCAATATTGATAAGCTCGACTCTCCAATCAACCAGACGCACAACAAAAGCAGCCCCACCAATACCGCTTCCACCGAATGTCCCATGGAGAGAGAGCCATGATCCACTCGACTCTCGCCATCGACTGTCTGGCTTTCACACATCACGAAGCATTTTTCATCCATGACTTAAGCGTGAGGACAAGAGGAAATGTATGTCGACGTCTAAGAGTGAGAGGTCTATTAGGACATCAAATACAAGGTCATTTAACACCAAAAAACGGCTGGAATAAATAAATAAAATAAAGAGAGTGAAAATGATTTCAGCCAACGGTGAAACAAAGGAAACGGTGCCAGCAGGTGGAACAAGAACGGAAGTAGCTTATGCGTAGGAAGGGATTACAGATTTATCTCTAGTTGACGTCACACGAAAGGTTATATGGAATCGTTAATGCTAGAGCTACTTTAAAACAATCCTAAAATGAAAGCGCACATTTGCTACAAAAAGTGTGTGTTTGGGGGGGGAGGGGGTTGGGTCATGGGATGATTACCAACTATGTCAAGAAATATCCATAGCAACATATGTATATTCTATGCTATTCCAGACTGCCAGCTACACAATGTTATCACAGACCACCATCTACAAGGTATTATCCCAGACCACTAGTTACAATGTTTTTTCTAGACCACCAAATACACTGAATCTTCCCAGACCACCAACTTTCAAATATTATCCCAAAGCTCTGTAGGTCAAATTTTGACCCCATGTGTGCAATCTAGGTCAACTTTTGACCCCATGGGTGTATTTTATGTCAACCTTTGAGCACATGTGTGCAATGTATGCTTGTGTGGAGTTTCTGATCTCCCATCAAGCGCCTCCCCAGGTGGCGGATAGGGGAATGCCCACCAGATATGGTAGGTACTGGGGAAATCAAATACCCAGGGTGGACCAAAATCAGAGCCTGCTGCCTTGCAGGGAGTGGACGAAACCACAAAGGCTAGGGTACCCTTCCCAAAATTAAGGGCAGCTCTCCGGAGAGTTGCGAGGGGCATCCCCCCAGACGGTTGTGCGCAGGGCTAACAACTCTGCTGCGTAAAAACCCTTTGTTACAAAAACGCAGACAAGAGCAACAAAAGACTTTACGGTCCTGGGAGAAGATAGATTCCCAGCCGCGGAATGCATGACGCCAAGTAGTGAAAGCCAGAATCTGGAAACTACTAGGCCGACGACCATCATCTCCACCAGGACCACCACCGCCATTGGAACATGGAATGTACGCACCATGTATGAGACAGGAAAGACTGCACAAGTAGCCGCTGAGATGAGGAACTATAACCTCGCCATACTAGGAATCAGCGAGGCAAGATGGATCGGGTGCGGACAGAAGAGACTAGCCTCAGGAGAGATGCTGTTATTCTCAGGGCACGAGAGTGACGATGCACCACACACTCTGGGCGTGGCCCTGATGATATCCAGGGCAGCCCAAGGAGCACTCATTGGATGGGAGGCGCATGGGCCTAGAATACTCACAGCAACCTTTCGAACCAAAAAACACAGAATCAATTTGGATGTTATCCAGTGCTACGCACCAACAAACGAAAGTGAGGAGGAAGACAAAGATGAATTCTATAACAGATTGCTTACCATTACCCAGGGTCGCCCTAGGCGAAACATTGTCATCCTCATAGGAGATCTCAATGCCAAGATCGGCAGTGACAACACGGGCTATGAAGAAGCCATGGGGCGACAGGGGATAGGAGAAATGAATGATAACGGAGAAAGATTTGCCGACCTATGTGCCACAACAAATCTAGTCATAGGCGGGAGCTTATTCCAACACAGGAGGATACACAAGGCCACATGGGTTTCACCGGACCTCCAAACGATGAACCAAATAGATCATGTGTGTATTGGGAAAAAATTCAGGCGATCTCTCCAAGATGTACGTGTCAGAAGAGGAGCTGACGTTGCCTCAGACCACCATCTTCTAGTGGCCCGGCTGAGACTAAAACTGAAAAGGCACTACACTGAGCAGACATCATATAGGTTGCGCTACAACACCCCCCTCTTGAAAGATAAGGCCAAACAGGAAGAGTTCAGGATCACTCTGTCCAACAAGTTCCAAGTCCTACAGGAACTGCTAGGAGACGAGACGATCGATGGAAAGTGGCAGGGAGTAAAGAGAGCAGTCAAATCAACATGTCAGGAAGTGTTGGGAAACAAGAAACATACACACAAAGAATGGATAACAGCAGATACATTGAAAGTGATAGAAGAGAGAAAAGGGAAGAAGGCAGAAATTAACAACAGCCGTACACGAGCGCAGAAAGTTGGGTTCCAAAAGGAGTACTCAGAGGCAAATAAGAAAGTAAAGAAAAGCGCTAAGAGGGACAAAAGGAACTTTGTAGACATGCTTGCCAAAGAAGCGGAAGAAGCAGCCTACCAAGGAAATATGCGGGAATTGTTAGCTACCATCAAGAAGTTGTCTGGAAAGTTCAGGAAGCCAGAGAGACCAGTGAAGGACAAAGATGGTAAGAGCATACCAAATGAGGAGCAACAGAGAGCCAGATGGAAAGAACACTTTGAGGAACTTCTAAACAGGCCAGAGCCAAGTAACCCACCAGATATTCAGCCAGCTGACAGTGACCTGGCTATTGACTGCAACGCACCCACCAAAGAAGAGATCCGTATTGCCATCAAACAACTTAAAAATGGCAAGGCTGCAGGACCGGATGGCATCCCAGCAGAGGCACTGAAGGCTGACGTGCACACCAGTGTAGATATGCTTCACCCACTGTTCTTGAAGATCTGGGAGGATGAACAGGTACCTTCGGAGTGGAAGGAGGGATATCTCATTAAAATCCCCAAAAAGGGGGACTTAAGCTCCTGCTCCAACTATAGAGGGATCACCTTACTATCCATCCCAGGCAAGGTTTTCAACCGCGTACTACTCAACAGAATGAAAGAAACTGTTGACCCCCTGCTGCGGGACCAACAGGCTGGCTTCCGGACCAACAGATCCTGTACTGACCAAATTGCAACACTGCGCATCATCCTAGAGCAATCCCTGGAATGGAACTCACCCCTCTACATCAACTTTGTTGACTACGAGAAAGCCTTTGACAGTGTGGATAGGCAAACCCTCTGGAGACTGTTGAGACATTATGGAGTCCCGCGGAAAATCACGGACTTGATCAGAAACTCTTACGAGGGGATGACCTGCCGAGTGGTCCACGGACAACGGGTGACGGATGCTTTCCAGGTGAAGACCGGTGTGAGGCAGGGATGTTTGCTTTCGCCTTTCCTGTTCCTATTGGCCATTGACTGGGTGATGAAAACTTCCACACAACAGAAGCGGAATGGTATTCAATGGACCTTGTGGGACCAGCTTGATGACCTTGATTTTGCTGACGATCTTGCCCTTCTCTCCCATACCCAACAACAGATGCAGGAGAAGACCAGAAATATTGCAGACACTTCTGCACGTATTGGTCTTAATATTCACAAGGGGAAGAGCAAGGTCCTCAAGGTCAATGCCACTACCAATACAGCACCCATCAGGCTCAAAGAGGAAGCGCTCGAGGAGGTAGAGAGCTTTGTCTACCTTGGCAGCATCGTGGACAAGCAAGGTGGGACAGATGCTGACATCAAAATAAGGGTAGGAAAGGCACGGGCAGCCTTCCAACAACTAAAAAATGTCTGGGCCTCCAAACACCTAAATACCAAACTGAAGATCAGAACCTTCAACACAATGGTGAAACCGGTTCTACTGTATGGTGCAGAAACATGGAGAATCACTGCTGGGAATATGAAGAGAATCCAGTCCTTCATCAATAACTGCTTAAGAAGGATTCTCGGGATTCATTGGCCCGACAGAATCAGCAACCAGAAACTGTGGCAGCGGACAAAGCAAGAACCTGTAGAACAAGAGATCCTCCAGAGAAGATGGAGATGGATTGGCCATACGCTCAGGAAACCTGCCTCCAGCATAACTAGACAAGCCTTGAGTTGGAACCCTCAAGGAAAACGGAAAAGAGGCAGGCCTAAGAACACTTGGCGCCGTGAAGTGGAGGCGGATACCAAGAAACTTGGCCACACTTGGGGGAGGCTGGAGAGATTGGCTCAGGATCGTGATGCCTGGAGGGCTCTTGTAGGCGGCCTATGTCCTAATCACAGACGTCGATGAAGATCGGCTGCTGTTCCTCGAGGACGAAAAGGCAAAAGAAGTGCAATGTATGTCAACTTTTGACCCCATGTGTGTATTTTATGTCAACCTTTGAGCAC
This sequence comes from Omphiscola glabra, assembly GCA_964017045.1. NCBI lineage: Eukaryota > Metazoa > Mollusca > Gastropoda > Lymnaeidae > Omphiscola > Omphiscola glabra. Next base: position 47,605,701 of record OZ024794.1, on the reverse strand, counting down.
ATGTGTGCAATCTATGTCAACTTTTGACTCCATGGGTGTATTACATGTCAACCTTTGACCCCCATGTGTGCCTTCAAAGTCAACCTTTGATCCCATATCTCTACTTTGAATACCGATTGTGACTTCCCTATTTATTTGTTGCCCGCAATGTGATTCCAAAGTTAACTATTACCCCAAGTGTGACTTCCAAAGTTACCTATTACCCCAAGTGTGACTTCCAAAGTTACCTATTACTCCAGAGTTGACATCTCTATTTACTTAGAACCCCAGATGTGACTGTCAATGTCCACTAATGACCAACATTCTCCAGAAAAATCAAGAATGCCCCCGATGTCAGCATTTTTTTTTTTTTTTGCAATAATCTCAGCTTTCCAAAGTCTTAAGGGCCAAACATTGACCAGACTCCTCCATCTCTCTCCAGTTAATGTATCACATGATGTCAGAGAAACGAGCCCAGACCAAAACGATCGCCTGTCACTTCAACTGTAGAATATGCAAACGATATACTGCTGAAATGTTGTTTTTAAATTGTATTTTTATTTTGTCCATTTTATCAAGAGAGATATAGATACATTTATTGAGAGAGAGAGAGAGCGAGAGAGAGAAATAAAGAGAAAGGGAGAAAGAGTCAGTGTTATCCGATGGATACAGAAGCCCATCAAACAGATATGCGGTACTGTCAACTGGATTTTGTAGAAAGCCAAATCTATTTACAAACACAAGTAGATATTGCGCCTGTGACGCACTTCTACTGACACTTGAGGTGGGATACAGATCGATATCTCTATGTAGATCTTTTTTTTTTAACCAGCGTTAAACATCTTGTTGTAAAATCCTGCTAAGTTATGTGTTAGTGTGTGTGAAAAAAGAGGGGTGAGGCGAAATTGACTAAAACATATTGAAACTAAGAAAATCATCTGATAGATTTTTGTAGCAAGCCAAGATGCATGTATGAAGAAGAAGCATTTTGTGCAGCGGTGCGTAGTCAAGCCATGGCGTGCACGGCAACAATGCGGGCCTTGGATGACTTATTGAACAGGTAGTGGGAGTAAAAACATGAATATAACATCTGACCTTGAATAGGTAGTTTAACGCACACTTGGGGGGGGGGGGGGGGTGCGCTGTATCGCGTTCATGTCACAAGCTTGTCACGTGAGATCATTCATTTAAAGTATAATTATTTAGAACAATATCTTTTAAAAATGGCCTTGAAACGGTGCCGGATATATGACATGTCCATGGAAATAATTTGGCAAGTGTGTTGGGGTAGGGGGGGGGGGGCTGTTTCATAAAGTGGGCCCTGTGAAGTGTGTACATTTATGTGAAGTGTGTACATTTATGTGAAGTGTGTACATTTATGTGAAGTGTGTATATTTATGTGAACTGTGTACAGTTATGTGAAGTGTGTACAGTTATGTGTAGTGTGTACAATAGTTATGACAAGATTATAGTAAAAGTATGAAACTATCAAGGAGGGAAGATGAACACTGCACTTTTTTTTTCCGATGTAAAATATGAACAAATAAAATGTGCAAAAAATGAACGTTTGTTGAGGCCAAGATTTTTTATTCGGTGGCCCCCTATGACCACGTATGGTCGCCCATGATCACCTGTGTATACCTAAGGTCACCTATGACCACCTATGGTCACCCATGGTCACCTATGGCCACCTAGGGCCACCCATTTTCCACTATGGCAAGCTATGGTCCCCTATGGCCACCTATGGCCACCCATTTTCCCCTATGGCAAGCTGTGGTCCCCTGTGGCCAATGGCCAAAGTATTGGCCATCGTGGATCTAGAATCGAGATAATGGGAGACTCTGGGTGACAAACTCGCCAATTTTGAAGCGTGCCAGTTGTCAGCTCGCGTGATAGATATCATGTTGTAAGAAGCCCATGACGCAACACGCTGTACTTTTGCTAGACAGAAGTGTTACCTGGTTGTACATTTGTGGCGAAATCTGTGCAAGAAAATTATACTATTGATTTGTGTCCGTCAGCCAGAGTTAGACACTATACTTTATACTATAGCGTAAAATATTAAACGTGGTATCAGCGGTTTTGAATGGAACTTCATACCAGGGGGTAAATTGGTATACTACAAACAGATGTTGAATAGTATACTTAATACCAGGAGTATAATAGTATACTTTTATATCAGTGGTTGAATGGTATACATACTAGAAGTTGAATGGTATATTTCATATCAGTGGTTCAATGGTATACTTACGAGCAAGCAGTTGAATGGTATACTTTATAGTGAGTTGTTTGAACGATGGACATGGAGTAGGATTCTTACAAATATATGAGAATGGGGTAGCCAGTTCTGTATTCTTACAAAACATATAATAATGGGGTAGCCAGTCGTGCATCCTTACAAAATATATCAGAATATGGTAGCCAGTCCTGGTATTCCTACAAAATGTTTCAGAATGGGGTAGCCAGCGCTGTCTCAACGATTTATATATTGGCTTAATCGATGATTTCGCTAATAACTGCAGTCAGTGAATTATAGTTGGCACGCCAGCCCCTATTTGCCTTTAAATCAATGTGGTAAACAGATAGTAACATTTTTTGTTACTTCTATGATTCACGTTAACTTTGATCGTTTTATAAAATGCAATTCAGCGGCTATATCAATAAAGTAAATGCAAAAAAGTGTTGTTAATTATAATCTACACATGATTCTCTAAAGGTGGAACTCGAACGATTAAATCTTTTAGCATTCGTTGAACATGTCGCTTGATAATGTTCAGCCTTCCTCGTATACACACTAAAAACATATCCACCCAATGTTACGCCACAACACAATCGTGGTGAACAGCAGTAACACAAGCACAAGCAGCAAACACACAATGGTGCACAGCAGTCACACTCACAGGCAGCAAACACACAATGGTGCACAGCAGTAACACTCACAGGCAGCAAACACACAATGGTGCACAGCAGTCACACTCACAGGCAGCAAACACACAATGGTGCACAGCAGTAACACAAGCACAAGCAGCAAACACACAATGGTGCACAGCAGTCACACTCACAGGCAGCAAACACACAATGGTGCACAGCAGTAACACAAGCACAAGCAGCAAACACACAATGGTGCACAGCAGTCACACTCACAGGCAGCAAACTCACAATGGTGCACAGCAGTCACACTCACAGGCAGCAAACACACAATGGTGCACAACAGTCACACTCACGGGCAGCAAACACACAATGGTGCACAGCAGTCACACTCACAGGCAGCAAACTCACAATGGTGCACAGCAGTCACACTCACAGGCAGCAAACACACAATGGTGCACAGCAGTAACACAAGCACAAGCAGCAAACACACAATGGTGCACAGCAGTAACACAATCACAAGCAGCAAACACACAATGGTGCACAGCAGTAACACAATCACAAGCAGCAGACTCACAATGGTGCACAGCAGTAACACAATCATAAGCAGCAAACACACAATGGTGCACAGCAGTAACAAAATCACGGGCAGCAAATACACAATCACAGGATTCGACCTTATTATCTTAGTACAAAGATCAACTTGAATAAATGAAGCCAATTGCTGAGGACTCAGTCAATGAAACATACATGAGCCGAGCCAGTCGTTTAGCTAGGGCTAGTGGCTCCGGTGCGGGCCAATAGTTTTTCCGCGCCCCTCCCACGAAAAAAAACTAAGCGGTTCGCCGAAAATGCCGCCCCTTAATATACAGGGAAAAGTACCACACGCGGCGGATCGCCCATTCCGGATCCCCTTTCCTACGCCCCTGATTTGAGGCCGTCTCTTTGATTTCACTCTGTTATTTCCACTGGACGTATGCCTAATATAAATTGAGTAGAGGAAAGGAATTATTGACATGCACGCCAGTCTACAGCAGCACTTGGGGAGAATCGTTAGCTCGAAGCGGGTGGCCGCAGCGTCAGGTGGCCGCTTCAGACGAAGTCAATGCATCCCCCCCCCCCCCCGGTCATCACAGACACACAAAAAAAATCAATCACTTATTTAGAAAGGGAAAACCCCGAAAACTGCTCCATTATTGTCCACTGCTGTCTACCCGTACAAAGCCTTTTTAACAAGTCGCTCGAAGATTATTATATAGAGGCGGCAAAAACAATGCCACTTATGGGAGGAGGAAACAACCCTTACAGTTTTTCGAATAGATCCTTTATAAAATGTAATATCGCACAATGGGGCGGGGGGGGGGTTGAAAATTTGACAAACCATGCCTACAAGTAACGCAAATTATTAGATTTATAATTAGTGCTCCCCCACCTACCCCCAAGGCTAGCAACTGCACAATTTTTTCACACGCCCCTGACCTATATTAATATTTTAATGACCCCCACCCGCTTTTCACCTCAGATTCATTTTACCAAAATTTTCAGAAAAACAAAATAAAAATATTAACGTACCAAATGAAGACCTTAGTGCTAAAAGTACTTAAGTCACAAAATACACATTTTGAGATAATCAAGTTCAAATATTTTTTTCGTCTATAAAATGTGATCATTTTAATATTTCTTCTCGCCTAATTAAGGTACTTAGTCACATTTTAATGTGTTCACATTTTTGCAGTACACTTGGCTCAACCATATAAGAAAAGGTAAGTGTTTAGATTGATTTTGACAAAAATGTGACTTAAGTACTTTTAGCACTAAGGTCTTCAAATACACTTGCGAAATTTTAAAAGAAGGGGGGGGGGGGGAGGGTATCTGATTTAGCGAAATTATCGGGAATTTTATTTTTTCTTCGCTTTGAAAAATGGAAAAACTGATTATTTGGGGGCTTGGGGCGGAAAATTTGAAGGAAAAAAAATGTGTTTTCAATGAAGGATATCAAACCAAAAGATAAACGTCGTTGAACAATTACTGCAGGTTGAACTATCTAAATGAGATCATAAGATTCTTGTCTGTCTTACTTTTAAAACATTTAATATAGAATTTGGTCGACAGAGTTTAAGTTTAATAAAAACTTTTTTTTAATTATTTATTGTTTCAACCTGACGAGAATCTTTCCTGCAGACGACTTCAGTTCTCCGCCATTCAGGCACCGGAAATGTGAACCAGGCCTTAATACCTAGGAGAGGTGACGGTCAAAAATGACCCCCAGGCGGTGAGAAAAGGTGTGTGTGTGGGGGGGGGGTACATTTACATACTAAAATTGTTGGCAGTGTGTTGTTTTTTTATTTCTCTGATTTAATATATATACAGAGAGAGAGAGAGAGTGCGAGAGAGAGAGAGAGAGGGAATGTGCGAGAGAGAGAGAGAGAGTTAAAGAGAGATTGAATAAATAGGTCATTTATTGAAGTAAATGTTTTTAAAAAAAGTCGTTTGTCTGCTGCTATTAAATGTGCCCCATACCAAGCCACGGAATCCCTGGGGGCGTGTGCCCGGCACCTTCCACGTCCAAACAAAACCCATTTCGGTGCATTGTGTTTTTAAAGCGATAACTCTTATAGAGTCCCGTTGACCCACTATTAAGTTTTTTTTAAATTTTATTCATATTTAACATTCCTACAAATGTATTGAGTTTTTAATCGGGAAAGGGTTGGGGGGAGGTGGGGGTGGCTGACAAGGAAGAGCGGAGTGCTCGATCTTACCTCCCGACCGGTTTCTCCAATCAATACTTTTAAATACCGCACACAGAGCACGTCGAGTTGCCTGGAATGACGGCTTCAAGCCACCAAACCTACAAGTGAGTGGCTCCAGGGATGCTGTGCCTACAGTCGGGTTATCACGTGATATAACACAAGTCAACGCCGTCACCCTAACGATGTGGTGGAAGTATGTGTGTGCGGGGGGGGGGGGGGGGGTAGCGAAAGACGCGATTATGGTGGAACTGTATCGACTTGGACACGGAAAGGAAGAGAGTAATTTTGGTCGGGTCTTATACCAAAAAACCCCCATTGTTAGGGATGGTGTAAAAAAAACCATTGTTAGGGATGTTGTGAAAACCCATTGTCAGGGATGTTGTAAAAACACATTGTCAGGGATGTTGTAAAAAACCTTTTTCAGGAATGTTGTAAAAACACATTTTAAGGGATGTTGTAATAAACCATTGTCAGGAATGTTGTAAAAACCCCATTGTCAGGAATGCTGTAGGACAGTCATTTTCCAATGTTGGTAATTTAAAAAAAAACTGCTTTTAAAAAAGTTGACTTGAGCGCCGTGGCGGCTTGCTTCACGGACGAAACAAAACAACAGCACGTTCTCACCACCAAACATAGGAAATCCATTTACCAAATAAATGTCAAGCTACCACTCGAGTCTGATAGTGGACGTCCGTACGAAATATCTCTCAACTTATTAGTGGACTAGATATAACCCCGCCAAAACCATGGACGGGAGGCAGCACATGACCTGGCCATCTACTAAAGTCAATTATTTTACCGATTTTTTTACAATTGATTTGATTGCCGTAAAATAAAACAAAATTTTAACATTCTTTGTTTTTAATAATCCCCATACAGAGACCATATCACCAATGAACATGTGAAAGAAATGATTCGTCAAGCCATTGGGCAGTACGATGACCTCCTGGCGTCTGTAAAAAAGCGTAAACTTGAGTGGTATGGCCACGTGACCAGAAAACAAGGGATCGCCAAAGAAGTCTTGCAGGGCACGACTAGAGGAGGAGGAAGAAGAGGAGGAAGACAGAGAAAAAGATGGGAAGATAACATCAAAGAGTGGACGGGATTACAACTAGGCGATGCTATGCGTAGGGCAGGAGACCGAGAGGAATGGAGGAGAAGAGTTTTTATGTCATCTGTGGCCTCCGAAGGGTCGAAAGACTACGGGACATGACGATGATGATGATGATTCAGAAAATTGCAATTGTATCCTGTGAGCCTAATGAACACAGAAGCGCGTGCTGTTAGGTGCAGTTATCGGGAATTTTATTTTGCACGCCTATGAACACAGCATTACAGCCACGCATATATACTAAATACATACATGCAAACATACATACATACATACATACAAACATACATACCTAGAGAATTATTTTTTGTGACTCCAAATTATTTGAATTACTCAGAGGCGTAGCGAGGGGGGTGGGGGGGTCGGAGGTACATATGTCCCCGGGCGCCAAGGCTTACAATGTTACATTACAAAAAGTAAACAATTATTAAGGGTGAAAAATCAGTCACAGACCAGTTCGCGACAGTGGTATCAAGAAAAATAAATCCTGTGTTGATTATGTAAACCATACTACGACAGTGACTGAGAGGGTCATGTAAACCATTCTACGACAGTGACTGAGAGGGTCATGTAAACCATTCAACGACAGTGACTGAGCGGGTCATGTAAACCATTCAACGACAGTGACTGAGTGGGTCATGTAAACCATTCAACGACAGTGACTGAGAGGGTCATGTAAACAATTCAACGACAGTGACTGAGTGGGTCATGTAAACCAGTCTACGACAGTGACTGAGAGGGTCATGTAAACCATTCAACGACAGTTACTGAGTGGGTCATGTAAACTATTCAACGACAGTGACTGAGTGGGTCATGTAAACCAGTCTACGACAGTGACTGAGAGGGTCATGTAAACCATTCTACGACAGTGACTGAGAGGGTCATGTAAACCAGTCTACGACAGTGACTGAGTGGTTCATGTAAACCAGTCTACGACAGTGACTGAGTGGGTCATGTAAACCAGTCTACGACAGTGACTGAGTGGGTCATGTAAACCAGTCTACGACAGTGACTGAGAGGGTCATGTAAACAAGTCTACGACAGTGACTGAGTGGGTCATGTAAACCAGTCTACGACAGTGACTGAGTGGTTCATGTAAACCAGTCTACGACAGTGACTGAGTGGTTCATGTAAACCAGTCTACGACAGTGACTGAGTGGGTCATGTAAACCAGTCTACGACAGTGACTGAGTGGGTCATGTAAACCAGTCTACGACAGGGACTGAGTGGGTCATGTAAACTAGTCTACAACAGTGACTGAGTGGGTCATGTAAACCAGTCTACGACAGTGACTGAGTGGGTCATGTAAACCAGTCTACGACAGTGACTGAGTGGGTCATGTAAACCATTCTACGACAGTGACTGAGAGGGTCATGTAAACCAGTTTACGACAGTGACTGAGTGGGTCATGTAAACCAGTCTACGACAGTGACTGAGTGGGTCATGTACTATAATTTCTATAAATGTGCTTCTTTAAGTAAAATGTTTTATAAAAATTTAAGTTGTTTTCCTTATGCAATGTAATAGAAAAAAAATGTTATTATACGGGGAGGGGTGGGGCCATTTTATAGTTCGCCCCCAGGCGCAAAATATTATGGCTACGCCTCTGGAATTACTATTTCCGCATTTTAAAAACAAAGTTACACCCTTAAGCTATTATTTTGCGCAATTTCTGCCATCAGGCCGGATTGGAGTAGATAGAAAACCTGCCCCCCCCCCCCCGCCCCCGAAAAAAAAATCACTAGGGCAGTATGTTCACGTGAACTCCTAACCCAGATCTGTCACTGGCTGAGCAACTATAGCTAAAGAGGGGCATTGCTGGCCAACTATAAGTAAATAAGGGGCATTGTTGGCCAGCTATAAGTTGTTACGGCATATGCGTAGGCCCGTTTTACCCACAATCCCCTTGTCTCCCTTTTTGTTTTGCTTAATTTCGTCGCCACCCAATAAATGAGCTGTCACTCCTTACCCACCACTCCCTTTATTCCGATAAAGTTGCTTACGGTGGAACGCGTTCTATTTAATCTAAAGAACGCTACCGTGTGACGCAATTTCTAGAATGTCTTTACTACATGGCTCTTATTTAATCCCTGTATGTCGGCCGACAGTTTCCTATCGGGGGAGGGGGGAGGGGGCGGGAAGAAGATGTTCGCTAGATTGCCCAACATATACGGGACGTTATACAATTGCAATATTGTACTTTTTATGTATGTGTGTATAAATTAATATTTGTATTTTTCGAATAGTGTATCTTTTCACTTGATGTAAGTTGATATAACTTTTTGTTCTTTTTTTCTGTATGTTTGAATTTGTATTCTGATAGAAATTTAATAGTATAATTAAATTTAATGTTGTTAGCAGCACCAGCTTTGGTATCGTTTTTATTTGTGTACTGGTTTTCTTACATTTGTTACGTATTCTACGAAACAAATCTTAAAACAGATTACATTTTTAAAACCATTTAACGGTACGTAAAAACTTAGATTGGGGTGGTGGGGGGGGGGGGTATTGTTAGCCGAATAATGTTAAATATGGGCATTGTAGGCAAATATGGTTAAATATAGGCATGGTTTCCCAAATAAGGTTAAATATGGGCATGGTTTGCCAAATAAGGTTAAATATGGGCATTTTCGGACAAAAATGTGGTTAATTAGGGGCATTGTTGCCCAAATATGAATAAATAGGGGCATTGTTAGCCAAATATGGTTAAATAGGGGCTTGTTGGCCAAATAAGGGCATAATTTGCCAAATATGGTTAAAATGTCATTGTTGGTCAAATATAGTTAAATATGGGCATTATTGGCCACATAGGGCTAAATAGGGGCAATGTTGGCCGAATATGGTTAAATAGGGGCATGTTGGCCAAATATCTTTAAATAGAAGCATTGTTGGTCAATTATATATTAATTGGGTGCTTTGTTGAAATTTATTAATATATTGTGTCGTCAGATAAAACAATTATCGTATAGGCAATAAACGTACAAGGAAGGTGAGAGGAGTGGGTTGGGAAGAAGGTGAAAGTAATAAGTCTTGGTGTAGTGAATCTTGTTTGGGACATTTTACACAAATGATTATTATAATAAAATAAATTGACACAAGCAATTGTAAGGCTCACCGTTGTGAACTGATTAAGAAGATGAACATAATTGTACTTGATATTCACCACACACCACACAGCCCCACCAATCACGGACCTACCAGACACACCTCTACAATATCCCACACACACCCACCGCATAAACCCCCATGATAAACATTCCTCAGTTGCCACCACACACAACCACATCCACCACACACACACACCCACCAGTGGCCACCACACACAACAACACCCACCTCACACACACCCACCAGTGGCCACCACACACAACCACACAGACACACCAATGGCCACCCACACCACCTCCACCAGTGGACGCCACATACATACACACACACACACCACAATACACACGCTTTGACTAAAGATGCAGTGTAAAATTGCTGACACATGATTATTTTTAGTACAATCGGCTTCAATAACGCCGCAGTCCAACTCAATGAGTGTAATGGATCTTTACTTGGCTCCCACGTGTAGTACTTTACAATAATATTATAAAATTCCCTCTCAGTTGCCTATTCAGTCCAGTCTCAATCCAGTCTCAATCCAGTCTCAATCATGTCTCAATATTGTCTCAATCCATTCTCAATTATATCTCAATGCATTCTCTATCATGTCTCAATCCAGTCTAAATCTTTTCTCAATGTTGTCTCAATCCTGTCTCAGTCCTGTGTCAATGCTGTCTCAATCCTGTGTCAATCCAGTCTCAATCCAGTCTCAATCCTGTCTCAATCCAGTCTCAATTCAGTCTCAGTCCTGTATCAATGCTGTCTCAATCCTGTCTCAATACATTCTCAATCATGTCTGAATCCAATATCGATCATGTCTTAATCATGCCTCAATTCTGTCTCAACTCAGTCTCAATCCAGTCTCAGTCCAGTTGCATTCCTGTCTCAGTCCTGGCCCTAATCCTGTCTCAGTCCTGGTCCTAATCCTGTCTCAGTCCTGTCTCAATGATGTCCTGTTACTAAAACGTGTTGTAGATATCACTACAGCAAGGCCAGACCTGCTCCTCCTCACCCCCACACAAATTAAGGCTGCATCGGTGGGAGAACTGAGCCCAAGTTTCCACCCGGAGTTTACACACTCACATACACGCACACACATACACACATGCGCTATAGGTGACATGGTATTTGAGAGTTGACTCTTGGATCATCCAGTACACAAACCAAATGGAGTATAAAAAAAACTCCACCTCCACCCAGCCCCACGCACGCATTAGTTTGATAAGAGGAAATCTGTTGATAGTGTCGTGGTACTACGTGTGACCCCTGGCTAATATTTTTAGCTCATTTCAGTTCAATGACTTTGTTATCTCTTTATTGTCCTGCATCGTCTTTGGTTGTGTCCTAACCTCTATTTGTTGTCATGTCCTCCCCCTGCTTTGGTGTCATACTCACGACATCCTCTGGTCATTTATTTTTTATAGCATGCCCTGTTTTTTTTAAACAAATGCTTCATGTTACGTCAAAGAAAGAGTACGGCCCCAGCCAATACCATGACTATCTTTGGGAGCCCCCCCCCCCCCCGGATATTTCATTAAGAGCAACCCAGAGTGGATGGTTCACAGACGGAAACAATAGAAAATTAATCAACCTCGTTTTCTCATTCCCTATCTTACTTTACCTTTTTCATTTATGGGGGGGTCTCACATCAAGTACGTCACGCTCCGGAAGGGGGTCTTAACCATGTTTATATTTTTCAATCGTACATATAAAACCTGCAATTGACAGTGATGTTAAACTTAATGTTGTGATGGATGTGTTTTGGCAGAGGATGTCACCTGTACTAATTTAATAGTAAAATGTAATTTTGTTAAATTTTAATTATTTTTTAATTTTTAATCAATTTTTAATGGGTGGGGGGTTCTGAGATTTAAGCCAGATTGTGGCATGGGGTATGGAAAAAGGGCGGGGGGGGGGGGATTTGTAAAAAAATAGCGTGACGTACTTTATGGACGAGACCCATTTGTTACGTACCATCCTTAATGATGTCAGAGCTCATCTTTATTGTCCTACCCTCCCGTGTGAGTAATATCTGTCCATATCTTTACTGCTAATGCCCAATCCTCTATCCATGGATATAACTATCACACTGTGTATGGCCAAACAGCTCCCCCCCCCCCCCCCCCACAACTTTGAGTCTTCTATACTCCACATATCTTTATCATTCTCTCTTTTATCGCCATGAGCCTGTCACACGGTACGTCATAAATAAATAGACATGCCAATGGATTTCCGTGTTTGTCTCTACACGCCGTGTACCATGTAACACATCTTCTTGTTGCTGAAATGAATACAAAACGGCGAGTGCTCTTGGGGGTTTCAAAAAAAAAAAAAGGGGGGGGGGGGTGGCGTGTTGCAGGGAGCGTGGGGTTGATTAATGTTACACATCAACTCAACGTAAAGAACCTTATGGTCCCTTTGAGTTCGCAAGTGATAACGCCCCCCCCCCTTTTTCTCTATGTGTGGACACTCCTAAACATTGGTCAACTAAGACCTCGTGAAATTTTGAGGAAGCAGATCTTAAACATAGAAATCCAATTGCGATAGAAAATATTTTTAACAAATTTTGTTGACATTATATTCCCATCACAAAATCGACGTCACTGTATTAACAAAAGAGAGGGAGGAACATTCTTCTAGGAATATGTGCTTCATTAAAAAAAAATGTTATTTTGCTTTCAAGTTTAAGAACATTGTGATTGAGAGTTGATCTTGATACTCGATTTTGTTTAAAGGCTGGACTTAAACATGAAATCCGGTGTTGAAATGTTATAAATCAACATCAATCATACGAAGTTCTTCTTCTCTTGTTTTTTATTCAAACGTACATTGGCATTATGAAATACAGATCGTTGGAATGCAAAACAACCCCCAAAATAGCCGAAAGGAAATTAAAAAGAGAGGGGGAAAAATAGAGTCAGAAAGAGGCCATCTACGTCATTGCCACCCACGACTGTCCGAGTTGAGAGTTCAAGACACCCTCTCCATTCCAACCAATCAGCAAATAAACTCGGATCAATAGCCAGGATTTTTTTAGTTTTTTTTAAAAGAGAAATATTTCAGCATCAAATTTCAAATCTGGACGTTCATATAATATACTGTATCAAAATTTATGAAGGCGTGTCAAAGACACAAGAGAAGCATAAAGAATACTTTGTTCATGGAAAGTACATGTACTGAGCACTAAAAAGAATCGAAGAGTCAGAGAACTCACTCACACACAGGCAAATCGGACCGCTTGTGAAACCAAACATAGCTTACCTATAGTTCCCAGTGGGAACGGGTTGAGCGAGGCTCCGCTGCAGTAGCCATGTCCACCCAGCAGTGAGACGATGACCAGCAGAAGTAGGCGAGACGTCCTGTCCATAGTAATGCCTGACATCCACAGGCCGAATGCCTCATAGAATCCCGGCGGAGGAGGTCTGTTGTTGTTTGGTTTTTCCTTTCTTTTCACAGTAGTGTCCCCGGCATAGTTATCCCCCCTTTTTCACTTGTTGTGTCGGTCCAGCTTCCCTAAACCCAGTCCAAAATGGCAGGTAGCTGCTGAATATTCATGGCACCGCCGTGACGTCTCGTGACGTTTTTTTTCTCTCCCTCGCAGAGCCGGCGTTCCCTGAATCTTATTATGAAAATGCCATCCATGTAATCAGCGCTGGTTATCACGTGGTTGGGGGGTTGGGGTGGAGAGGACAACGATGGAACTGAGAGAAAAATAAATTCGATACCCCACGCGCGTGTGAGAGCGGCGCGCGACTGCCAGGAAAAAATGGCCGGACTGAACGCTTTGCGTGGGGGTTCCTGCTTCCAGTTTTGTGTGTGTCAAATTTTTTTTCTCCTTCTTCCTTTGACAAAATCAAAACGAGTATCTTAGGTCGTACGTCACATTCGTCGCATGTATGTACACAAATCAATGTAGGGCAGAGTTGAGGTGGGGGGGTGGGGGCAAGGGCGGGTGGTGGAGACTGGTATTCGGGGTACACACTTTGGCTTGTCACAGTGGCATTACTACATTTGTAGGGTGAGGCAGGCAATGCGACATCGGGATTACCCGTTGTGGTGAGGGTTATTTTTGTTAACAGTTGTTAGTAAGAGAACAACAAGTCGCTGTTTCGTTTCGTGTGGTAGAATTATAACACATCGGGACGTTTTAGCATTCAGCAGGAGATGTCAACGGGTGGGTGGGTGGGGGAGTGTGGGGAGGCGTGCGAGTCGCTCTTGCATTACTGTGAAATGTGAGGCTTTAAACAGAGAAGAGATGGAAACTGTGATATGGAAGGTATCAGCGAAAGGGGGAATTTATGAAAAGTCCTTGAAATTGAAGAAGTCCAAATACCAGTAGAATTTTTAAAGTGGAGTTAAATTTCGTTGCGTGAAGTCAGGATTGATAAGCTTGGAAATAGTGGATTTCAAATAATTGATCGCTGAGAAATGAAAGGCCAAAAAAAAGTTTAGTTGTTTGTTGTTGTTTTTTTTTTGGTGGGGTTGGCGGGGGATATCAACGATTAATGATGTATACTATTTCAATGGCGTAGCAATGAAGGGTGCGGGGGGTTGCGGACCGTACCGGGTGACACCATCCAAGGGGGTGACACCAAAGGGAAAAAAAATGCATATTTTACAGAGCACAAACTGCTCGGTCTAATCGAATATCATTATAGGGAAACCGATCACACTTAAATTGTTCACACATATAACCAGTTTATAATTCAAGGATGATGCGTTAAAAATGAGGTTACCCTATAAATAGGTCATAAAAACACAATTAATATCATAATGTAATGCCGATTGAAGTGTTCGGTATGTGATATGAAGATATATATATATATCTAATTTCTGAGAATTAAAGCTTTTCATTGATATCAAATACGATGTCGTCAGACGATTCTAAGTACATGAAGGGAATTGGTGAAAATTTAAAAGATCTGAAAAATGACTTTTTACTCATTTATACTATAGGATTTACAAAATAAAACTTTGCACACTTTACTTATAACTTTAATAATTGAATTAAATCTATTTTTTTCAACAAAAAAACGGTTTTGAAACCAAATTTATCAATACTAAATATAGCCCGCCAGACATTGACGAAAGCGATGCGTGAACTTCCCGTCTACTAAAGTTACTTGACAAAGCATGGCCTCAAGTAGCGCGCATTTGATAATCTCAATTTTTGCTTCACGTTTACCCACATGATACGTCTCTGCACACTTTTTATTTCACGCCTATGAACTTCATTAAATATTCTGATGCCCCAACCACTTTTAAACCGAATATTTTTTACACCATACTTAAATTGAGAAGATTTCATTTTCCGAAAAGAAAATATTACGCACCAAACACAGTTGCGTTATTTAAAAAAAAAAATCATTTGGCGTAGTTATCGGAAATTATATTTAGCACGCTATTGAACTCATTAGTGAACCATACTTTCCTTCAAACATATAGAATTATTTGTAATATACTCTCAATACCAAATGCGCCGAATAGGTAGCAGCCAGCTTGTTCTAGAAGCAGCCGGAAATGGAAGCAGTCCACGAGTCACACCAGAAGCGTAACATATAAAAGAGATTGGTTTCTTACAACTTGTTTACGTACAAATTTTACGAATACAGGAAGAGCCAACGATAGTAACTGGGAGGTAGTGAAAGAGATTTTCTAATGTTTTTTAAAGAGGTGTTGTGGGAAATTGCACTTAAGCTACGCTCCTGAATATATTGTCTCAAAATTCTCTTGTTACTTTTTTGCACATAAGTTTGTGTTCAGCCCACTGCATTATCATTATTTCCATCCAGGGGCGTTATTTCAGGTATTTTAAGTTTGGGGGGGGGGGGCAAAAGCCAAAAATGGCATTATACCCAATTCACTTGATATTTGGCAAATGTGCCGCCGATCCAATGTCTTGTTGCGTGCTTCAACAGTGATGAGAGTTCACGTGCGCCTAACAGGCAGCAGTGAAATCTCTCGCACAATTTTGAAATGTTGTCTTCAAATTATGTTCCTGGATAGTTGGATATTTTTGGATCTGAATGTTTCTTGGACTGTTTAGAGGCTGAACGTTTTCACTCAAAACAAACTCAGTCGTTTTTTTAGTGTGACATTTCTTGACAGGACATTTTAGGACATCGGAGCGCCGTGAGCATGCTAACAAAGTATGGAAATGAGCGTTATATAAATACTCAAATCAATCAATCAATCAAAACGTGGTCGGCTTATTAAGTTGTTTATTACTGGAGGCGCCACAGTACATATCAATTTTTAAATAAAACCTCAAATTCAGGGGGGGGGGCAAATGCCCCACACTTCCCAGCCCAAATGACGCCCCTGTCCCCATCCCACCCAGTTTTATTATATATATTTAAAGCATCATCTAAGAATCCTCTATAAACTGGAAGACTCTTCCATTTGAAAAGATCGACCGACGCCTCCGACCGGACCGCTCCATACAACACATTTTTCTACTATAGATTTAAATGTAGTAATTATAAAGAACAAAACCACTAATTATCTTTTCGTGTACGTGTTTTCATTGATTTTGTTTCGTTTCCCGCCGCTCCATGCGTTTCGATCTCTCCGTGCTTTTATTTGACGTACTCAAGCATTACAGAGTATGCCTTTCGTGAAGACTTTGAAAACAAAATTACTCAGAACAAAAACAAATACTTTCTCATGGGAGAAATGAACTATGTCAAGTAAATCGATTCTAAGATAGAATGAAAGGGGAATTGTTTGATTTCTATTCATAATTACATTTTTTAAGATCTGGTCTCTTCATATTTGTTATTTAGCATGTTAAATAATTTTTTATGGATTTTTTTTTTGTATCGAAACATTATCTGGAAGTAACAGAGCTCAAGGACGTGATTATAACGGGAATCCATCCCTGTGGCGCTACAGCCCATGTAGGGCTTTGGTCTGCTTCACTACCTCCTTTCCACCCAGACCTAACTAATGCTTTTCTTTTCCCGGCTTGGATTCTCAGTTGTTGTAGATCTTTTTCCACATCATCTTTAATGTTGAAAATCGACTTAAAAGTCTTGTAGACGATAGTTAGTGATAATGTGCATTTCGCCTCTATGTAGCACGACTTTACTGAGAACATTTACGATAACAACGACTAATCTCTTACATTGTAAACGTGATAACCTCTACAAGCACGGATTGACTATAAACTCTCTGTTCTCTGCCACAACTTTTTCTCGAATTCCTGCCCTTCCTATCTAACCGAACTTCTCTCTGTCTATTCACCCCTTCGACAACTTCGCTCATCCGCAGACGGGCGTATTCTTTCTGTCCCCAAGACTCGCACAAAAACATACGGTGAAAGATCTTTCTCTTACTGTGCCCCCAAACAATGGAATTCTCTTCCACTACACATCCGCAATATATCAACTATCACAGCCTTCAAAACTGCACTCAAAACACATCTCTTTAAACTCCACTACCCCGACTGATTCCTCACATCTGACCGATAAAAGCTGCTGCTGGTCGTCGTCCATGGCTTGTCATGTAAAAGTTCTGGTGTGGATGAGGTGAATATGCATTAGATTTTGTTTTGTCTCTATACATCTGTTCTTTATACATATATGTATTTTATGTTATTGTCACGATTATGTCTCTTTTAAAATATTTTTATGTACAGCGCGGTGAGCCTAGCCCTAGGCTGGGTTACCGCGCTATATAAGACAGCAAATAATAATAATAATAATAACCCCATTTTATCAAATCCTGAATTTGAGTCTCAAAAACAAATGAGAAAACAAACTTTAGAATTCAAAGTTGCTGATCGGGCGGCTTAAAATCTAACACGTGATTTCCATGATTTGACGTCATCAGATGTATGCAATTTATAGAATAGCCGGGTCATCGAAATCATGTTGCCTTGCAAAAAGGGAAGAGGTGCATAATATATATATATATATATGAATGAGCTAGGCTGACCGTAACGCCATAGAAACGAAACGATTTTTAATACGTTCGGATTCTTAAAGACAATCATAGTTATTTTCAATTATTTTACGGAAATCAAATAAATTTAAATGAGCTAAAATTATTATATATCCACTTTTAATTTTTTTTTTATTAAAGTATTATTATTATAAATTATAAATATATTTATTATAATACAATCAAGGAACTTTTTAGAGCCTTTTATCCGAATTTGAAAGTTATAATTTTTTTTTTAATTAAAAAATTAGTATCTAAGAATTACAGCGCAATCACATTTATCGGGGAAATCCAAACATATGTTGTTTTTCGTGCGTTTTTAGTGCGTTATTAAAATTGCAAAAAAAAAATAAAATTAAATAAAAACGCAAATGGCGTCATAGTGCAAATTGCTTATTTTAGAAAACGCTCTAAGTTTCTTTGATTTAATAACTGCGCGTGACAAAACTGATAATGTAATTTTCCACTCTTAAAATTAATAATTATAATTGATATGCTTTTTAAATTGTAAATAAAACCCAAAAAAATGTAGCTGTGTATTTTAAATATTTAATACGTTTTTACTTTTTATTCATT
Organism: Omphiscola glabra; assembly: GCA_964017045.1. Classification (NCBI taxonomy): domain Eukaryota; kingdom Metazoa; phylum Mollusca; class Gastropoda; family Lymnaeidae; genus Omphiscola; species Omphiscola glabra. Next base: position 47,587,365 of record OZ024794.1, on the reverse strand, counting down.
CCAAAAATATACTTTTATTAAAATTTTTAATGCACCTATCACTCATCAAAATAAGAACAAAGCATACGAAAAGCAAAAAAAAAAGTATGTTTGCTTACGTAGGGGACTTCAATCCCGTGGATGATTTTAATAATTTTTATTAAAATCTGTGGGGAGTAGGGGGGGGGGGGAGGAGGGGGTAGATACTTTAATTTTTCCCCAGGCAGCACAAGATAGGTCTCAGAATAAAGGAATGGTACGCACATGTCAGGGGTAGGAAATAGGATGTGTACATATTAACCTGGATGACAATATCTTTATATCCTATGACATTACACTTGTGAAAAAGATATGTAACATTCTCTTTTTACAAAGAAACATAATTTACCAATTAAGAAAATCAACGACGATAACAAAGTTTGGGTACATTTATAAAAGTATACCCATGAATATCCAAACCAATCATTTTATACAAGGGAAAATTTAATTTTGAAAAAATGGAGATAGGTTAAAATTTTCTTTAAAAAAATGAAAATATATTTTTGTTTTTACTTTTCGAAAAGTAAAGTGGGTGTAAGACACTCAAGGCTGTTGTTGTTTTTTTGTAGACGGGAAAAACGCTTAAGAGGTTCCTCGTTAGATAAAAGAATTCTTTGTTTAACGATTTTCCTATTAAGTAGTAGGACAAAAGGCAACAGTTTAATTAAATTTTTAATGAAGATATCAGTATCTCCAATTCCGTTAAAGTAAAATAGATTTAAAATGGTATATAAAGATTTTTTTTCTATATTTAAGATCAAGTTTTCACAATTTTTTGAGAAAAGAAAATAGTTTAGCGGCAAGAAAAGTGGTAGGGTAGGCCTACGAAAAGTGTTAGGGCAGACCTACGAAAAGTGGTAGGGCAGGCCTACGAAAAGTGGTATTGCAGGTCTACGAAAAGTGGCAGGGCAGGCCTACGAAAAGTGGTATTGCAGGTCTACGAAAAGTGGCAGGGCAGGCCTACGAAAAGTGGTAGGGCAGGCCTACGAAAAGTGGTAAGGCAGGCCTACGAAAAGTGGTATTGCAGGCCTACGAAAAGTGGTAGGACAGGCCTACGAAAAGTGGTAGGGCAGGCCTACGAAAAGTGGTATTGCAGGCCTACGAAAAGAGGTAGGGCATCAACATTTAACAATTTAAAAACCCATGACATCTAAAGTATTTCTCTAGCGTAGAAATCGTCACTCAATTAACTCCTTCAGTGACAATTATGATTTAATTATTGATCATTTAGATATGGTAATTTATGGTCATCTTTAGAGGGAAAAAAATGTTATTTTAAGGGCGCGAAAACAGGTAGGGGCGGTGTATAATATGTAGCAGAAAAATAATTTATTAAATTCTTTTAATGATGTTAGAAATATAAACATCATTACATTGATACTTCTTTTTAAAAATACGGAATTATGATGAGTTTTCGCAATAGCAGGTAGAAATTATCGCAAAGTGCCTGCCATTATTATCTCGATAACATCGGGCAAAAATCTAGACTATAATAATAATCCCAGATGCTTGGATTTTTGAGGATTCGTTTGCCCACATGAACCATGTAGCATCTTACTTTTTCACAGTGTCATAAAAGCCTTAGGATTGGTGTCCTTATCTGGTATTTCGGCACATAACTATTTCATCAATGGCTTCCCCAGTTCGGGGTTTATCATTACTGACAAGTATAGAGAGGAGGTGACCATGTGGTAGACCTCGTTTTTTTTAACAATAAAAAAATTCAGTGACGTAGACATGTGTTCGTTTGTGTGCATTTGTTGCGTACGTGATTAAGCGCACAACTTGGAGGAGGGGGAGGAACGAATGAGAGCGCATCACGGTGCGCAATTAGAGAGTGGATGGCAAAGATCCACTCGGGAATTATTATCATAGATCAGTGGTTCTCAGCCTTTCTAATGCCGCGACCCTTTAATATATTTTCTCATGTTGTGGCGACCCCCAATCACAAAATTATTTTCGTTGTAAATGTGTTTTCCGATGGTCTTAGGCGACCCGGTGAAATGGTCTTTCGACCCTCGAAGGGGTCGTGACCCACAGGTTGAGAACCACTGTCATAGATTGAACTAAGGTCATCAAGTTCATATGGTTATCCTTAGTTTATTTTTAGTCCCTCGTTAACTCTCTTACAGGTTATTCGTTATAATCCGACAGTTCCAACATCACCTCCCGACAAAGAAACGTTATCCTTGTTATCCGCCTAGAAATCTAGATCACATCCATTACCCGTCCTATCGTCATCAAATGTCCGCTACAACGCTACCATTCTAAAGTGACGTCACGTGTAGTCTCATCTTACCCATGATGTCACCCCCGGTATCAGCTGGATGCTGTCTCCGCCTTCACCGGAGAAAACTTTACCCACGGGGGAAATTCAACAATCCACATTTCGTCTATGAATATATAAATCTAAAGTCCCCTTTCCACCCACACCCGCAAGAGTGGGTGGCGGGTGGGGGAAGCGTAGGACAGCTCGCTTTTAATTGCTGAATTCCGGCTGTCTTTGGAGATTATCTGCCACTGAAACTTTAATGACAACGCTCGTTAATGTTATTATGGTGTTCATGCGCCATTCGAAACCCAAGGATTCTCACGCCATTCAAACCCAAGGATTCTCACGCCATTCGAAACCCAAGGATTCTCACAACATTTGAACACATGATTCTCATCTTGAGTGAATGTTTCTGTGTGATCTTGCATCTTAAAACAATATGATAACGTTACTGATACTGTGAAGTCGATTTTGGAACTCAGTTTCGTTTTTAATATCTCCTATCCAATATTTAGGAGATGAATTATATCCAACAATAGCTTTATATGGTTTCATTTTATTTCCCAAATTCGGAAAGAGCGACACGTCCCCTGCTCCACCCCCCCCCCCCTCAAAAGCTCCCCTGTCTCTCTCTCCAACTCTCCAACCACCACCAGAAAAAATAAGGTCACATGACAATGGAGTCAAAACGGTACAACATATAGTATTTAGACCTTTCTCTGTGGGATTTGCAAGCATCGCGTCTTTAAGCCATACAATGTACAAAAAAAATTGTATGCTAAGAGCAACTCCAGATATGTTTTTTTTTCTACACTAGCGTGTATCTTAACTCTTTTTAACTCCAGGCTCTAGCAAAGCCCACCCCGTCACTTACCACATCACATCAACTTGATGAAATATCAGAACAAATAAATTATAGATAAGAAACACACAAAAACCAGCATCAAAGACAGCTTCAGACGCCGACAACCTTGTCATGACGGAGGCGAGCCAACAAAATCAATGATGGCGTTATTGAATATTCGATTAGGACAAAGCTGTCCTTGTTAAATTTCCTTCTGAGCGAAAAAAAAAATATATATATTAAAAACAACAACAACAGCTTGAGAGAATCGTACTGTTGAAAACAATGTCACGATATCTTGCCTCTCTGTTGAAATCTTATGCAATGTTATAACTTGGACGAACTCATTGACATCCTATAGGCTAGAGGAAAAGGTTGATTACCACCTTATAGAATGTTTATTTTCCTCTTTATCTCATTGGACAGTTTTCCACTTTGTTAAACTGCACAGTCCCTCTTTGATGGATGTGAAACTGAAAGAAATCTCTTTGTTACATGTTAGGCTGAAAGAAATCTCTTGGTCGGATGTTAGATTTAAAGAAATCTCTTGGTCGGATGTTAGATTTAAAGAAATCTCTTTGTCGGATGTTAGTCTTAAAGAAATCTCTTTGTCGGATGTTAGTCTTAAAGAAATCTCTTTGTCGGATGTTAGTCTTAAAGAAATCTCTTTGTCGGATGTTAGTCTTAAAGAAATCTCTTTGTCGGATGTTAGTCTTAAAGAAATCTCTTTGTCGGATGTTAGTCTTAAAGAAATCTCTTTGTCGGATGTTAGTCTTAAAGAAATCTCTTTGTCGGATGTTAGTTTTAAAGAAATCTCTTTGTCGGATGTTAGTCATAAAGAAATCTCTTTGTCGGATGTTAGTCTTAAAGAAATCTCTTTGTCGGATGCTATTAAATGAATAACGTTGTTTTGTCTGTTTCATTACGTTGTAATTGTAAGAAGTCTTTTCCTTAAATCTTCATTCTTCACCTTGGCTTAAACGTTGGCTGTATCATTAATATCCTAAAGTGTTAAACGCTTAAGTTGCTGCTGTTTTGGACCATAAGTGAATGGACTACGATGAGTCGATTGTTTTGTCACGTGATAAGCGTAAATACGAGTAACACTTCCGGTAGGCTGTCTGCAACACACTAGTCGCTCACAAATTTTTCTTCAAATAACTTTCTTCCTTTAATCATAATTGAATTATAATTATTGTCACATTTAATGAATGTCATTTAAAGAAACGCGTGTATTCAAGAATATTTTAAAAATTAAAATTTTTAATTAACACTGGGGAAGCGCTGATGGAGACAAACATTGTGCTTTAAAATTAATGATAATGGCAATGGCTGATCAGCTGTTATCTGTTGTTATGTGTTGTTATGTGTAGCAGAAAGCCTACCAATGGCTGGTACGTATCACGTGACAAAACAAGGAAGTGACTCATCGTAGTCCATTAAGTAACATAGTAAAATTAAATTGGACAACTTTTATCAGTCTAGAACAGTAATGAAAAAAAAAAAAAAAGCGTACACAAATAATTGTGACTCATCAAATTATGAACACATTTAAAAAAAAACAAAAAAAACCACCAAATCTGCCGGAAACAACAATGGGATTTTAGATTTTCATTTTTGTACGTGCAAGAACTTTCACAGATGATAACAATTTCTTTGTAACTCCCCACACAAATATAAGGCAAGTTAAAATACGAATTCGATACAATTCATTGGGGATAGCTATAACTTATGTCTTACTTTTTATAACCATGATTTTTGTTCCTTTTGTTGTTGTTGTTGTTATGAATAATTTTTCTTTGTAGGGCATATGGTTAAATTAAGTCACGAATATAAATCCTACTTAAATTTAAGATTGTTTATGGGGCATCAGATCTTTTTATATAAAAATAAATGAAATTTCTATCTTAAAAGTGGTTCACCTCTCTTCAACAAAGACTCTTGTCTTTAGCTTCTAAAAATAGTTTGGTCCATTGTTTTGCATTGTAATCTGAATAACAACACACATCCATCTCTCTAATATTTTGCGACTCTGCACTTTTTGCACCTCAGGAAATATCTTTGCACCCTTTCATACCGCTTTGTCTTAGAAATTGAAATCTAACCATACCTTTAGCTCCACCAAAACATTATAAGGTCCAAAATTTGTGTTCCAAAATAGAAACCAACAAATGATGGTTACTGTATCATATTGAATTGTTTATATGTTTTAAAAAAGGGGTTGGAGGCGTAATCCATCTCCTTAGACCAGACAAAAACATCCGGAATTCAATTCTGCGAGTTTCTTGTACAATATGCTACACTAAAACAGGTATTTAAATGGGTGCATCATAATCCTTGAATAGATAAGAATTTACTGGCGATGAACCACTGGTGTGTTTTTCAATGTCTTTCGAAAAAATAATCATAAGACTCCTGTGTGGCGCATCAAAAGTACATTAGAGTGCATTCATTGTATAGAAAAACTGGCTTAATCATCAAAGGTGTCAAATAAAGTTAAATAATAAATAGCATCTATTTACTTCAATCAGTCGTTATCAACTTCGGAGTTTACCTTTCCACACTTTTCACACTCTCCACACTTTCCACACTTTTCACACGTTCCACACTTTCAACACACAAAAATCGATTGGCTCATAGGATTTAATCACTATATGTATCGGATGTAATTTAATGTGCAGCCTGTGTTTCAATCTATGCTCAAATAGAAAGAGCTGTTCTTAACTGCACGTCACTGCGGACAGGCGCCGGAGACAGCAGTGCATTTGCTAGCCGAGTGCCAAGCCTCTAATGATTGGAGGGGTTGGGAACACCCCCCAGCACCCCCCCAGACCTCCACACAGAAAGCCTGCTCTATGGCAAAGTGCTTGCCAGGGCCATAAAAGAACGTTAGCTCGGTCCCCAAAAAGTTGAATGTAAACCGTACGTGCAACACTCAGTTCAACTTCAAAGTCCGATCAGGCACATATTTAGTTTTCAAAAAAAATATAATTTACTGTATAAACTAATGGGGGCATTAAATCATTCACACTTACAAATGGTAAAAACTTCGCTTGGAATATTTCCCCAGTTTAGTGTCCAGTTTCCCTTTGTTGGTTTCTGATCCATTTACTAAGCCATGCGTGTTCACATTGTTGACATTCAAAATTATTACCAAAAAAACCCACCCAATGCTTTATTTCCAGTTTCAGAAGTGAGCTTTTGTAACCCCTGGCTTTTCCCCGGGTCGAATCATCATGGCTGACGTCAAGGCGCGATGTCTGAAGACGTTCAAGCATTTTGTCGAGGTGACGTCGGTAGGTCAGAACCTCTCAGAGCTGGACAAGATGGAGATCAAAGACAAAGGCATGCACAAGATGCTCAAGGAGTGCTGCGGGGAAGAGGCGGCCAGGGCGTCCGAGGCGCAGGTGTTCCCGAAATACTGCGATAAGAAAACGTGGGTTGATCAGAAAAATAATAAATGTTAATGGTAATTCAATAACAGGTTTAATTTTGTTTTTGTTTTAAATATAATAATTTACAATTCAATAACGTGTAGCAGATCTGTCCAGGGCGAATGGAGCTATTAATACATTGTCAGGGGTGAAGAAGTGCAAGAGCGCCACCCCAGTATTTTTTTAATGGGGTGCCGGGGCGCACCTTGCCGAAAAAATAGAAGGAAAAAAGAAAGATACTCAAAGTTATAGTAGTAATAGACATCATGTTAACCACTAAAACAAACACTGTATTGAGTAGCTTTAAGTATTAGTATGTGAAGCAGTTTGTAAAGTGTGCCCGGAATGTTTAATTAAGACTATGACACTGCATTTTACATTAGACTACGCCACTGTAGGTTACATTCGACTACGCACTTGTATATTAGATTAGACTACACCATTGCATATTACATCATCCATGTAAAGTAAAAAGTTTATATCAACACAATGAGTTGCTGTTTTTTTTAAAAATCCTAAAAGTATCATCTACATAGCCATTTACATTACACTCATACTTTTTGAACCCCCCCCCCCCCCAACCAACCTCAAACACCCCGGTAGAAACTGGTTAAGCAACGTTTTGTCAACACAACAGGCTAATGAAGCGAAAATCAATGTCTTCACTTTCAATTAACTAATTATAAAAGTGTTGGACTGCGATAAAGCTTTAAAATAGATTAATTCGACACGAACAATCTGTGTCCATATAACAATATATGTTAAGCTTTAATAATAATTTTACATTATACATAAGCAGACGTTTTCCTCAGTACAACAACAAGACATATAAATAAGTACACATTAAATTTATATACTATACATGGTTACCGGAAATTTCATCGAAAGAAATTTCGTCGACGGAAAATTGATCGACGGTAATTTGATCGAACGGAAATTTGGTCGAATCTTTTTTTCAGTCGAGACGTTAAAATTTTCGTCAAATTTCTTTTTGAACGCACTATACTATTTAGTAAAACAAAATAATGCGTTCAAAAAGAAATTTGACGCAAAATTGTAACGTATAAATAAAAAAAAAACGATTCGACCAAATTTCCGTCGATCAATTTTCCGTCGACCAAATTTCTTTCGATCAAATTTCCGGATACGACTATACATATATCCTACCTAAAAAAAGAGAGAGAAAAAATAGGAGTGTCTGGTTTTTTCGCCCACTTCTATTTTTTTTCTCTCTCTTTTAGGTAGGATATATGTATATATATATATATATATATACATATATATATATATATATTATGTAACTTTAATTTTCATTTTCAAAGTGAAAATATTCAAAAATGGCTTGAAATAATTGTTTTAACTACCCACCCCACCTCCACCCCACCAAAACAATATGTTCTCACAACCAGGAAGAAGATGCTCTTTGACGTCTTCTACGACGACTTCATGCCCGATCTGGCCGGGTGCATAATCCAGAACAAGAAAAAACTAACGAAACGTCCAGCGCTGAACGATCCCGAGGTCGTGGCTCTGACTGGCGAGCTGAGGGCTGAAGTAGCAGCTAAGCACGACAGCAAGACCAAGGTATGGCACCCTTCCTGACACCTTATGTTTTGAAAACACCGGCAAGGTACACTACCTGACACCTTATACTTTGAAAACACCGGCAAGGTACACTACCTGACACCTTATACTTTGAAAACACCGGCAAGGTACACTACCTGACACCTTATACTTTGAAAACACCGGCAAGGTACACTACCTGACACCTTATACTTTGAAAACACCGGCAAGGTACACTACCTGACACCTTATACTTTGAAAACACCGGCAAGGTACACTACCTGACACCTTATACTTTGAAAACACCGGCAAGGTACACTACCTGACACCTTATACTTTGAAAACACCGGCAAGGTACACTACCTGACACCTTATACTTTGAAAACACCGGCAAGGTACACTACCTGACACCTTATACTTTGAAAACACCGGCAAGGTACACTACCTGACACCTTATACTTTGAAAACACCGGCAAGGTACACTACCTGACACCTTATACTTTGAAAACACCGGCAAGGTACACTACCTGACACCTTATACTTTGAAAACACCGGCAAGGTACACTACCTGACACCTTATACTTTGAAAACACCGGCAAGGCGTTGGAATCGCGGTGTCAAGATGGCGGTTTAATTATTTTTTTTTTTGTAAATACGTTAAAACTGGCAATTTGGAAGGGGGAAGGAAATCAATAACCCTCGTCAGATGAGTACTTTATCAAAACATTGCCATCATTTCCCGAGTGTGATAAGATGAAAACATTAACCCATGAACGCTGACAGATCAAAAAGACACAATGTGTGTGTGTGCGCGCGCGTGTGTGTGTGTGAATTTTGTTAAGAAACGTAATAATAATAATTGCTCTGGCACGTTGTGGGTTGCTTTCATACCAGCAAGATTGCACGTGTCCAGTAAAAGTATTCATGTCACAATGCTGGACCTTCCATTCTGGTGTTTTCAACTGTTGATATTAGACACGCGCACAAAGTGGTAGTGAAAGAAAGAGTTGAGAAAGATATAGGGGTGTGGAGGTAGAGAGAGAGAGGGGGCAGAGAGAGAGAGGGGAGAGGGAGAGAGGGGGGAGGAAGAGAGATAGGGAGAGACAGAGAGAGAGGGGAGTCAGAGAGAGGAGAGGCAGAGAGAGGAGAGGGAGAGGGGGCAGAGAGAGAGAAGAAGGCAGAGAGAGAGGGATGCAGAGAGAGAAGGGGGGCAGAGAGAGAGGGGGGCAGAGAGAGAGGGGGATGGAGAGAGAGAGAGAGAGTGAAAAATGTGTCGTGATCAAGGAATCCACATCTGATCAAATCGAGAATTCAAGAAGACCATCAACATGGTCAGCTGCTATGCTATGACCACCACAAGAAGACCATCAACATGGTCAGCTGCTATGCTATGACCACCACAAGAAGACCATCAACATGGTCAGCTGCTATGCTATGACCACCACCTCCCCTTTCCACTCAGTGAAACTTTAAAAAGTAGTCTTCCAGCCTTAGTCTTCCAGCCTTAGTCTTCCAGCCTTAGTCTTCCAGCCTTAGTCTTCCAGCCTTAGTCTTCCAGCCTTAGTCTTCCAGCCTTAGTCTTCCAGCCTTAGTCTTCCAGCCTTAGTCTTCCAGCCTTAGTCTTCCAGCCTTAGTCTTCCAGCCTTAGTCTTCCAGCCTTAGTCTTCCAGCCTTAGTCTTCCAGCCTTAGTCTTCCAGCCTTAGTCTTCCAGCCTTAGTCTTCCAGCCTTAGTCTTCCAGCCTTAGTCTTCCAGCCTTAGTCTTCCAGCCTTAGTCTTCCAGCCTTAGTCTTCCAGCCTTAGTCTTCCAGCCTTAGTCTTCCAGCCTTACATTAAGGTGTCTAGTCTGAGGAATAGGTTGGGGGGTGGGGGTGGAAACGAACCCAAATTTACCACCTCTCAAAAATAAATGTGTATGTATTACTTAGCAATAACAAAACAAAACAACAAAAAAAAGTACATGAGCTCCGTTACCACGCGTTCCTGCAGGACAATCCACCCATCCTTACATTCAACTCTCATGCAATGAATACTATTTGAGATTTAATTGTTAAGTGTTTGTACGGCTTGTTTGTTATTTTCTAAATAATATCTTCAATTCCTTTTTTTTTTTTTTTTTTTTAATTTTTTTTTTTAGATAGTCGTTCACGGAATCACGCTTTACCATGGTTCAGTTTGGCAAGCTTCCTTTGGTGTTATTTGTGAATGGGTTGCACACACCAAGCACCTTCTTTGATAGGAAGACAAACGGACTAGTCTACATCCTCCCCCACCTCCCCCCCCCCAACCCTCAACCTACCACCGAATTTCCTTTTTCATTCTTCGTACGCTTATTTATAAATAAGGAACAGTCACAGGGAATTAACTCCTTTACATGGATTATAGCTTGTTAGTTGTTCTTTTTTATTCGCTTATGTTCGTGACTCGCTGGCTGGGTGACGGGCTAGCAAAGTCTTCGGACGTCTAATTGTTTCACTTCCCATCAACCTATCGAGCTGAAACTTGCCACATAGACTCGTTGCCGATGACAACACATTCTAAAAAAAAAAAGCCTTTAGCTCCACCCCCAACCCCCAAAAAATTAGTTTTGTCTGTTTTTCAATGGCGAGATCAAGGAAATACGATGACACTGATCTCACGAAATAAAATTCCCGATAACTGCGCTAACTGAGATTCTCTACGCGTTTGGTGCGTAAATACTTGGTGAAATGAATCTGCTGTGTAGACGCGGTTGGGTCATTAGGATATTAAGATATTAATATATATCAGGGGCGTGAAAAAATTGCGATTGCGAGTCTAGGGCGTGTGGGGTGGGGGTTTTGCGCAGTGGCGTAGTGAGGGGGGCAAGGGAAGGGCAATATGCCCCGGGCGCTACTCACAAAGGGGCGCCAAATGGTATATTTTACTATAATATTGTATAGGGGGGCCGCTAAAAAGGGCCCGCTAAAAAGGTATTGTGCCCCGGGCGTGAGTTAAGCTCGTTACGCCACTGGTTTTGAGTACTAATTGGGATTCTTATAAAGTGCGTTACTTCTATTCATTTTTTGGTAAATTCCCCGGCCCCCATTGCACGATATTACATATTATAAAGGATGTAAGGACGAACAACTTTGTTTTTATTGGTTGTTTTATTGCATTTATTCTAATAAACGATCGTTCAAGGTTTTGTGTGTGTTTTGTTTCAGGAGATGAAGGTTGACGCCACAACAGCAAGACTCACTGACACCAGTCAGTACACAGGGATGCACAAACCCTCGGCCAGCAAGGAGAGTGTCGGCGGTGGGTCGTCGGGCTACGTGCAGGGGTACAAGAACGATGGCACCTACGACAAGACCCACAACAAAAATATGGGCCCGTAGCTCAGGGTTTGGGAGCCTGAATACCATGGCGCAGTTTTAGGACTACGTCTCTGCGTTTCAACCTAACCCTAACCCTATCCCTAACCTTAATCCTAAGCCGCGGTAAACTATAATATACTCTTTCAAATGGCAATAACTTTAGGCTCGCTTAAACTTGAAGAGCTGCAATTGTTTCCGGGGGCAATCTTCCCAGCAAGCATCTATATACGCCACATCAACCAGCTGTTCTGTGTCACAGACCCTAAAGACGAATGTTGCCGTCAAGCCATCCAGGTATATAGTGAGACCCTCACAACCTCTCCCCCACGACACTCATCCATGCATCAGCATTCGGTCTACAGTACTTAATCACATGCAAGGCACTAAGCTACCATTACTTCAATCCATAAGTTCTCACGACACCTCCCTAGTTAAAAACCAACCGTGGGATCCATGGCCGAAACTCTTGCGCTCTGATTGTGTATAAGTCTCCTCGCATACAAAAAATATCAATGATGCGACACATCAAACTGATTTCAAATTCTATTTCAATAGATTCCTTGAGGACATTAGTTTCTAGACAGTGGGTGCCGCCTTCTTTATGTGTGCTTCCATTCTAGTTAAAACACGCAGGAGTCTTGTCGCAAAAGGACATAAAAAACGGAGCCGCAGCCACATCGAGCCACGTGACTCACAGACAACAATCCAAAAAGAGAGTTCTATCCAATGTACATGATGTATTCTCGCTCAATTCAAGTGTGCACTTATATTAAAAACTGTTTAAGAACTCCATTGAAACTTCTTAAAAACGAATAAAAAAGACCCTTAATTTTAACGAACACAGTTTTTCGTATAAATCCTTTATATGCATTTTTGTTTGTATTCGTGTAAGTGTACGTGATTTATCATCTATTAAGAAGTGTTTATGTAAATTGGTAAACTTCTGGCAAAAACATGTTTTTTTTTAAATTTTATTTATTTCTCTCTTCAAAAATACATTTTATTTTTACTGCATACCAAAATACTTCACGCATACAAAGCACATAGCAACAACTACACAGTTAATCTCCACACAAAAGCACGCACCCATTAAAAAAGAAAAACCCTTAACATCATTCCCCGTTGACAAACAGGAAAAACAGTAATTTTGGGGTTGTGCTGAACTTTTATAGAATGTTCTGTCATCGGCAACGAGTCTATGTGCCAAGTTTCAGCTCGATAGGATGACGGGAAGTGTGTCATTTAGCCTTACGAAGATTTTGCAAAAAATTTACGAACACAGGAACAAAAGCGAAGTTACTATAAAGGATTTTTTCAAAGTTGAAATGTGACCCTAGATTAAATGTCCTTACATACACTCCTTAATTTTCAGTGTTTCTGACCTTTTTTAACGGTCTTATGGACCCCAGCAATTTTTTACAAAATATAGCAATTTTTTACAAAATATAGCTTCGGTTAAATGAAGCTAGGGAAGTATTTTTTAATTATGATTAAAATATCAAATTTAATACAATAAATAAGTTCATTATTTTAAAATGTTAAAATTCACTTTTACATTGTAAAAACAAAAAATAGGGCGTTTGGGTGGGGCGATTCTATTAAATGTTGGAAAAAGTGAGAATTTTTAATTCGGCTTTAAGACTTTTCCCCAAAAAAATAAATTATTACATTCATCTTATCAATCAAACGGTTTTTAAGTATTTGACTCTTCTGTTGAAGAAGGCAGAAGTATCTTCAATTCAGTCAACCAGTGCTACGAGATCTTGGGAAATTTCTCAAAATATTGGCCGTCTACACATAGAAAAAGTCAATTAATGATAAAAAGCCACAGAAGATAAAAAATAAATAACAGCTCCCACCTATAACTTTAAAATGAGCTGATACTTTCCATGAGTGGTGTAAAAAAGATATTCCTGATTGTCAGCTTCAAAAAAAAACAAAACAATATCATATATGTCTTTAACTTTAATGAAATGTGTACAATAATTGAATAGAAATAATTAGGCCTAATTCTATTAAATTACACATTTCGTGGATATTTTTACTTGAGCATGTGGTGATAAGGTTTTATGACCTATACTATAGCGTGTTTTTATATTTTGCTTAATATATACATATATTTTGTAAAAGAAAAAATTAAACTCTCTAAGTGTATTTTTAAAACCTTGGGAAATCTTGGGAATAGGGCTTGAAGAAACAAAATCTAGGGAAATTTGAAAAACTTGAACGGCAGCCCTGCAATCAACTAAGCACCGAAGTAAACAGGTGGCACTCACAGACGAGTATAAGTTATAATCGAAATAAAAATCGTAGAAAAATCGAAATATATTTGCTTACACTCTAAATAATGAATGATCTGCGTTATTAATTGGACATAGTTTTAAGCAGTAATTATTAGGAGAGTTTTTCAAATCGTTATATTATATAATAAAAAAGTTAATGAAATGAATGAATGTAATAATAATAATAATATTATAATTATATATTTATTAACACTTAACCGTGTTGACAACACTGTTGTCTGCTGTTGTAAATGCCTAAATAATAAAATATTGAATTAATTATGAATAAATTAATCAAATTAATGTATTTTTGACTTGTATTGCTTGTTTTGTAGCCAAGGGACAACTACAGTGTAACTACTATTGAGTATGTTTGTTTATATTCATTTCATACGTTACTATTTAATATTTAGACATTTTCATTTATACTTATACTTATAGTATTATAAGTATATGCCTAAATAAATCAAAATGCCTATAATAAATGTTTATACTATTGAGTAACATGGAGTAGTAAACTTAACTAATTTACTTTTTACTAGTAGGCCCTATATCCCTATTATGCCCTATATCAGGGGCAGTATAAATAATAAGTTTTAATACGTTTAACTCACTAACTTAAAAGTGGTTTAGATTACAGAGCTGGGGTCACTGGGGTAGGGGGGTATTTTTGGAAAAATAAAGATTAGTAGACCTTTCCCCCACTTTCGGCTCCTGGATATGTATCCCCCCCCCCCCCACCTGATCAAAAGGACAATACCAGCACCTGTGCATATACAAATTTTAAAAAAATGGAGATCTGACCAAAGTTTAATTTCCCTTTAATTCGGTATAGTATAACTAGATTATAGCCAGGTTGGATAATATCGTTTCCAGAGTGATAGTATGCTGGGGCAAACAGCATATCCCCGGGGCAGCCACAAATGAAATGGTTTCAGCTAATAGATGCACTACCACTCTCCCTCAGAATGCCTGAAATGCCTGCTCCCTTTGAAAGAAACACTGGGCATATATAATTGTAATAGTACCAGTACAGACTTATTACTAGTAGAGTAATCAAATGGCTATTACTTAAAAAGGGTCTAATGATCATTCATTTTAAAATGTTTAACCCTCATTGATTGATTGATTGATTGGATACTTCTATAGTGCTGGTATCCATGCTACTTTAGCATGCTCACTGCGCTCTGGTTTCCTCAAATCTATTAAACAAAAAGGTCTTTAAATGTTTCCTAAATGATTTTCTGTCCTTTTCAATACTCCTCAAAGATTGAGGTAAACTATTCCATAACTTTGGCGCTACCGCTTCAAAAGAGCGCACTCCGTACGACTTTTTTCTGTGTTCATTCACACTGGGCATTTTCAGTAAGGACTGAGTTGAGGACCGCAGGTTCTTTAAGGTTACATGATTATAAAGCAGTTCTTTCAGATATTCCGGTGCAGAGCCCTCTATGCAGCTGTACGCCAAGGACATAATCTTGTGGTCAATACGATCTCTCACAGGAACCCAATGGAGATCTCGTAGAACTGGTGTGATGTGATCAGATCTCTTTATCCGCGACACAATGTGTGCTGCAGAATTTTGCACCTTCTGTAGTCTCTGAATTTGGTTCTGAGGCAAACCCCACAAACAACTGTTACAGTAATCTAATCTTGGCTGGATTAGAGTTACCGCTTCAGCAGTTGCTGTTCTCTTATTGAGTTGAGGACGCAGCTGACCCAGGGCGCGTAGATGACAGAAGCATGCCCTGACTACAGAATTGATATGTGGAATCATACTGAGTTTACTATCAATATAATATAAAAGTACTTAATATTATTCACACTATGTAAGAGTCAGTAGTGCAAGTAATCATTTCTGATTGCAAATGGAAGCCAGCTTTTGATATATTAAATACAAATGTTATGTATAACATATTTAACATTTTTTATTGCAGATAAAGTTAACAACCCAAAACATACCATTAAGAAATGGGTTTCATTAAAAGCATTGGTGCATTGCTAGTAGCTATTGTTGCATGGCAATTTTATGCTCATAATTATCCAAAGACCAATGTCGCACCTCAAGTCTCTGGCTTTTTTCATCCTTCTTTTAGAAAGGTTGCCGAAACCTTTAAGTGAGTAAAAAAAAATTATCTTTCCACCACTACATTGTTTCCATTCCACTCTTATTCTGAAAAGCCTAATTCTAGTTAAGTAAGCAATACATTTATAATTTTTTTTTAAGTAATTGTTTAGTTTTAGTAAGATATTTGTTTAAAACTTTTACAAAAATATAAAGCTCTTAAAGAATCTCATTTCACAGTAGTCAATTAATGCACTGTTGCCAAAATCATCAGATCAAATTTTGCCAGTAGCAAAGAGCGAGGGGCCGCTTATGCTGTATTCTACAAAGGAGAAGTCTTAATTGACATATGGGGTGGATGGGCTGACCATGAAACTGAGAGGCACTGGCAAAGTGATACCATGGCATTGTCATGGTCAATGGTCAAAGGCATTTCTGCTATTGTGGTAGCCAAATTAGTTGATATGTGAGTATTCATTCTTCTCGTGTCTTGCTCATCTCTTTAGGGGCAGATGAATTTTTAAGAGCATAACTGAGCTGTAATGTTAAATCAAATAGTAGCACGCTGCGCATTTCAGGGGGCAACATTTTCTGCAAACTGTAACTAATTTTTTTGAGAGTTTTTACTGAGGGATAAGGAAGCATAGAAGAAGCCACTCATAAGTTCATTTGCCAACAGTGTAATTTGACTGATAAAAATAAAATGATCATTTTTACATATTGCCTATGCTTCTGAACAAACAAATATTGGGAGAACATTTTTTAAAACTATACGATTTAACAAGTTTTTGGGGGAAGCCAAGTTCCTTTACTTTAAATTGGGTCAAATTAAAGTTGTTGCAATCTTTTAATTACATGGATGAAAAGGAAATAAAAAGGTACAGAGCATGCCAAAGCTTTAAAGGACACACTACTTAATACCCAATGTGTCCTCCAAATATTTTCCTTGGTAAACAGTAGGAAAAAAAAAATGTTTTAAAGAAAAATGCTCTTGAAAAATTAGAATCGGTCTTAGTGTCAGTTTATTATTACATACTGTAAGCTTAGTTTCAATATTTATTTATTTATTGCATTTTTAGTAGTCTTTTTTATATCTATATTAAAGGAAGGCTTTTAGTCAACACATAGAATTGTTTCAAACTTTCACATACTCAGGCCGTGTCTTATTGTTGCCAAAGCAATTTGGTATGTATTGTGAGGCTGGAGGCACTGAGAAGGCTAAAGTTGGCACTGTGCTGACAATTTCTCTTTTAAAATCTTTATAAGAGGCAACATCATTAAGTGGATGTTGTAAACATCATGTCTCACTTTAGAAAGTCCATTATTTCTTCGATACTTTCACCATGCATAATTTTTCATTTTTTCTAACTCATTGTCAAAATGTGGAGGAAAATGGGTGATAAAAGTTATTTTTTTTATATTTAAACTGATACATATGTATTTACATAATGTAAAGACCTAATACCTCTTTTTTACATGGTGCTTAATGTACATATTTTTAAAAATCTACATTTTAAAAGGCTCATTGTAATATATCCCCAGATTATGCCCTTTTCTATATGCTTAAATTATTTTTAAAAGTATTTTTAATTGTTGTTATTCTTTTGTCTTTAGGGGCTTACTTGATTATAAAAAAGAAGTTTATCATTACTGGCCTCAGTTTGCTGGTCAAAGCAAGAAGAATATAACTGTGGAGATGTTGATGAGTCACCAGGCAAGTCAGTTTAAATATCATTTTCAATGTTTTGAATGAAACGAATAGGTCATAACCTTTCATCACCTACGCATGGGACACATGCAACTTAATTTGCATAAAGATGAAACACCAACGTGCCACCTCATCATACATCCAAATGAGACAGTAACACACACCTCTTCCACTGCCCAGCACTTCAAGACTCACACCTAAACCATCTATAAAAAATACCAGACAATACCATCACCTTATGTACCAACAAAGAACAGCTGCGGAGTGTGTGTAAATTCTTCACCATGGGCGCAAGTCTAAGGGCACATGACCAAATGGCCACTGGATCTGAATGATGATGATTCAATATTTTGATTGAGTAGAAATCTTCACCGAACTTGTCGTCATTATTCTTAAAGATAAAATATGATTCTTATATTGATCCAGATAAATGGAAACGTTTTTTATTACATTGTTCATATTAATTTTCAGCACCTAAGTAAATACATATTTTAACCAAGATAACATTTTACAATTAGAACAATTTAAACAAAAGACATCTAAAGTATTTCTCTATCGTAAAAATCAGCCATTATATACCAAAAACAAAAAAAAAAAAAAAAAAAAAAAAAAAAAAAAAACCACCCTGAGCGACAAAATGATTTAATTAGTGATCATTTAGATTTGGTAACCGCTGAGAGAGATTTCGCTGGTAAATTCTTACTGACAAGGGAACAAAAGAATTTTATATCTTGCAGTCCTAACTTTATGGGAAAGAATTTGAGCTGATCTTAGGTATCTGTGATGAACAGGGTGGGATGCATCATCTGTTTCGAACCGGGAATTACCAGTTCATTTGCTTTGTTTGTCCAGGGGTTATTCATTTATTTAAAACAAACCAATGCTTCATAAATCAAACGTCTCTTTATTCAAATATAGCACATTCCGATAATCTAACAATTCAGCTCAGCCATCGATACACACCATAAGAACCACTCTCACACATCATTTACCCTTACTCAAAATACATCATAAAATCTGAAGAGGGTGGGATGTATGATCCAAACGACTGGGAAAAATATTATTTGTATATCTCTTTGCATTGTCCTACTTTCAGGCAGGACTCATTGGTCTAGAAGAGAAGATCACTTTTTATGACTACCGTGACAACTGGTCAAAAGTAGAGAACTTGTTAGCTATTCAAGCACCTAAATGGCCTGCAGGTTTGTATATCATAACTGCTAATTTGTCGCACAGCACCATAGTGGTGTAATTGTTTACACGGAAGATTTGTTTATCTTTTTCGCCTGTAATTATTTTGTAAGTAACAACTTTATTGCCATGAAGATATCTGATTTGGGAATCAATATCACTCAAGTCTTCTTAAATTAAGTAAGCTCTTTCTATAATACAGGGTCTGCTGTAGGCTACCATGGTCTGACATTAGGCATGTACGCTGATGCTTTAGTGAGAAAGGTGGATCCACAGCACAGGAATCTCTCTATGTTCTTCCAAGATGAAATCGCAAGACCGTTTGGTCAGTTCCCATATTCTCAAGTTTAGAAAAGATGTATTATAGAGATATCATTTCTACTGTAACAGTCATTTCTGACCAATGACAGCTTCACAGGGTCCAATCCAGTTGCACAAAAACAAAACTATAGAGTGCAATTTTAAAATATCATTTTTAAACAAATTTTATTTTAAGAACAAAAATCATTAGATGAAAGAAATTAATTTATATCTATTCCAAAACACATTAATTAATAGTATATCTTCCATTTTTGGTCTGAATTTCAAGTAAATATTAAATATACTGGTAATGTGATTTTTTTTTTTTTTTAAATCAAAATTTTAGTACAACTATAATGTTTATTTTGGTTCGAATTCTTAAGAAAACATGTGTTGTTCCATACTTGATGGCTAGAGTACAATATAAATTTTTTCCCTCCTTACAAAAATCACCCCCACCCACAAATAAAAATAAGTTATCAAATCAAATATTTAGAAGCCCCTGCCCATCACCACTTTTTTTGCAAGTAATCATTTTTCCATATGAATCAGTATAAAATATTCTCATCCATCACAAACTCCCGTGGTTAGCCTACTATTACACTTTATTAACACTAACTTATTTCATGTCAGGACTTTCTTATATTTCATTAGTCTTGGGGGTGCATGGACTGAATGATAAGCTTTCAACCAAACATTCCATTGCTCAGCACATTGTTAACACTTAAATCTATTGGACTCTGACAGACATTGAGTACTACATAGGACTTCCACTGAAGGAGTACCACAGATTCGCCAGGTACAAAGCTGCCAGCTTCTGGGAGCAGCGGCTCAGCTACATGGATTTCTTTCAGTTGACCTTTAACCCCTACTTTCAAACTGCTTTGGGTTTCATGGATGGTGGGGGAGAAAAGGTTGGAATTCATCTATTAAGTTTGTGTGCTCTTACATCATCCAGTTGATAACCCTTTTAATTCACTATATAGTCTTTAATTATAGTTATGAAATATATTATAACAGGGGTGAGCAAGGGGCAGCATTGACAAAGATAAAGCTATTGGGGGGCAGCATGTATATTATGTCCAATTTTAACATGTCGATAAACATTTCTCTATATTAAAATCGGTAATTTCGCATTTTAGCATTACTTGACAAAAGTCAAGGACTGTTTAAAAAAATAGAAAATTAGAAAGAAATTTGATAAAAAATGTTTTAAAAATCATGAAATTCTGTAAAATTCAACAAAATAACTTAAAAACAAAGGATTTTTAAAAATTTCTAAATGCCTTCAAGGGCTGCATAATATCAGTTGCCGGGCCGCATAATATCAGTTGCCGGGCCGCATAATATCAGTTTCTGCGCAGCATAATATCAGTTGCCGCGCCGCATAATATCAGTTGCCGGGCCGCATGCCCACCCCTGTATTATAACAAACACACATGCCGCAGAATCCTCCTCACCACCTTTGGAATAAAATAAAAAATTAATAATATCTTTAGGTACGGTACAGTTTATACTGATGAATTGTTCGCACTTAAGGGGCGCGACCTATCCACTCGACATCAATTTCACTTACTGTAAGTTCTGTAAGTCAATGTGGAGTAGTCATTTATATGGAGAGAATTTTTTTCCCTGGCTCTCACTTAGGCTCGCGCAGATGGCAATAAGTTTTTTTATGTTCATTAAAGATCACGTAGTTCATGACATTTGCTTTATCAAGTTGTTATGGAAACATTTTTGTGTTATCCTTTTTTACAAATGTTAGTTATATGTACATTAAAAAGGGCCATGTAACTCCACAAACTAGGTTTGTGACCAATCTGCTGGGCCGCATATACCAACTTTGACAACCACAAACTGGTGGGACCTTATACACGAGGATATACAATAATAACAGTTTTCAATTAAATTTCTTTAAGCAATATGTTCCTTAAAATAAAGTGGTTTTAAATTTGTAAACATTTAAAAACATTATCAGCACCTTGTTCATTTTTTTCTTTAAAAAAAAGGCACTGAACAATCCTGAGCTGCTGTCAATAGGAATGCCTTCTGGAAATGGTATTGGAACTGCCAGAAGCATTGCCAAACTGTATGATTTTATAGCTAATAGTGGGAGCATTAAGGGAAAACAACTTCTGTCTCCTGGTGTTGTGGAGGCACTGATACAACCCATCACACAAGGCTTGCCCAATCTCCTCATTCTCTCAAAGCCGATGTCCAGAGGTCTAATGGTGGACAAATCAAAGGTATTTCATCAGTCTGGATTAACCCATTCAATCCGGGCCACTCAGAAATTTTGGCCTGTATTGTTGATGTGTTCAGAAAAAAATTATTTTAAAAAAGAAAAAAAAAATTCTGTCATAATTCCATGATTCTTCACGTGTTGTATATTTACATTATTTTCCAATTCTTTTATTGAGTAATTTCTTTAATTAATTTCAACCTATGATGAAGTTCTCAACTGCTCATAATTACCATCATTAACAAATTTAAGTTATTATTGATATAATGAATGCACCTTGCAAAATGTTAGGCTCCATGCTTCCTCTTTGTTGCATCTTGTGAGACTTTCCTATAATAGTGAGGTTTCCTTTTTTTATTGCAACATGTAAGATGTTTCTGAATCCCAGATGTACGGTATTCAATTTAATTTGGGCAATTGCAGAATTAATCCAGAATTGAATAATTCAAACGTTAAAAAAAATAATAAAAATGCTGTGTGAAGGAAATAGTAGGACAAGGCATATGGAAGCTTGAATCGAAAGACAGGACAATAAAATTTGAACGTTTCGGCTAAGAGCCTTCCAAAGCAGACAGGACAAATGAAAAAGTAACACCAGTTTAGTTACCGGTTTAAAAAGGTTGATCTCTTTAACTCATTTTAACATACAGTGTGTACCTTATGTGTCAAATTTTGTTGTATTGCCATGGAGGAAAAATAACTTCAAGATTAAAAATGTTGATTTCAGGTACTATGTTATGATTTTGAAAGCATGAAATCTTTCCTATTTTTATAGGTAGCAGAAACTGTGATGAGTTTATTGTTGCTGGGATGCAGCAAGGAAAAAAAATTATATGCACCTTGTTCTTTCAAATCTGTTTGATTGCACACACTTGATGACTATTCAGATGCTGTTTACAGCATGGAGCATGCTATTAGTTTGTAAATGCCACATTCAGCATGATAATTCTTTATGAGCTTTCATGAATATTCAGACATCAAATTCTGTTTTAACTGTTGCTGCTTTCAATTCTCTTGTCTTTGAAGGAAGGACGTCACATTGTTGGTCACCCTGGTTATGGTGGTAACTTAGCTTTTGCTGACCCCACCCTCGGGGTCGGAGTGGCCTACACAACAAACTACTTGGGTGGATATGTCCTGGGAGACCCAAGGGAGGTGTCTCTTCGGGATGCTTTTTACGAGTGCTTTGAAAAGTTCAAGGCTGGTGTTCCCAAAAGCTAAGATTTTTAAAAAATTTGACACATTTTTCTGTTATCTAAAATGTATGTAAGTTGTAAGGCAGCTTTTTAAATATCTAGGCTTTTTAATTTTGTCTGATTTACTTTCTTAATTTTTTGTTTCTTTTTTTATTCCAATTACTGTTTTTAATTTTGTCTGATTTACTTTCTCAATTGTTTGTTTATTTTTTTATTCCATTTACTGAATCAGTTATTTGCTCTTTCTAGCAAATAATAATCTACAGAGACATTTCTTAAGTTGCTGAAAAAGAATCAAATTTATATATCCTATATTGAATTTATATATCTGAGCATATGATGTGTTTTTTAAAATTGTTTTATAGTATTTTCATTTAAAAAACATTTTTTTATACTGAAATGCATACAATTATGATTTTTAATGTAATTATTGGCAATCATGCAACAATTCGTGTAACATTTACTTTGATGTAAATTCTTTGCAATCTTGTCATCCTATGCCAATTGCCTCGCTCTCTGTACAAATATTTCATTCCAGAATCCTTTTGTACATATCTGATCTGATTGTTGAAATATATTTATAAATTAGAGGCTTTAAAACTGAAATCAATTATATTTTGATTTTCTACACCTAAGTAATATGTTTGCAATAACCAGATTTAGAGTTAATTCCCATTTACGTAATATGACATTACTAATCACCATTTGATTTAATTCCTGACAAAAAATAATGTTGTTATTTTTTTTTTAATGATGCTGCATTTATTAGTGACTGTGACAAAAATTTACAAGAGAGCAGGAAATAATATATAAGTATATAAGCCCACCCCACTAAGTTCCGGGTGTTCATTGATGTCTGGATGACACTGCCATTTCTGATGACCTGTAATGTTACATTAAGACATAAGATGTTAAGGCATAAGATGTTAAGACATGAGATATTAAGACATAAGATGTTATTACATACAATGTTAAGACATTAGATGTTAAGACATTAGATATTAAGTCATACAATGTTAAGACATAGCCTACAATGTATAGACATAAGATGCTAAGACATAAGATGTTAAGACATAAGATGTTAAGACATACAATAATAAGACATAAGATGTTAAGATGTAAGAAATGAAGACATAAGATGTTAAGACATAGCTTACAATGTTTAGACAGAAGATGCTAGGACATACGATGTTAAGACATAAGATTTGGTTGACACCATTAAATTACTATTTCCTTAATTCAAGTTCGTTGATATTTGAAAAGAACTTCCTGAATAGTTTTTTTTTTTTACTTTGTGTTGTGACATCAATGATTTACACTCATTTTTGTAATTATCATTTTATATTAACATTTTTTTTTTTAAATACAAGATGTTCAGATCCTATATTTTGAATGATAATTTTTTTTTTTAATCTATAGAAATGCTCTTCCCTTTACAACAGTGTTTTTTAAATATTCTTTTGAATAATGTTTTGTTAGCTATTTGATATTTTGTACGTACTATTGAACACTATGGATGGCATTATATTTTATATAGTATGATATTTTAAAGTTAATGAACAATTATATATAAAAGTTTTTTTGATTTTTTTAAATTGACAGCATAGTATTAAGACCTCATGTTGCTTGTTAAATTTAGCTTTTACATTTTTGTACCATAGCTGGCAAAGGAATCTGTTCATAAAATTTGACTACGCTGTAAAACACTTACTGATTTATTGACAAGATCCAGTTACCACTCACCATAATGAATCCTCACTTCCTCACTATCAGTAAATACAGGATAAGATAACTTTATAGTGTTAACATTAATGCCCTGTACATGTAAATGCTGCATACCAGTACAACATACTTTCCATATTGCACTCATGGATTTGGTTATAACATAAAGCAGGTAACGATGGCTTCCAAAAAAAAGAAATGTTGTGTTTTAATATAAGTACTATGCATTCCGATATTTTTTTTATTGTTGGTTATCTAAATAATTCTTACATTGTTTTTATATGGATTTGTGCAGGATTTGGATGAAATCAGGATACAAGTGTAATTTGAGATGTTAAAACTTTACATTAAATTATTTTTACTTTATTAACGTAAAATTAAAATAATATAAGTGTACAAAATTTATTTGTTTCACTGTAACTGCTGATTTGCCCGTTGGACCTGAAAAATAGCTTTTGTATCAAAAGCCCCGAGGGGCTTGACAATTACTCTTTCAATAAGTTTGAACCCCATTCTAAAAAAGTGGAAGTTAATTTTCACACAACAGCTTAGTATAGAAACATTTTCTAAGAGTTTTCACGTGAAAGCCTAACAAAATAAAATTTCTGGTAATTTACTAACTTCCTTTAATAATTAAATAATAATAATATATACAATATTCAAAATGGCAGCATTGCAAAGTCAAAAACAGTGTCTTGAGGGAAAAAATATGTACTGCCCTCTAGATAAATCCAATTACATGACAACTACGTGTGGATGGTTATCCAGAACTTGGATTCTTATTTAGATGAAAGGATGCTTTGTTTTACGATTCCAGATAATGTATAATTTAAAAAAAAAGAAGGCAAAAGATTGTTTAACTTTTTGATGAAGATATCAATATATCAAATGCCGTTAGTATAAAATATATTTATATCATATATAGAGTTTTTGTTGTAAATTTAAGATAATGTTTTCACAATTTTTAGAGAACAAAAAATTGTAGTTAAAGGGCACAAAAAGGGGTAGGGTAGGCCTAAAATTTAACAATTTAAATTACAAAACACATCTAAACATCTAAAGTATTTCTCTAGCGTAGAAATCGCCCCTCAACTAACTTCTTTAGTGACAATACTGATAAAAATAGTGATAATTTACATAATTTGGTAATTAAGGTCATGTTTTTAGGAAAAAAAAGTAGTTTAGGGGCGTGAAAGGGGGTAGGGTAGGCGTTTAATATATAACAGATAAATACTTCTCAAAACTTAATGATGTTAGAAACGTAAATATCATTAGGCCTACATAGATTTTAAAGTTAAGAATTGTAATGAGTTTTTGCAATACCAGGTATAAATTATCGCAAAGCACCTATGCCTACGATTATAATCCCGATAACATCGGGTCATATATTCTAGTTCTTAACAAAACAATACATATTTAAAAACATTTACATTTTTTGCAAATTTTAAACACGATTAATACGCCCCACTCCCTAACAATTTTTTTTTTAAAAATCTTGTTTGTTGTGAAATGATTATGGATTCATTAGGAAAATAAAACTCCAGATATAACTACAAGAAAACTAATTTATCAGTTTCAGTCAGAACCCCCCCCCCCCCCCCCCAACACACTCTTTTAAACTTCTCAACACTAGCGCCCATTACCTATGAATAATCATGGCCGTTGGTCGCCACAACTTGGCAAATGTAATCAATGGGCAGGGCCGGATTAAGCCATTTTAGTGCCCAAGGCACAAATCCACATGGGTGCCCCCTTCTGCCCGGGGCCCCTGATCTTTCACTCGCCGTGACCGCTGGTATGTTCAATATTATTCAAAGAAAACAGCTGTTAACAAATATGTTTGTAGTTTGTATTACTATCACTTATATAAAACCTAAAATAAAGTATTTCTGTATTAAAATTAATAGTTAATAAATTTTGAAATAAAAATAGACAAAAATACTTTACTTTTTATTAGATGAAAAAATCAAAAAGATTTTGTCATTTACATTTTGAAGAGTTTTTTCCTATATTTACATCTAGCGAAGTTTTTGAGTATATCGTCAAAGTTAATTTTGCGCAACACATCTGCCTCGATCATAAGCAGTGATAAGGAATCGAGCCTTTCTTGTTTCATTGTTGATCTATTTGGATTTTTTGTACGTTTCAACTGAGAAAAAGAGCGCTCAGTTCAACAGTTAGTAACCATTAATTTTAAAAATATGCGCAAGGCGATTTCAACATTTGGAAAGGCACATTCGATGTTGTCTCTAACTATTACTTTGTATAATTCTCCATGATTGAACGTGTTGCTTTCCGATTTTAATGCAGGAAACTTGTGACGAATATATGAATGAAACTGTTGTAGTTCAGTACATAAATTATTGTTCAGATCTTTAGGATAATCATTTATTAGTTCTTCACAACACTGAGATGTTTGTGATAGTGATACATCGACCAAACAAGAAAATCGAACTGCTACATCATTCTACACCTGGTGATATTATTTTTGCAGCTTCTTCAAATCTTTCAAATTCATTCCTAGATTTATGCAAGTGATCTGCTAGTGAAGAATACAAATAAGCACACGTTTTCAAGTTCACATGTTCATTTTGTGTCTATTACTAAGGGGTTCCCGGTCGAATTAATTAATTAATGTTATTGTTTTAATATTATTTATTGAAAATATAAAAATGATTTAAATTTTTTTTTATAAAACTTCCCAACAATTTTTACAACAAAATTCGAATACGACCACATTATTTATTTACAAGCCAAGTGAGTCCGCATGGTCCGCATTTTGCTCATTACCATTTACCAGGAGTTTTTTAATTTTTTTATGCGCTTAATTTTTAAGCATTCAAGTTTGTACCAAACTTGAATGTGAATTTTTATTATAATGTATTTCTTCATTTTCATAGCACTTGTTCAATTTTCATTTTTTTCTGGACTTAAATTTGTTTTTAAAAAAAATTCTTGAGGACTTGTGGTGCCCCCGCCCCAACACTTGGTGCCCAAGGCACGTGCCTTGTTTGCCTAGAGGTTAATCCGGCCCTGTCAATGGGTCACGTCACTAAAAAATGTTGAGAACCGCTGTCCGTCATGAATTATTTTTTAGCCAGGTTGAACTTTCAACCGACTGGGAAACACGTGACACACATGACTCTTTTTTTTTTTTTCAAACAGGCGTCACACATGCATCACACTGTTTCTACTATACAACTGTACAAAAAAATAAACAATCTTTTCAATTAGCTTTTACATCCCCCTATATATCCCTGTGGATTACATTTAATAACTTTAAGTGTTAATGACTTCTCTTTGTATTTTTTTCCTATAATAAGCATTATAAATACCGTAACTATGACAAATTCCATAAAGTACTGTTTTAGTTATGCCAGGGACAGCACTCTACAACAATCACTCGCACATATAAAGGTGTTATGTTTTATAAGTTGACCCATTAAAATCGGTTCAAAATAGTTAAAATAGGACATAAGTCTACATCTATTAATTCAGGTCAAAACTATTGCGTCGTCTCAATGGCGTAGCTAGGGGGTGTGCAAACCGCACCGGGTGACCCCAAATTGAAAAATTGCATATTTACAGAGAAAATATTGCTCGGTCTAACCCAATTTCATATAAGGATAACCGATCACATGTAAATTTTCCACACACGTAACCAATCCTCGTGTGTGCTTTATTAAAAGTTCAAGGTTGATGCCTCATGTATGGAATGACCCTATAATTAGGACAGAAAAACACCGTCTTGACCATGATTGAAGTGTTCGGTAACTTATGTAAGTGACAGGAAGCTATATTTATCTAAATTATGAGAAATAAAGCTTTCCATTGATACCAAGTTAATACGATGTGGTCGAGCGATTCTCAATACATGAATTGAATCAGTAAAAATTAAACACTTTCAAAAGTACACTTTACCCATTTATTTAAATGTAAAAAATGTTTTTTGAATCAAAATATATTAACACTAAGAAATACTCAAAAATAACATTATAACACTATTGTCATACAGCACACGGTCTTTTACATGCTGTCTGCGATTTCACTTTTATCTGCTACATTTCCATTTGGGCTCATCTTCTTAAGGGCGTTAATCTTATACAGCAGTATCTGCAGACCAAATTCTTTACTCTTGACAAAGTGGTGACCAACCCAGAGGCCTCAAGATTGTTTCTTCAAGAGAAGCGCTTAACTTGGTGGAACATGCTATTGAAAATAGGCACTATAAAATGAGACAAATATGGAATTTCTCTAGAAAGAAGATTAAGGTTTTAGAAGAGAATGGCAGGAGAACAGTTAATAGATGCTGGCCTCTCTCTGCCTGACGAAAACAGTAGGTAGATGCTGGGGTGTATATGATAGCTTTCATTCTGAACCCCAGATCAGATCATCTACGATTACGATCAAGAAAGTAGCAGACATGTTTTGGGCTGTTCAACCCAAGAGTCTACTATCAGCCAGGGAAGAGGAGTTATTGATGTCCGTTCCAAAAATTAACCTCTTTCTATGTTGAATTATCAGAAGATGATCTTTTCAACGAAATATTAAGGCTTAGAAGACACCTAAAGGCAGTTGATATTGAATTTCACAAAGACATGGACTGGTCAGTGCCGGTATTTGATGTTTTTAAATTCATAGCTGAATGAGACTTCCTAAAATCTCTTCCAGTACTCTCGCTAAGCCTTCATTTGTTTATTCTGATCTGTGTGTATGTGGTTTCATGTGATCAGAGCTTTTCAAAATAAAGGCTTATCAAGAACTATGTACGATCCACCATGGGAATTGATTCTAATATCAATTAAAATAGATACGCCGATACGGTGAAGAATATTGATTTTGATCAAGTGTTTGACGGGTTTGCAGCTTTGAAAACCAGGAAACTTGAACATTTTTATTGGGCTGCACCTATTGTTACACGGGTACCAGAATTGAGAGGTTGGGATTAAAAAACGATTTAAAATAATATTATTGTTGGGTTTGTAAGACCAAATGAGGTATCAAATGAAAGATAATTGAATATACTATACGTTTGTAAAATTAATTCTTCATTTTAACTAAAATAAACTACTACAAATGGCATCCGAATAGTATTAGTCAAAATAGACCCGGACAAGCAGCGCCGCCATTCGCACCCGGGTACCATTAGACTCTATGCTATTCGGATGTCATTTGTGTACCAATAGCCACTTCGTTTTTATTAATAACAATTTAATGTAAAAATAATGTAACGCTGTTACAGTTCTTAAATACATTTACCTCCTGACTTCAATTTTTTGTTTTTGTTTCTTGTCATTGTTATACTGTGGACTTATTTTAACAATGAGAAATCCATCGTGGAAATGGTGTGTGTGTGTGCATGCGTGCATGAGTGAGTGTGAGTGTGTGTGTGGCAGCGCCGTAATTCGCACCCGGGTACCATTAGACTCAATGCTATTCGGATGTCATTTGTGGTAGTTTATTTTAGTAAAACTGAAGAATTAATTCTACAATCGTATAGTAGGCCTACATTCAATTATCTTTCATTTGATACCTCATTTGGTCTTACAAACCCAACAATAATATTTAAAATCGTTTTTAAAGACCAACCTCTCACTTTTGGTACCCGGGTACCAATAGCCACTTCGAATACTTAATCAATATCCGTTACAAATATGAAATCTCAATACCGAAACAATATTTGAAGACCGACGCATCAGGAATAGCCATGTACACCTATACGTATAGTATAAGTTATAATAATTCGGAAAAAGTGGGCTGGGGTGGGTGGGGGTCAGTCGTCCCGGACGCCATTATCGTTGTGTAAATACGTGTGTGTGTTTGTGAGCATCGTATATAATTTATCAATGAAACTTAAGGGTGCCATATTGAATTCAGATTTTACCCCGGGCGCAGATTTTACTACGCACTGCCCTGTGTACCGTCGAAGTGCATTGCGTAAAATAGTGTTTATTTTTAATAGTCCAAATATGTATTTAATTTACTGTATCGGAACATGAAAAAAAAACATTACAGTTCAGATAATAACACACATATTTATTGAAACAAATATATTGGGTTCGAGTTTTTGTTAGCTTTTATAAAATGGGTTCGCCGCTCGCGAAGAGTTTGGCGCCCCCACTAGACTGGCGCCCGAGGACATCTGTCCCCTACGCCTCTGTGCATGACCTACTTATAGAACTACTCTTCTTGTGGGTCATGCTCCGGGCAACAACATGCTGCAGTTTCATTGAATGTTTAAGTGCGACTCTTTTTATCATTACACATTAAATTATTTGTAGTGAATCAACGATTTTCAAGATAGTAGGCCTATTCGTTTTTAAATAATCGGCAGTACATTATGGCGTCTACACAGTAGTAATTACTTAGCATTCTAAATATATAAAGTATCAGAAGTAAAATATAACTCCAGATGGCCACATGTGATAACCACATTAGTAATTAGCTCTCCCGTCCAATCAATGTACTCTCCGGAGACATACTAAATATATAAGCAGATGTAATCAATGATAAAAATGGCTCATCGTCCAAAAAGTATTACTGAGCCCCATGCTAAGCATTTCATTAACAATAAATCTTCTGAGTGTGAAGTTATATAAAAGTTAACCGCATTTAAAACGAACATCTTTTTTATTTGAATAACTGAGTCTGAACTTTCGAGGACTGTTCACAGTAAAAGTTAAAGTAAAGCGAGTACACATGGTCCTAAACTTTATGGTAAACCTATTCCATGATATTAACAATTGAAAACAATAAAAGCACTCGAATATCCTAATTTGTTTTGGTTATTTAATTATTATTACAACTTTATACTGAAATAACTTGACTTAAGTTTAAGTTTTAGTGAAAGTGAATTGAAAGTTTTTTTAGTCTGAGACAAGATAACTTAAAATTTAAAACTTAAGCTTAGTCATAAGATGTAAAGTAAAGTGTAAAGAATGACTTAATTTAACTTAATAAATTAATTTAGGCAATAACTATTAGTCAATATACGATCGCCATGCCTTGTTTAAGTCACCACCACGTTATGTTTTGCTTGAGTCAGGGCTCACGGGGCGTCCATTAATTATGTCAAGAGGAGGGGGGGGGGGTTAGATTAGTTGACATCAAGTAAATTATGTTTTCCCTATTGAAATTTTAATCTTAAAAAATTGACTAGTTATTACATTATTTTAAAAAGTGTAAATGGACACTACTTAGTACTAGACAATACTTTTTTTGAAGTGATATTTATTTTACACAACTGGCAAAACTTGATGACAAACAGAAAGTAAAATGGCATGTTGCAATTAATGCGAGTTCTTTAATTGGCTATTAAAAACATCTAAAAAAAAAATGGTTTGCATTCATTTAAATATACAATATGTAAAACAAATTTTACATGTGAGTTTTGAGAAAGGTTCAATATGATTATAAATATGAGGTAAGTTATTTTTTATTGCAGTAATCAGTAAAGTTTTCAAATGTTTCTAATTTCTGTGCACAATTTCATCACAGGTGAATTTGAGGGATGGGTTTTGTCAGAAACACTTTTGCTGTTCTTGTGGCTATTGCTGCATGGCAGTTTTATGCTCATAATTTTCCAAAGACTAAAGAAGCACCTAAAGTCTCTGGGTATTTTCATCCTTCATTTACCAAAGTAGCAGACACTTTTAAGTAAGTAATGATGGGGGCTTGCATTTTAGTGGTAGCCCTATTTTGGGATTCTCTTTAACATATACCGGGCTCCAAGTGAGATTTGGTTTTACTAGCATTAAACCTAAAAAATAACAAAATTTTATTTAATTTATGCAATAATAAAGTTATAATCATTAATAATATGTCAGATAACTATTTTGTTTCTCAGCAAAATAACACCTTAAGCCAGTTTATTAAATATTATTATTTTGAAAATGTTCATTTATTAATTAAATTAACAACCCTGGTATTCCTAGTGGCTCTTCATTATCAATTTATTTATTTGATGTTTTTAAATCAACAGGTCTAATTTGGCCAGTGGCAAAGAGAGAGGAGCTGCCTATGCTGTCTATTACAAAGGTGAAGTTTTAATTGACATCTGGGGTGGATGGGCTGACCATGAAACTGAGAGACACTGGCAAAGTGATACCATGACATTGTCATGGTCGATGGTTAAAGGTGTCTCAGCCATTGTGATTGCCAGACTAGTTGATATGTAAGTAGACATTCTCCACTTTGAATGTCTTAATTAAGTTGACCAAAAAAGTAGAAATGCTTTAAAATTTTGTTTCAGTTCTAGAATCTTAGATATAAGATTTTGAAATAATCAATATTCATATAAATTGTACTTGTAGGTATGGAAGTTAAAAATCAGAGCTATTTTTCCTTTATAAATTATCCAAATTTTTTGTGAACCTATTATTGTTACAGTAATGTGTAATATGTTCATGCTGCTGGTTTAAAATCTGTTAAGGTAAAAAGATTTGTCATTCACAGGGGCCTACTAGATTATAAAAAAGAAGTGTATAGATACTGGCCTCAGTTTGGTGCTAAAAACAAGAAGAATATAACTGTGGAGATGTTAATGAGCCACCAGGCAAGTCGGTTTAGATATTATATTTCAGCCTACATTTCAAATCTCAAGAAACATTCAGAGTCTTAGACTTCATATCTACCTATGTACTTTATATAAACTTTAAAAAATTTGTGCACTTGTGTCATTGAGGTTGAAGACCCTGCATCCATGAGGTCCAGTTCCAAATGCACAGATTGATTTATCTATTTGACAAAACGCAAATGGTCAAGTCATCAAGTTACACAAGAGCTTAAATGTTCTTGATAGAACTGAAAACCTTATGAAAACATGGATAGCAGAAAAGTCACAAATAACATATCCTTCAACCAGCAGCCCTAAAACCCCCAAAATATATGTACACATAAGTGCTCCGATTTATTTTATATTAAGACGAAATTGTTATTTAAATGTGTAGGTTGCAGTAGTTATAATTTCAATCTGCAAAAATATAAATGAGTTGCATTTTGAATGTAAGACTTATAGATTTTTCTTTCCATGTATGCAGGCTGGACTTATCGGACTTGATGAAAAAATCACCCTGCATGACTATAAAAATGACTGGAACTATGTAGAAAAGTTATTGGCTTTTCAAGCACCCAAATGGCCTGCAGGTAGATAACTTTGGACTTAAATCCACTAAATTAGTTGGTAAAATTTGGAGTGTACTAAATTGAGTCATAATCATGCAAAACACTCAGTGAAGCTAATGTCACAGGTTGACTGTGACCGTTACATCATGGTCAAGGTACTCTCAACAAGTTTAGGCCTACCTATCATGGGAGAGTAGAACAGCCATGAATGGTGATTCCTGGGGCTGTTGTGACATGGAGAAAACTGTATGAATGTGCTTATTTGTTGTCTTAGGCTTAGGCTAGCGCGCCTTGAGGGGTCAGTTCAAGGTAGCGTGATGGCAGGATATAATTACTACCTTGGTGGGTGTTGGCAACTGGGAGGCATCATGAGTAGAGGTTTGGTAAGGAACGAGTGAGTATTTCAGTGACACAGAATTCAGTTACTTTGCTGACCATCAAACAGTCCTCACATGAGACCTCTCTCATGCGTGTTAAGACTTAGACTTGGATCTACCTAGTACCAGTTTTGCCACATTATCCACATAGAGAGGTAAGTGTATTTACAGCATCTGAATGTAGAAGCTTTATGGTAGTTCATGTAACTGATTCATATGTTATATAGACATATCTTGGAAGACTACGGTAAGTAGTTAGGTAGGACTCAGTATATATCACATAGTGTAGGTGATTTCCTTATATACTTCAGAAGTATTCACCCTTTATTTTAGGCTAGTTGAGATAGATCATTGAAAGTGCTTTGAGAGTTGACAGTGAACGGATGACAACACTATACGGCCACGAGAAGTGAGAAAAGCAAGAGACAGTAATTGACAATAGGACAGACGCTTAAGTAGAAGAGAAGCAACAGTCATCCAAGGCTCGGCTGTAAAAGAGGTGTAGCATCTTGCATGACA
Organism: Omphiscola glabra; assembly: GCA_964017045.1. Taxonomy (NCBI): domain Eukaryota; kingdom Metazoa; phylum Mollusca; class Gastropoda; family Lymnaeidae; genus Omphiscola; species Omphiscola glabra. Next base: position 47,553,172 of record OZ024794.1, on the reverse strand, counting down.
TATATATATAAATGTGTGTGTGTGTGTGTATATATATAATATAAATATATTATTTAGAATTATTATATTGTATGTCCTCTTGTGCTTGTCATACACTCATTTATATTAGTGTAACAATCATATTTATTTCTTAGCACACCTCTTAGTGCATTTCATTGCATATTCCTTATTCATTTTTCCTACATAATTCATAATGATTTATTGTAGACTTCTTATTACATTGCACAGTATATTTAATTAATAAATTAGCTGTTGTTAAGTTGAGTTAAGACGAGGATTTATTTTCTTCATTATATTATTGTTGTGTTTCCTTGGACACATTAAAACAAGGTGGTTTCAGAGGTGTTTTAGAAATTAGACAAAATATCACTGAGCATAATGGAGCTCGTGACAAATGAGATGTTTAAAATTTTACACAACTGGCAAAACTTGATGACAAACAGAAAGTAAAATGGCATGTTGCAATTAATGCGAGTTCTTTAATTGGCTATTAAAAACATCTAAAAAAAAAATGGTTTGCATTCATTTAAATATACAATATGTAAAACAAATTTTACATGTGAGTTTTGAGAAAGGTTCAAATTCAAACATGTTGAAATTTATCCTGATATTTTGTAAATACATGTTTCTTATGTAACAAGCTTTCTCTTTGATTCAGGTACTGCAGTAGGATACCATGGCCTGACCTTCGGCATGTATGCAGATGCCTTGGTACGGAAGGTGGATCCCCAACACAGAAATCTTTCCACCTTCTTTCAAGAGGAAATAGCAAAACCTCTTGGTCAGTATTATATAATTCTTTTCATTAAAATAACTTGTCAAAACAAATTTTTAAATCACATGGCACATTTTAAATTCAATCGGTGTTGTATAGTTTTAAGGGGACTAATGGGATCAATTAATAAAATTGTTGGATGAAGGGATAGGAATGCTAAATATAATTAGAAGATAGGTAATACATACTTTCATCTAGAAAATGGAGTGTTATTGTTATTATCATTTGTTATTATAGTAATTACTTAATTAAATTGATAAATTAATTCATCACCATTTTGTTGATTGTATAACCATTTCAAGGAGGCACATAAATTAGCTTTCACATATTGAAATAAAATGAATTAAATTCTACTTAGTTAAACTTTATCATGCTCTGAATTTAAACAAAAAACTATTGTTTTATTTCCAGACTATGTTTTAATTTGATGTTCTATCTGATTCTAACAGACATTGAGTTTTATATTGGGATACCACCAGAGCAATACCATAGATTTGCAAGGTACAAAGCAGCTAGTATTTGGGAACAACCTTTCGGTTACATGGATTTATATCAGATGACCTTTAACCCTTACTTTAAAATTGCCTTTGAAGTCCTGGATATGCCAGATAAGGTGAAGATCTCACTTTGATAACAATGACATTGAAAATTTTAATGTTCTTATTTATGATAACTTTTTTCTTGATAAGTGACCAGTCTGAAGATTTTTAAAGTTCCTTTAAGACTTGAATATCCAGCACTTACCAGTTCCAGGGAGTGGATTTAGGCCTAAATAAATATCGACACAATGTTGAAAATTGGCAGATGTATTTAATGTATTTCTCTGGCACTAAGCCTATAGAAACGCTTACAAATTCAGTTGTATGAAGTCCTTGCCTTGTTTTCTTAACTATTTCCTTAGGAGCATTAAAAAATCAATAAAAGTTACTGTAGGATGTCTTAAAGAAGCGAAGCACTTCTACCTCATAGTTTTAAGGTGCATGTGCATGGATGAGGCTTTAGGAGATTATCAATTTAAATGAAGCAGCTAAATGATGTAGATGCTAATAGAGGAAGGTTCGTCACCAGACTAATGCACAAGGACGGGTGGTGGCAAATTCAAAAATTTGTTAGTAGAACAAAGAATTAATTTGAGAATGCCTGAATAGATAACACTTTAAGCATATTATCAATAATATGAAAAGTTTACATCAGAAAGATCTACGACAAAATAAAAGATCCGATTATTGCTTCTACTTCTTGCTTTTAATTTTCTTCTACCTTATATTTTTTTAAAAGGGCTTTAACAATCCTGAACTCCTGTCTGTTGGATTTCCCTCAGTGGTTGGGATCGGAACAGCTAGAAGTCTTGCAAAGCTGTATGACTTCATTGCTAATGGTGGAAGCCTAAAGGGTAAAAGGCTTTTATCTCCCGGTGTTGTTGAGGCCTTAGTACAACCTTTGACACAAGGCTTGCCAAATTTATTGTTTCTACCCAGCCCATTATCCAGAGGTCTGATTGTGGACAGGAAAAAGGTAAATCATACTTATAGCATATTTTTTTTAATTAAATCTCTTTTTACTTAACCAAATTTACTCTTCTTGTCAGATAAATTATCTTTGATAAAAGAAAAATTGTAGAAGGATTTTACATATTTTTATTTTGTACTCTTTTTAAAATTTGCTCATAATTTATTTATATCTTTATTAAAGTTGGGTTTAATATCAATAAATTGCTATTTGCTGTCAACATTTTCTCTCCTGTTCGTAGGAAGGACAGCATGTGGTTGGTCACCATGGTTACGGTGGTAACATGGCTTTTGCTGATCCCACCATTGGAGTAGGAGTGGCCTACACTACAAACTACTTGGGTGGATATTTGTTGGATGACCCCAGAGAGGTGTCACTTCGAGATGCTTTTTATGAATGCTTCCCAGCCTACAGGGCACAGCTACCCCCTCATAGAGGGGTTTAGTTTCCTAGTCTTGTTGTTATTTAACTAAAAAGTTGTTCACTTATTTTGCTATAAATTCAATGTAAAAAAAAAAAAGTTCTGAAATGTTGGTCGCTGCTTTTTCTTGCATATTTTGATAAGAAATTCGCTCAAATATATTTTTGTTGTAAAAAAAATAATTTGATAAAATATCAACTTGTCATTTCCTCCACAGTTACAGACTATTTATATTTGAAAGAAATAAATATTTACAATTAAACTTGACAGCATTATTTCATTAAATACAGAACTTTATTGCTTTTCTATTGTAACTTTACATATCAATTTGGATTACTTTATTTTGAAGCATATATATAAATTTACACTCTCTAAAAAAAATATACTGTTTTAATTTCTAAAAGGTTGCCTTCATATTCCTGTGATCAGAAAGTTTTTTTGATTAATGACATACTATGATTCAGTGTGCTTCATGATGTTGTAAGTTTCACCACCAGCCTTTACTCACATTTTTTCCTAGATGAAACCCATTATAAAAATAATGAAGTGTATAACAATGACATTGTTTGTAGGCATTTGCTCAATACACAGAAGTTTATTTGTTGACAACATGTAGCTTTTTAGTTTCAAATGTGTACACAATTAATATTTTGCCAAGTGAATATCAAAGTTATTTCTTTTGTAATGTAATGTTTTTTTATTGTATAGATAAATGGCACATTTTGTTTGCATTTGATATTTCATTGCCATTCTTATCTGCTGATAGAGTGTGCTACAAAGAGTAACATATTTTATGTCATATAATGTGAGTTTTCTTTCCATGTAAAACTGGATTTATTGTGATGGTTAAGTAGCTCATGTAATTTTCTAGGCAGGAACATTTTTGGAATATTATTATTATTATTTTTTTGCTCTTGAAAGATGCTATTTGACTCTGAATACTTTTCTTAATATTTCTTTTAAAATGTAAATGTCTTTAAATGCTATTTTAATTGACTTTGATATTATTTTTTAATGATTGTTCCACGTTTAACCTTCAAACACCATACATTTAACACTTAAATGTGATTTTTTTTAAAAAAGTAATTTAAAAATATTATTTCATCATGCACACAAAATTTAATTATTGATGCATCTTAAAAGTGGAATTAAAATAATGGTTACCAAAATATTGATATTTTTACATTTCATTTACAAAATACAGTCAGAACTTGGGTTTTGCATTTTTTACTATCAATATTATTTAGTTCTCTACAATATTTTGTCCTTGTCAATCTTTGTAAGATATGCATTTATTATTGATTTAATAATTTATTTTTATAATTAATTATTCATCTTAACATTTAATTTTACAGTGTTAAATTTTCCCACTACATATCACTTTATTTAATTTTGTTATTTTTATCAGTGTTTTATCATATTTTTATATACCGGTACATTAACTATTTCCACTAAGCTGTAGCCTCGATTTTATTTGATAAACTGCCTACCCGCATCTCTTTATAAAATTTGTTCTTAGCATTTTTCTTATAGTTGACTACATTATTAATGGGTGTACAGTACACATTTTGTATTAATTTATCAAAGATGTGGAGTCTTTACATGAAAACAAAAATCTGAATAAACTGTCAAGATGTTTATTTTTCCTTCAGATATCTTTACATCAAGTATAAACACAAGTGTACAGGTCTGGCTGTAAATCGCTTTATTTTTGTTTCACTATATTTTTTATTATAAAGTAAATGCAGACCTGGTTACCTCCAACTCTTAAAATCGAACAACATCATCACAAAATCGTTCAATTCATTATCTTAATAGTAAAAATAAACGTACTGTATACATAATGTATACACCTCAAAATCGTACATTGTGCCCCAAAATTGTAAGAGTAAACAGGTCTGTAAAATTGAGATTGTTAAATGTGACGAAATACTCAACTTCATTAATAACTTACAAAATACATTAAAATCTTTATTTTGCAGTCTGCTGCTCATTATAACAACTGGAATGACATCTTAAGAGAATGCATGATTAAATGTCAATATGACCATCAGGGTTTAATAAAGATTGAAACAATTCATGCTGCTCCTCTTTTACATCATTTCCATCTGTCAATGTTTAAGCCAACACTAGCAAAAAAGCCTTTTAGATTTTCAAGTATAACAAAAATAGAAGCTGACATCTGCTATCAGTCAATATATATATATATATGTATAATTTAATTTTTGGGTACCAGCTTTAATTTGTGGCATGTCAAATGAGCCATTTGGTGCAAGGGAAAAACATCATGGTAAATACTGAAATGAATATACTATTTTTAAATGAGAAATTTATTTCAGTATTACAGATGCAGCCTATTTTTAGTTTTTTTATTTCTGGGTTCAACTTTAAAATGCAGTTTTCAACTTTGATTTTAATATAACAAAACTCCTTTCCTTGCATTTTCCTAATTAAAACTGCTGATATGTACCAGTACAGCAAATAAAGACACTGCAAATTTTGAGCACTGTAGATTGACAGGAACATTTCCTAGGGCTCAAAGATTTGAACTCTTTACATGAAGTTCATTAAAGCTTGTAAACCTAGAAATATGTGTCCATTGGGATATCGATACCGATGCGATCCAGAAGGATCATCTTCCCGATGGGATCCAGAACCCATAGGAATCTTGATCATGACGTGATCCCATTTATAAATATAATCACATATCCTGAGGGGATCCCAATCTCAATGGGATCCTGACCCAATTTGAGTTTCCGATCCCGGTTGGTTCCCGTTTCCCTTTTATCGTGACCTCTCATTTCCCGATGGGATCCCTTACCCGTTGACGATTCATTCTCCGTGGCATCTCTTTTGCCATTTGGATACCATTGGCTGCATTCCCGGATGTGATCCCGTTATCAGTGAGATCCAGTTCCCCGTGAGATCCCATTTTTGTCAGGATCTCTTTTCTGTTATGATACTTTTATCAGGTGTGCTCTAATTTTCTTATTTGGATCCCTTTCCCTTTTAGGATCTTGTTTCCTGTTAGGATCTTGCTCCTTGTTAGGATCTTGTTCCATGGTAGGATCACGTTCCCGGTGGGATCTTTTTCCCGGTGGGATTATGAATTGTCTGTTTACCAACTTTGGCCAAGATCCATCGATACACGAAGCGTATACAGATCGTAATCTAAGCATTATACTTCCTTTATGTACATAAGAGCTTAAGCCATAAAAATGGGCTCGTAATTAAGAACTTTCCAGGAACTCCCAAAATTATCTTTAATTCTGTTACTTAAAATTCGAGGAAAACTTGTTGAAAGTCAATGAAACATTTAATCCTGAAAGAGATTTTAGTGGGATAACCTTTACATTTTAACTCCATTATTTATCGGACTGATTTTATAGGGCCCCTATCTCGGGCATAGCTAAAAATATACCTTATGAAATGGCCCCCCACCTGAGCCCCTCTTTTAACTTAAATTTTTTTACAATTATGTCATTTAGTTGTAGAATTTTTCGTATTCGAAAAAATAATTACGTGGAAAAGTTATTTTTCACAGGTTTCGTGGAGGTTATTATATTTAATCTAGAATGTTCCAGACAGTTCCATGTCTGATCCCGGTGATATATTGTGAGATCTACAAGCTTACTGAGATGTTACTTGAGTTCTATTCATTTCTACACTTTCCTGGGGATTTTATCAGTATCACTCGGAGTGAACTTTTTATAAGTTTCATTACGTTTCCAGATTATTCTACAAGCTTCGATTTTTTTCAATGGCCTACTTTTTTTTTTGTAACCATTTCCACCGCAACTGGGTGTAAAACACACGGCACCCGGAAACAGCCAGTGCTTGCTGATATCTCGGTCTCGAGTCTCCTTTCTCATACTCGACTTAATCCACACGTTAGTTGGAATGAACGCCTTGGTGGATGCAATTGTATAAAGCATGCAAAAATGACTTATTTGCCTTATCTATTTTCTACAGTCCGTAGCAACTGGGCGTAACACACCCGTACATAATTTAATAGAAAGAATAACAGAAAAAGTCTAAACTGGCTTGTGAACATTTTTGTTTGGTTTCTGTTTGTTGATTTTTTGAGTCTGTGTAATCCATAAAATAGATTAAAATTTTTTACAATTAATAAATATTCTGAATGCATTAGGGTACCGGTACCAACAATAATAACATGTTTTCAACTTAAAAAAACATTTCAAAGCAGAACAGTCACATGTACACATGGGAAATAGGGTCTTTGCACCTCAGCCTGTACAGTTTTTACATTAAAGAAGAGAATGGTCTATGCAAATATAAATATGTCTAATAAACTTGCTGAGTTGAAGTGGTTTGGGCGGCTGTTTGAAGTGTTTGTAAATGTTTAAAATCACTGGCAATGTTCTGCCTCACAATATCTTGGTGCGTCGGGACGAATCGCCTCTACTTGCGAAGGGGTAAGGACATGTGCAACGTCAATATTGACTGCAGGTCTGTTGTCTTTATGTCTTCATGAGACAGTGACTTAGTCGGATGCCAAGTCAACAATATTGAACAACACAACCAAAGGCCATCTTTTACTCGTAGTTTTTGTATTCACAGAGAACACCTTCACCGTTTGGTCCATGGCGAATATGCCTCTTTGATTTTGTTGTTATAGAGCTCAATCTCTGGTTTCTTGCATTCAATTTCACTTTATATACGTGGACGATTGTGTAATGTGTTCAGGAGCAATACATTTTTCTGCTTCGAGCTCTGGTATTTGACAAGGTTGTTTCTCTAGTCTGAACCAAAATTACTGAGGGACGGAGCCTTAATTCTTTTGCTTGAACTCCTTGAGTAGGAACATCTTGTTCCGTTTCACTGTTCTAACTAGGGTGAGTCTGTTTTTGGCCACTGGCTCTGCAAGTTGTAGGGGAATGAAATAATAGTCATATCTAAAATTGCGGCCAGTTCCGATGGAAGCCCCTTGTGCGAGAAATCCCAATCTCTGGGGGTATTTAAACATTTCTCTTTGCTGGCATGACACTTACATTTTCTTTGCCGAGATATGGGCAGCCTCTCAGAGGATAGTTCGAGTATTTCGAAGACTATTCGCAGACTAAGAAGATTTTTTAAATTAAATATTTGTTGGGCTTGTTTGGCATATATTGAATAAATCTGCAATGACCTCTGAAACCAACCAGTTGCTCACCTACTGTGATGTTCTCTCCAGGAACACAATACCTCGCCAAATTACTCAAGAATGCTTCTCATAATCTATTTTGTGGGATCAAAGATGTCACGAACCAGAAAGGATTGATGTAGTATCCTTGTTGTCAAAGCAAATATGAATCAGAAGTTTGCTGAATCTCTTCATTGGAAATGATGTCCTGAAAAGAGGATTTCCATCAACTTGGCTGAATGAAAAAAGAAAATAACATAAAGAGAGCCATTTACTGTGCTATAAGAATATGGGTGTAGGCCACCCAGTTGCCAGGAATCTTCATAAATACTTCCGCCCATTATAATAAGTGTACGGGTGTCTTACACCCAGTCACTAGGGACAGGGTACACAATAGGTTCAATATACCGGTTTATATGATATACAGTATTCAAAATGTGTGTTTAGTTGTATATGTGCATAAAGGGCGGCAGAAATCGAGGACCGCCCCACGTGTCACAAACTCTATTTCCTCTACTACAGCGGTTCTCAACCTGTGGGTCGCGACCCCTTTGGGGGTCGAACGACCCTTTCACAGGGGTCGCCTAAGACGATTGGAAAACACATAATCTACAGTTATGAAGAAGCGACGATAATAATTTTGGGGTTGGGGGGTCGCCACAACATGAAGAACTGTATTAAAGGGGATGGGCATTACCAAGGTTGAGAACCACTGCTCTACTACTACGTCTATGCTATATTTAAACATGTCCCCTTCATATAAAACTTCAGTCTAATGTAGGCCTAAGGGAGTTCACTCTTTTACCCACGAGTACCACGAGGTAGTAGGCTATGATGTGTACAAAGCTCTAAAAGTACATTTTGCTTGAAACATTTGTAAAAAAAAAAGAATTCCTATCAAAGACGAGTTTAATTTTTAAACACATTAAAAAGTAGAAAATAACGCAAAAAAAAAAAAAAAAAAAAGAATATGCATACGTGTAGATGACCTCTATGTGTAGCCAAAGCCAAAGGATTCGAACTGAATGTAGACAAAACTTAAATGTTTTATTTGTATTAATTTTTTAAAATTAAATTTTTTTCACAATTTTATTTTTTTTTTTTTTTTTGCGTGACGCAAAATTTTAAGAAATTTTAAAAGTTTTTCTACTTTTTATTTTTAAAATCCTTTATATTAACTTCGCTTTTGTGTGTTGAGGGCAAACTTTTCGGATGGCTAATTGACCCACTTCCCGTCAACATATCGAGCAGAAACCTGTCATATTGAATTGTTGTCGACGACAACACATTATTTCAAATTTTCAGCCCCACCCTACAACCCTATCCCTCAAAAATAAGTTTTTCCTGTTTTTCAAGGGGAGCATGAAAGAAACACGACGTCACCAATTTCCTGAATTCCCGGTAACTACGCAAAATGAGATTCTTAAAAAAATATCGCCTTTGGTGCGTACTATTTTTTTTTTTTTTCTTAAATAGTTGGTGAAATTGTGTAAAAACGGGTGGGACGATAGAATATTAATACAAAATAAAATAATTTTAAAAAATGCATACAAGGGATATATAAGAAAAACTTTATTTTTAGGGGTTGTTTAAATAGTGCGTTTTGACTCGTCTTTGATAAAAGTCTTTTTTGTTTTGAATTTATTTTAAAAATATTTTCCCCCCACTTTTTAGTATTAAAATGTAATCATTAAATTATTGACAAAAGTAGAATTATTTATTTAAAAAAAATAAACAACGAATGCTTACAAAATCCCGGTTAATGTGACGTAACTCTACCTTGGAATAAAATGAAAAATTAGAATTTTGCCTACTGCGGCTTTTTATAACACTGGTCATGAGCTTTGTACCACTTGTAGATTTGGATTCGTTATTATTTCATTGCCGGTTAGGGGGGTGGGGGGATGGGGTTGGGATGAGGACAAGGTCGGGAGCCTGAAGGATTTGGGAAGCCAAAGGCAGCCCCAAAATTTAAATTATTGTCAGGTACCAGGGCCGTCTTAACAATACAGGAGGCCCTGGGCACAGCAATGCACTGCCCCCCCCCCCACCTAGCAACACAACATAATTGGGCCGTGAGAAGGGGGCACTCGCCCCATGCTCAAACTTGGGGGGGGGGGGCAAACAGTTCCCGCTCCCCATCAACTCACCAAGAGGAATAAAAATGTAAAATAAAGATTCAATAAAGTTAAAATTCGATGATTTCAATTTATTGATACAAAAAACAAAATCAGACGAAATCCATCCATCCATCCCTGAGGCGCTACAGCTTTGGCCTGCCTCACTACTTCCCTAAGCCCAGACCTAACTAATGCTTTTCTTTTCCATGCTTGGATTCCCAGTTGTTGTAGATCTTTTTCCACATCATCCATCCATCTAAGTCTAGCTCTGCATTTGAGCGTTACGAAAGCCAATCAACAGAATTTAAAATCAATAATAGTTTTAAAACATTATCAGACATAAACTATAAATGTGACAGAGGATGATAAATTATCTTTATTGACAGATAGAATAAATTATTTAATATAAATTATTATAAATCAACATAATCGTTTGCGTAATTTTGTGTGTGCAGAGAATTGATTTATTATTGTTTTAAAGTCAATGATGACCAGTGATGTTACAGGAACTCTCTAAATTTTCAAGTGGACAGTAACAGGTTTTGAATTGCACATATCACATAAGTGAAAGCCATTTCAAACGTTTTTGTTCCATTGTACTGAGAAGCTGGTTCTAACCTTATTTTTTTTCCGATTCATTTCTGGGGAAAAGAAAACTTGTGGACGAGAGTTATTCCCCTTTAAAAGTTTGAAAACTGTCCAATTTTGATTCGCATTTATAATATTAAATTTGGAATGTGTTGATATATATCGTGAGTGAAAAATTTGAAATTGGGAATATTTAATCGAATTAAATTGTCAAAATGTTTCAATATTCATTAAATTTAAGGCATGATGTCTCTATAAGAACATCATGAAACGTGGGGCCCCCTAGAATCACGGGGCCCTATGCCAGTGCCCACTGGGCCCATGCCTTAAGACGGCACTGTCAGGTACTAGGGCGCCAAGACAGGCCACGGGTGGGAGTCTGGCACTTGCCACGGGGCGCTAAAGAAGCCATAGTACAGTTCCGTTTATTGTTCTTGGTTTGGTGGTATCAGGTGACAAATAAGCGGGTAGTAGTAGTAAGTCTAGGGACCTACCAAAGGTTAGTGCTAACCGGGACGGGCCAAGATTTTTGCCCCCCCCCTCTTTTTTTTTTAACCACACGAAAAGAACTTCTGCCACCCTTTCCAAATAATTCTTTTTTTTTCTAAATGTCCAACCCCCTCCACATTCACCTTCAAACGCTCTTGAGTCAGCTCCACACTGTACACAAAGACCCAGTAAGCCACACACTGTACACAAAGACCTAGTCAGCCACACACTGTACGCAAAGACCTACCAACGGTTTGCAAACAGTACTACATCAAATACTTAAAGACGATGAAGGTCTTTGGTTGCGCTTATTCATTAAAGTGCGGTATAGTAACGTGACGCCGTAACCCAGATAAAAATAATAAAAAAATACTTTGGTTGTGACGTTGACTCGCCTGAGTGTTACTGAACGCTTGAAAATTTAGAGAGTTCCGGTAACATCACTGGTCATCACCAGCAACCGGGACTGCGCGTGCATAACGGACCATGCTCCCTGTTCGTAACATTAGATAAGGTAAATGATGATTGTCGTAGTATTTTTTATCTATAAGTTATTATTATTCAACCGAATGGGCGAGGAGAGACATTTTATAAAATAGAATATGATTGGTAGGCCTAATCCAAACATATTTCACGTGTTCAGTGTTAAGTATTAAAGAACTCAATTTCGCCATACTCCGATACCTTCAGTCCATGGGTCGGCGAACTATGTTAGTTAGCCATTAGGGGTTGTCCATAAATGACATCCGCACAAAATACGCATTGCCCCCACTCCTCCCTTTGTCAGTATGTGGCTTCAGCCCTCTCTCACCCTGGGTTCGAACGACATGTAAGTTTCAAATGTAGATTGATGCAAGATTAAATTCAGGTATACGCCTAAATGAATCTTTTTATTTTACATTTATCAAAATTTTCTGAGGAGTGGCTCAATGAGTCCCTTTCCCAGATCCCCAGCCCCCACTTTGGCTCGGTAGCTTTTGGTGTCCTTGATTCACCTACGACTCCCCCCCCCCCCCCACCACCCATATCGCTCAAAGTGACGTATGGCACTTTTCCATAAGCAGTGAAACCTGGGAATAAATAACTGAAACATTTGGAACGGAAGTAACAGTGGTTCTATTTACAGCTTCAGCTAGTGTTATTCCGTCCCGGGGCGAGTTAGCGAATTTGGCAGGGACAACGCTATTTCAAGGCTCGTTATTTCCAGGTTTCACTGTGCAAAAAAAGCTCTCTATATATTTATACTTGGTGTTGACGTGTGAGGGATGGGCAAACTCAAACTCAATCACAGGCAAAAATAATGTCTCACTGAGCTACTATTACACGGGTGCGAATGGCGGCGCTGCACTGCGTGTCCGGGTCCATTTTGACTAATGCTATTCGGATGTCCTTTGTAGTAGTTTATTTTAGTTAAAATGAAGAATAAAGTTTAAAAACGTATCGTCCATTCAATTATCTTTCATTTGATACCTCATTTTGTCTTACAAACCCAACAATAATATTTAAAATCGTTTTTTAATCCCAACCTCTCACTTCTGGCACCCAGGTATTAATAGGTGCAGCCTTTTAACTATAAATCTTTTGAGAGGTTATAAAAAAGATAACCGCATTTAAAACGAAACCAACTTTTTAAATTAATATATCCGTATTATAAAGCATCTCACGTCTTGCACGTGAGCATATTATTTATATATCCGCCTCTATGTGAAATTACTGAAAATTTTAACATATAGGCCTAACTTGCAATCCGGCATGCATTGTGACTTGTTACTGTTAGCAACAAAATGATAATTGATATATGAATTATGTTATAATAATAATATATGAATATGTGAATAAACTTACTGATATTTTAATAAAGTAATTTTTAGCAATTAATAAGAGGTTTGTTTAAGTTACTTATTCATATAAATTAAAGTAATTTTTGTGTGTGTTGCTTGAGTGAGACCAATGGCCTGACACTACTTTAAGTTTAAGATAAAGTATCATAAAGCCTCTTTTAAAATCGTTTAATTAAAGGGTGTCAGTTTCATAGTAAATAATAAAATTAAAATGGTCATACGAAATTCGAAAATGAGTTATCACCCTTACCCACAAAACAACTTAAAAAATAATAAAGAAAAAAGCTCTAACTCCTAAACATAATTTACCAATAGAAATAGGCATACAACCTCCCCACACAAAGTCAAATAATAATTAATTATGTATTGTAGTACTATTTGTTATGTACATCTTAAAGATAGAAGTTGTTATTTTTTTCAATTTGAATATTTACAATTGTTTTTTTATACTTAATCTTAAATCACCCCACAAGTATTAGGAAAAGAATTTACTGAGACTTACTGTCCTTAGCTAGGTACACTACTAGGACTAGGCAATACTTTTTGATTTTGAAGTTATAAGTTATATGAATATAATATGATATAATTATGAGGTAGGTTATTTTTTATTGCAGTAAAGTTTTCAAATGTTTCTAATTTCTGTGCACAATTTCATCACAGGTGAATTTGAGGGATGGGTTTTGTCAGAAACACTTTAGCTGTTCTTGTGGCTATTGCTGCATGGCAGTTTTATGCTCATAATTTTCCAAAGACTAAAGAAGCACCTAAAGCCTCTGGGTATTTTCATCCTTCATTTACGAAAGTAGCAGACACTTTTAAGTAAGTAATGATGTGGGCTTGCATTATAGTGGTAGCCCTATTTTGGGATTCTCTTTGACATATAGGGCTACCTATTTACTAGCATTAAACCAAAAATTTAACAATATTTTATTTAATTTATGCAATAATCAAATTATAATCATTAATCATGTGTCATATAACTATTTAGTCACTGATATGCCTAACATTAAAACATTTATTGGCTCTTTTTTAATATTTTTAAAAAATTGATGCTTTTAAATCAACAGGTCTAATTTGGCCAGTGGCAACGAGAGAGGAGCAGCCTATGCTGTCTATTACAAAGGTGAAGTTTTAATTGACATCTGGGGTGGATGGGCTGACCATGAAACTGAGAGACACTGGCAAAGTGATACCATGGCATTGTCATGGTCAATGGTTAAAGGTGTCACAGCTATTGTGATTGCCAGACTAGTTGATATGTAAGTAGACATTCTCCACGTTGAGTTTCTTAATTAAGTTGAATTACTTTGACCAAAAAAGTAAAAACTGTGCACAATGACCAACATGTGTAATTGAAGCAAAATATTGATTCAATATTGGAGTAGAAATTCCTTGAAATGTAGTTGCAGTGCTAGAATCTCAGATATATTATTTTGAAATAATCAATATTTCATATAAATACTACTAATTGATAGAAAATTTAAAATCAGAGCTATTTTTCATTTATGCATTATTATTACAATAAATTTTAATACAGTCAAATACTTTTAACGTTAAAAAGCTTAACATGAAAAATCGGTTAACACAATATAATAATGCGGTCCCGACAAAATACTAGGTATTTTCATACTTTTTTCCTTTAACACGAACAAAAATCGCTTAAAATGAAAAGATTTCACTTCTCGGATTAAACAAAATACATATACCTGCTGGCAAGAATGTAGAGGGGTATGAAATATAAAAGAAGCTGTTTCTAGTGTCTCATGTGAAAGAAAGCTTACTCGAAATGAATAATACAATTGATGAATATCGAACAATTTGATGCTAAAAAATGATTATGCAAAAAAAAAATTAAGAGTATTTTCCAAAAAATCAATACATTTTTTATTTGCTTTTATAAAAAAAAACAAAAAACTATTCAAGTTTATTAAGTTTTTATTAATATTTGTATTTGTTTTATTGTTTTTTTTATTTTTTATTAAATGCATACATACATACATATATATGTACAAAATGTATAATAATTTGAAATGTAAATAGTGTATCTAACATGATGTACTCTAATAAATGTAATTTTGGTAAGTATATATTTTTTTTGGGTATGTATCATTAAACACGAAATTCTTTTAACACAAACAAATATTTTATTCTGCTCAGTTTCGTGTTAAACAATTTTCACTTTACGTTCATGCTGCTGGTTTAAAATCTGTTAAAGGTAAAAATATTTTTTATTCACAGGGGCCTACTAGATTATAAAAAAGAAGTGTATAGGTACTGGCCTCAGTTTGGTGCTAAAAACAAGAAGAATATAACTGTGGAGATGTTAATGAGCCACCAGGCAAGTCAATTTAGATATTATATTATATTTCAGCCTACATTTCAAATCTCAAGAAACATTCAGTCTCTTAGAATTGAAAAACCTTATGAAAACATGGATAGCAGAGAAGTCATAAATAACATATCCTTCAACCAGCAGCCCCAAAACCCCCAAAATATATGTACACATAAGTGCTCTGATTTATTTTATATTAAGACAAAATTGTTATTTAAATGTGTCGGTTGCCAATCTGCAAAAACATAGATGAGTTGCATTTGGAATGTGAGACTTATAGATTTTTCTTTCCATGTTTGCAGGCTGGACTTATCGGACTTGATGAAAAAATCACCCTGCGTGACTATCAAAATGACTGGAACTATGTAGAAAAATTATTGGCTTTTCAAGTACCCAAATGGCCTGCAGGTAGATAATGCTGATCTTAAATCCACTGACTAAGTTGGTAAAATTTGGAGTGTACTAAATTGAGTAATAATCATGCAACACACACAATTAAAAATTGAGATTTTATAATATCTATTAACTGGCAAAACGAGATGACGAACAAAAAGCAAAATGGCATGTAATTACTAGAATTTCTTTTATTGGCTATTAGTGCCATCTAAAAAAGCAAATGGTTTACATTTATTTCAATGTACAATATATTAAACAGATTTTACCTATGAGTTTTGAGAAATGTTTAAATTCAAATATGTTACTATTTATCTTTATATTTTGTAAATAGATGTTTCTTATGTAACAAGCTTTCTCTTTGATTCAGGTACTGCAGTAGGATACCATGGCCTGACCTTCGGCATGTATGCAGATGCCTTGGTACGGAAGGTGGATCCCCAACAAAGAAATCTTTCCACCTTCTTTCAAGAAGAAATTGCAAAACCTCTTGGTCAGTATTATATAATATTTAAAAATTTTAATAACTTGTCAAAATAAATTTTTAATTCGTTTGGCACATTTTAATTTCTATCAATGCAGAATACTGTTAAGAGATCAAATGGAATCTACTAATTAAAATTGTTGGATGATTTGTTTTCTCTGCAGAGAAAGGAAATTTAACTATAGGCCTATATAATTAGAATAAAGCTAATCCATACATTCATCTAGAAAATCATGTGTTATATTGTTATTATCATTTATTATTATAATTAGTACTTAAGTAAATTGATAAATTAATTTATAAGCATTTTGTTGGTTGGGTTATCCATTTTAAAGGGGCACATAAAAATTAGTGTTCACATATTGAAATAAGGCTTCTTGAATTCTTCTTAGTAAAATCTTCTCATGCTCTGAAATTTAACAAAAATTATTGTTTTTTTCCAGACCATATTTTATTTTTTATCTTCTATCTGAATCTAACAGACATTGAGTTTTATATAGGACTACCACCAGACCAATACCATAGATTTGCAAGATACAAAACAGCTAGCATTTGGGAACAACGTTTCAGTTACATGGATTTATATGAGATGACCTTTAACCCTTACTTTAAAACTGTTTTAGGTTTCCTGGATATGCCAGATAAGGTGAAGATCTCACTTTTATAGTAATGACATAGTAAATTTCAATGTTCATCAGCTTAATTTATGCTAAATATTTTTTTGATTAGTGACCAGTATGGAGATTTTTAAAATATTCTTAAAGACTGGAATTTCCAGCACTTATTAACTTCCAGTTTCAGTGATCTGATGTAGGCTCTCAATAAAAATGGTCACAATGTAAAGAAATGGTGGATGCATTCAAATGTATTTCTCTGGCACTGTTGCTCTAGGCCTATAGAAACGCTTAAAAATTCAATTTTCTTGATTATTTCCCAAGAGACATTAACAAATAAAAAATAAAGTTATTGTGGATGTTTTAAACGAGTGAAGCTCTTATTCTTCATAGCTTTAAATGTGCATGTGAATGGTTAAAGGCTTGGGAGATTATCAATCGTAAATGAAGCAGCTAATGCAGTAGATGCAAATAGCCAAAAGTTTGTAAACAAACTAGTCTGGGCTCCAAAGCAAGCTAATTTTCTTCTACCTTATATTTTTTAAAAAGGGCTTTAACAATCCTGAACTCCTGTCTGTTGGATTTCCCTCAGTAGTTGGGATTGGAACAGCTAGAAGTCTTGCAAAGCTGTATGACTTCATTGCTAATGGTGGGAGCCTAAAGGGTAAAAGGCTTTTATCTCCTGGTGTTGTTGAGGCCTTAGTACAACCTTTGACACAAGGCTTGCCAAATTTATTGTTTCTATCCAGCCCATTATCCAGAGGTCTGATTGTGGACAGAAAAAAGGTAAATCATACTCCTAGCATATTTTTTTAATTGAATCTCTTTTTACTTAACTAAGTTTACTTACCTTGACTTTGACAGATAAATTATCGTTGATAGAAAAATTTTTAAGAAGAATAATTTTACATGTTTTAAATTTGTTCATAATATATTTATATCTTTTTAAAAATATATATGACCCCATGTTACCGGGACAACGTTTTGTAATATTTTCTATCTGCTATTGCGAAAACTCAACAGAATTCCTTTTTTAAAAAAGAAATATATATGTAATGATTTTTACGCTTCTTAAATTGTTTAGTTTTGAGAAATATTTATCTGCTGTATAATATCTGTCAACACTACCTCTTTTTTCTGCCCCTGAACTACAATTCTTTTTTCTCAAACAAATTGTAAAAGTGACCTTATATGCTATATACCATTTTACATTTATTTTATATTAATGGAATTTGATATATTGATATCTTCATAAACAATTTAACCAAACTTTTACCTTGTTTTTTTACTATATTATCGTAAAATCGGAAAACAAGGAATTATTTTATTTAAATAAGGATCTCTTAACGTTCGTCAGTTCTGTAATAGCCTTGAGTGTTTTTTAAAAAAAGAATTGCTATTCATCTCATAAAAGTATGCACCCACTTTATTTTTCACAAAGTAAAAAAAAAATATATTTTACTTTTTTGAAAGAAAATCTTAACCCATCTTTGTTTACACCAATGAACTGTAAAGTAAAAAATATATAGCTCTATTTTTAAAACCTTTATATTAACTTTGTTTTGTTCGTGGCTGGCTGGCAAAATCTTTGGACAGGTACTTGACCCACTTCCCGTCAACCTATAGAGCTGTAACTGGGCACATAGACTCGATGTCAATGACAAGACATTTTTTCAAAATTTCACCCCCCCCCTTCCCCGACCCCCAAAAATCAGTTTTTCCTGTTTTTTAAAGGGAACATGAAGGAAAATTGTGGTTATGATTTAATACAATTAATTCTTAATAGATCATAATTTATTGATTTAAAAAAACATAACTTTCAAATTTGGATAAAATGCTTTAAATATTTCTTTAATTGTTATTTTAAATATATTTGTAATTATAATAATATTACATAAACATATATACTGATTATACTAAAATAAAAGCTGATATATTTTATTTTTTGCACAATCAAATTTATTCCATTTCTGTAAAATAGCAGAAAATCACTATCATTGTTTTTAAGAACTCTGAACATATTTAAATTAATTTAGTGTTACATGGATAGCCTAGCTCATTCTTATATAAATAGGTGTAAATTTAATTAATTACTCTTTACTGTCAACATGTTCTCTCCTATTCCTAGAAAGGACAGCATGTGGTTGGTCACCCTGGTCTTGGTGGTAGCTTTGCTTTTGCTGATCCCACCATTGGAGTAGGAGTGGCCTACACTACAAACTATTTGGGTGGATATTTGTCAGATGACCCCAGAGAGGTGTCACTTCGAGATGCTTTTTATGAATGTTTCCCAGCCTACAGGGCACAACTACCACCACATCAAGGGGTTTAGTTTACTAGTCTTTTTGTTTTTTAACCAAAATGTTGTTCATTTTTATTTCTTCCCTGGAATTTTTATTTTGCTATGAACTCAATATTAAATAAAAAAGTACCAAAATGTTAGCGCTGCAGAAAGAAATTTGTTCACATTTTATTTTTGACATTTTGTTTTGGTTTTAAATAAAGAAGATATTTCTCTCATAATAATGTGTTAATAGTTAAAAATTTAGTGCCTTATATTGTTTAGACTAATGTCAATCAAATATGATGTTTTGTAACCATTTAGTGAGTGTGGATGGTTTTGGAAAGGGATTTTCATCAGCAATATAAAGTTTACTTAATTATGTATAAATAATCCATGTTGAGCACAATACCAACGATAGTTGTTGGTATGATATATTATAAACTTGTCATTTCCTCCACAGTTACAGACTATTTATATTTGAAAAAAATGAATGTTAACAATTAAACTTGACATTATTTCATTAAATACAGAACTTTATTGCTTTCTATTGTAACTTTACAGATCAATTTGGATTATTTTATTTTGAAGCATATATACATTTACAATCTCAAAAAAAATACTGTTTTAATTTCTAAAAGGTTGCCTTCATATTCCTGTGTTCAGAAAGTTATTTTGATTAATGACAAAATATGAGTCAGTGTGCTTCATGATGTTGTAGCTTTCACCATATCAGCCTTTCTCTTCGCGGCGTGGCGGACTAGTAGGGGGGACTTGTCCACCCGAAGCAAAAAAACCCCGGCCAAACGCATGACTCCCAACGCAACGGGAGCTGCCACTAACATGATTACTAGTTGCTGTTAATGGGTATGAGGCTTGGGTGGCCCTCAAAACCCATGCCGATGATTTTAACTACGCGGCCGTGAGAAAGCCGCCCCTAGGCAACCGTTTCGTCCCGCCACTACCAACGTCCCGACCGAAAGACTCCTTGGGCGGTGGGGGTTGGTAACGCAACACCAAACCACCGGAGTGGAAGCAAAGCCGTCCTGACCCACAGAGAGTTAACTGCGGACGCTTTAAACGCAGCGTCCTCGGTCGACCGGGCCTCCTCTAGGTCAAGGGGGGGGTTCCCGGCGCCCTCCCGCACGGGCTGGAGTCGGGTTAAGTCCTTCAGTGCTTTGGTTTGTGTGGGGGAGCGCCGGGGGGGGCATTAAGAGCTCACGCTCGACGGCCCACCGATTCCATCTCTTATGCGACATTTGTAGGCATTTGCTCAATACACAGAAGTTTATTTGTTGACAACATGTAGCTTTTTAGTTTTAAATGTGTACACAATTAATATTTTGCCAAGTGAATATCAAAGTTATGTCTTTTGCAATGTAATGTTTTTTAAAATTATTGTATAGATAAATGACACATTTTGTTTGCACTTGATATTTCATTGCCATTCTTATCTGCTGATAGAGTGTGCTACAAAGAGAAACATATTTTATGTAATATAACATGAGTTTTCATTCCATGTAAAACTGGATTTATTGTGATGGATAAGTCATTATCATTTATGGCTCTACAGCCCATGTAGGGCCTGCTCCACCTCATCCTTCCACTCGTAACGATCCATGACTTTCTGCCTCCATGCGCTAACCCCCAACTGGTGTAAATCATTCTCTACATCATCAATCCATCTCAGCCTTGGGTGACCGGTGAGTCGTCTGCCCCTAGGTTTCTGCTGTATATCACTTTTGCTGCTCTACATTCCAGATCCTTTCAATATGTTCTGCCCAGTGCAGTCTGCCTTTTTTATTGATCCGACTGTGGGTGGGTCTTTGTACAATTGGTATAGCTGTTGGTTTGTTAGGATTCTCCAGACATCATTTTCCATCACTGGACCGTATATTTTTCTGAGGATTTTCCTCTCCCATGTATTGAGAAGGTTCTCTGCTTTTCTGGTAAGGGTCCAATTCTCACTAGCGTAGTTGCTACTGGTCTTATGATAATGGTGTACATTGTCTTCTTTGTTACCCTTGGGAGGTTTTTGATTCCCAGTAACTTTTGTAGGCTGAAATAGAACCGGTTGCCTGCTGTTATCCTTTCTCTCACCTCCGACATTATTTCATTGTGCTTGTTTATAGTTGCCCCTAGATATTTGAATGTAGTCACTCTCTCAAATTTGTGGTTGTCCAATTGATGTTGTCATCAGAGTGGGAGTTTCATGATATTATCATATATTTTGTCTTCGATTCATTTACATCAAGACCAGCTTTGACTGAGGCATTTTCAAGTTCCCTGAATGCTTTAATTATGTCAATATTGTTTCTGCCCAGATGGATAAGTAGCTCATGTAATTTTCTAGGCAGCAACATTTTTTAAATATTTTTTAATATGAATTTTTTGCTCTTGAAAGATGCTGTTTGACTCTGCAATGCAAATACTTTTCTTAATATTTCTTTTAAGATAATGCTAATTTAAATGAGTTTGACATTATTTTTAAGGATTTTTCCATATTTAACCTTCAAACATCATTAATTGAATTGAATACCGGTACCGTTAATGACTTAAAAAAAAATATTATTTCCCTCATGCACACATTTAATTATTGCATATTTATGCATCTTAAAAGTGCATTTAAAAAATGGTTACAAAAATATTGATATTTTTAAATTTCATTTACAAAATAAATTCAAATTCTGTTTTTTTGCATTTTTTACTGTCAATATATAGTTTTCTACAATATTTTTTTCTTGTCAATTTTTGTAAGATATATTTATGATTGATTTGATAAATGAGTTTAAAAAAAATTAATCTTCATAAATAAATCTCCAACCTAACATTTAATTTTACAATAAATCTCCATCCTAACATTTAATTTTACAATAGGTGCTCAATTATCCCACTAATTATATAGAACGGTAACTTTTTCCAGCCGGGTGTATATTTAATCTGATAAACTGATTACCCACATCTCTTTTTATACAATTTTTTCTTAGAATGTTCCCTAAAGTTGGTTACATTATTAATGGGTGTACAGTACACATTTTGTATTAATTTATCAAAGATGTGGAGTCTTTACATTAAAAAAATAAATCTGATGAGACTGTCAAGATGTTTATTTTTCCTTCAGATATCTTTACATCATGTATAAACACAAGTTTACAGCTCTTACTGACTTACTGTGAATTCCTTAATTTTTGTTTCACTGTTTTTTAAAATTATAAAGTAAATGTAAGAAAATTAAGATTGTTAAATCTGATGAAAGAATTAACTTGAAAAAAAAAGCAAAAAAAAAAAGCAAGCTTTTTTGTCAGTTGTTCATTAATAACTTACTCTGAAAGATGCATTAAAATCTTTATTTTGCAGTCATCTGCTCATTATAACAACTGGAATGACATCTTAAGAGAATGCATGATTAAATTTCAGTACTACAAATATCATTAATATTCTCATGCACAATAAAAAAACAAATGTGATTGAAAAGGGATGCAGTTATTAGAAAGATCACTGAATTTCAACATTTGCTCTCAAATCATGGTTCATGAAAAAAAAAAAATTAAATACTGTGACCAAATGTTTGTTTAGTAATGAAATCAAATGTAAAAGTTTTAAGTTGGCTTACTTTGTTTAACAAATAGCTTTAAAAAAAACATAAAATTATAAAATTGGCGTCAAATTACGAAATGTATATTCTACCTGGAAAAATGTAGTTTCACCTAGAAAAATGTAATTTCAACATCAGCTTTATATACTTGGAGTAAAAGTGACTCCTGAGGAGAGTGATTTCCTGCTCAAAAAAGTATTTGAAAGAATGATAATAAAATTAAAAACCACAATAAAAAGTGAAGGTTTATGGTGCTCTTTATATTTCTTTTGTTATTCTTATCACAGAATTAACAAAATTGTTTTGTCTTTTTTCTCTTGGGTGGTAGTGGCAGCAAATAACCTAAATTTTGAAAAACTTAAACAGTCTGTATACCTCTAGCGTTTAATAAACATTGAAAAAATTCAAGGTGCTCTTTTTTCAAATCATTTCCCTCTGTCAATGTTTAAGCCAACACTAGCAAAAAGCCCTTTTAGATTTTAAAGTATATCAACGTAGGTGCTTACATCTATCAGAAAAAATTCACTTTTTTGGGTACCAGCTTTTTATTGTACCATGTCAAATGAGCCATTTGGTGCAAGGGGAAAACATCATAGTAAATGCTGAAATGAATATACCATTTTTAATTTAGAAATTTATTTCAGTAATACAGTTACAGCCTATTTTGAGTTGTTTTTTTTACTTCAGGGAATTAATTTTAAAATACAGTTTTCAACTTTGATTCTAATAACAAAACTCCTTGTCGTTGCATATTCCTAATTAAAACTGCTGATATGTACCAGTACAGCAAATAAAGACACTACACATTTTGAGCACTGTAGATCGACAGGAACATTTCCAAGGGCTCAAAGATTTGAATGCTGACATGAAGTTCAATAAAGCTTGTAAAAGTAGAAATTTCTGTCTAAATACAATGTAAAAAAAAAAAAAATTATAATAAAGAAAGCAGCATTTTCTGCACTCAAGCAGAGAAATAAACACGTCTTAATAAAATCATCATTAATGCAAATTGCAAGCTTTTTAATGAGATGATAAATGTATGTTAAACATAACTTCATGAAGTCCCTGTAACCATATATGTTGTTTCAGATAACAGGAGCGTATCAGGTTGAGATGAAACATTGACAATGAATAACATTGATAATTTGTGATACAAAACAATTAAATTTTAGATTGAACAGGTCATACAAATTTTTTTTTTTTTAAATCGACCAAATAAAGGAAACAATATGATTTAGTACAGTGAAGGCATCAGGGGCAATTTCATTATACAATCATCCAATGCTAAACTATCACACATGCATTTTAACCATATCAATTTTCATAGACTTCTTTGCAGCATTTTTTCTCATCTGTAAGTTAAGCAGTGAAATAGGCTGACAGCTTCTGCCAATGGGACTGTTGATTCTACATTGAGTTTAACTTCACTTGATCAGGCAAAAACTTAATACCAGTGACCAGCAACTTCTCTAAGCCTGGTTACTAGAGATCTTGGAGACATGACACAATTTTTTATTTGTTTATGGGATACATTCATGAAGGAAAAAACTATTTATTTCTGAGAGAAAGAGCATAATGGGTTGTTGAATATCATTTCCTCTTTCTTATCATTTGTGGTTGTCATGGTTTGGCTGAGTAAACATGGATTGGATGATGTAACTGCGAATTGAGAGGAAAGAAATTATTCAGAGTAAAAGTATAGATTTTATTTTTTTAAATATATTATTGGGTCTGTTTTAATCAACCCTACTTAACTTAATGGAATCGAGTTAGAAACAAGAAACATAATTTTGGAACCAACACAACTTGGTAAAAGTAGGCGGCAACCACAGGCAAGCTACTCAGGTTTACACAAATTTGAACATAGCCCATATTTTACAATATGTCATTTTCGCTACCAGAAGTTTTTGTTAATTCAATGGTGGGACTGATTAACGAAGTGGGACAGATTAACAGGCTGTGGTCAGACTACATTGTGTTGAACCCTGCCATAAATCATGCACCACAACAAAAAAATTATGAGTAAGTGGTTTTTTAATTTGCAGCAAAGCATTAATTATTATTGATGTTAACATTTATTATAATATTTTAAATGTTTTCAATGTAATTTAATTATCTGTGACTGTTATGCCTTTTATATCAGTGAAATACAAGCAAAATGTACTTCAATTTACATTTTAGGAGTATTAGAGCATTTTATTTCCAGTAAGCTTACTGTTGAAATCAGCAGATCCCCTGGAAAGAGATATCTTTTGAACAGGACTAAATTAGATGTTTTTCATTTTTTTTTTAAAGTGGATAAATGTAAAAAAAAATATTTTTTTTTAAAAAGTTATCTTTAATGATTGATCCCGGCAAAAAAAAAAAAAAAATTGACCATGGTGGCTATATGTACAGCAGCTCTCTCAAATATACAAAATAATTATCAATGTATTGAGTAAAAAATCAAGACATGAAATTATTTTTCACAAAATGTGGACCAGAAAATATAACTGGAAACATAATGATTGAAGACATCATTCAAACCATTTATGAATTCATTTAAGTTGTACTGTACAAATGGAAGAGTGTCAGATTGAGGACTAACACAATGATTTTTAATGAGCGCAATGATTAACTATGGGTAAATCATAAATTTTTAAGATTGATTGCTTTTAGTAGCTTAAAAGAAAAAAGAATTAAAATTATGATATTATGAGGACAAAATGCGTAGCATTTAGACATATTTTTAGTGATTATTTAAAAAAAGTAGTGTGAAATGGTAACAGATACTCAAGAGCCATCAAAATTAAAAGAGCTATAAAAAAAAAAATATTAAGAGATCCAAAAATGTAAGGCCTCACAAATTAAATATGTTCACATTGATTACTCAGATTCAGACATAAAGCTACAATGATGAGTTATAAGAAAAATGAACAAAATCATATCACATGGTCAAACAAAACAATACCAAAAGTAAATCACCAGGAAAGGGCAGGAACAGAAACTCAGATGTAAAATCATTTTTATACTGCACAGGCAAAGATGAGCAACTTCCGTATTAGTCCCTCCCTGTTCAATGTACTAGTTCTACTGTCCTAGCTAGAACTTGATTTCTGTTAATAAGTTCATGGCAGATGACATATTAAAATAAGCATGAATTCTATGGCTTGTCCACAAACACTCCCAGTGTTTTACATAGAAATATGGATTAGTAACCAGATATTTTTTGTAAATGTTACACTTTTTTTTATATAGACGATATAAACTTCTATTCTATAATGGCTGTGATATGTAAGTATATAGTATGTAAGAGCAGTGTCCAACTATCAGGCGGGTTTTTTCCGAAATTCCATACAAACAGTGCTTTGATTTTTGTTTTACGTTTAAGTATTCTTGAATTTGTTTAAAAAAATGGTTTTATTATTCTCTTGTAGTTAATGTGCTATGTGGTGATAAAGCTATCCTAGTTTTAATTTGAGATTGTGTTCTCTTATTTCACGCAAAAAAAAAAAAAAAAAAAAAAAAGATGCATGCAACGACCGCATTAAATCAGATTTTGCATTATACCAGGGTCACACTTCATAGTTTAGCTGTGTGAACTGCTATTGATGATGAAAGAAGTATCCATTTTGAGAAACAGCAGTCTAAAATCTGATATGCCTTAACAAAATAATCATCGTCATTAACAATTTTAAAAAAACAACAACTGAAGTAATTTCTTTACAAATCCAATTTCTTGTTATTAAAAATTAAACTGAACATTTATAAAAGTAATATAAGTTCCGTATCCTGGTCAAAGTCTCCCAATGTTGGTCTAATTTCTGACATTGTATTTCAAAAAGTAATTCACATGAATTTGCATAGGCCTGGTAATTTCTATTGCTTCTCATCTATGGATATTGCCTGATTTCCTTGACAAGGATTTATTGTTTCTTACGGCTTTGAGGCATTTACTTTGAAAATGATTACTATAAAAAAATTATATGTCTTTCAATATAAGAAAAGTTAACCTCTTATTAGTCTTGTGATCTAATAGCACTTCATTTTAAGATAAGGAATAGTAGCTGAGCTTATAACAAAGTCCCTTACACCATTAACTCTTTGCCAGCTTTGTACAGACTGACAGCTTTAACCACAACTATTCATTTTGTTTATAGTTTAGATTCAACTGATATTTTAAAAAAATATAAGTAAGGGAAGTGTGTATCAGTAATTTATTTGATGACCCATGAGGTATTATATTTTTAATATTACATGACTGTCAACTGAATAATGTTTTGATTCCTCTTTTTAAAAAAAATGTGTTTCTTGCTATGAAAATGAAGGTTTCCAGGTTATTAGGCTTAAATTGATTGGTTCTATTCTTTTACTGCACTAATGTTTTTAAAAAAATTGGAATTTTCAGTCAGTCCAAATTCAGACAAAAACTTGTAGCAAAGGGTTATGTTTAATGTAAAATAACACACAAATAATATTACACATTTTATCACCATATAGCTTTTCTAAGCTAGTAATAATAATTATTAGAAAAATTTCCAATTTACAATTATTTACCCATAGGTATTTTTTAAATTAAATTAAGTTCCCAATTAGTGCGGGTAATACATAATTGAAAATTTTTAAAATTATTTTTTAAAAATTAAAAAAAAAAATTAAAAGATTTCTCCCTTAAACTAATTTTATTAGAGTATTTTTTAAAATGATTATAAATAAAAAAAAAAAAAATTAAATAACAATAAATACCTAGAAATGAATTTAACAAAAAAATTGTGGATTTCATTAAATAGTTGAAGTTAGGATGCATCGCATTAGAATAAATGCAGGTTAGAATGCATTGCATTACAATAAATGCAGATTGAGCTACTTTAAAAAAATTATTTTTACCAAGTTCCAGAAGGGTAAGTCTTTCACTTTCAAGCTGTTTACTAGCTGTGGCAGTGGGACAACAAGAATATGAACTAATTTAGAATTATATTATAAATCACTTTTCTCCACTGATATTCTCACAGAGTAATAAAACAAAACAATATTCTTGAAACATTTTAACAAGGTTTACCCATCCTTCATTGTGAGCAATAGACTAGATTACAAGTAATGTTAAACATATTACAAAGATCCCAATCTTAAATTTTATCATGTGGTTTTTTCCCACAAGGACAAATCATATCTTATGTACAGGCACACCAGACAGTATCAAATATACAATTAGGAAATATGGAATAAATTAAACTGAAAAATATTTACTTTACATTTACAGCAGAAGTTTATGACATTAAATCACACTGCCTACCACCCTGAGCTAATGTATGTGACTACTTTTTGGCCCATGTGAAGATATTGCAATATGTTCTTTATTTTTATTTGATACAAGCTTTTTTAAATCAGTGTTCAATGGGAATTGAAAAATTGAATTGCTCTATTTCTGACCCTGAGATCAAGTCTTAAAAAGTTAAGTTCATTAACATTAGCTTTTGTGTTAATTATTCATAAGAGATTGAAATAAAAATCAATTGAATAAAGTTATACATTTTTAGAATTATTATGCATTTAAATTGGAACTTTGAACCCAGGTTTCAAAATAAGACTAACATTAAGTAAGAACCATGTGAATTATAATACATTTTTTTTTTTTTTTTTTACCCCAAAAAGTTTTTAATTATTTAAAAATTTGAAATAATTATAAAAATTGGATGAATAATCTGGTAAGGCAGCTGCTCATAACCCCCTTGTCACATGCAGAGAAAAATTTTCTTACCAGGCATTTATTATTTATTTTAATTATCAACCAGAAGAGTTTTGAAATTTCTTTGTGTATGTTTGCATGCCCTAAACAAAATGTCCAGATTTATTAAAATAGTAAAATTAGTAATTCCACCTCTTGCAAAGTTCAGCACCAAGAGAAGAAGGGAGCTCTGTGAGAAAAGCTCTGAGTGAAGATTTCACTGTCAGCTCGTGTTCGCCCTACCGCTGACTTATTTCGTTCAACTGTTACCACTGGCATCTGGACAAGTTGAACTGGAGAACGACCATCTTTTAGGGCCTGCGTTAAGTTTAGGATCTGTTGAGACAAATATAAAATTGCTTCTGTCAAAATTATAATTCGTATAAAATTTGTTTTTTTTTCAATATAAATGTTATAAAATAATATTACACATTGAAAAAAAAAGATAAAATTATTTAAAAAAAATAGTATTCTTTTGATGCCATTAAACCATAGTTTAAATAAAAGATTGTAGAGCAATCCTTTCAATGTAGATCAGTGGTTCTCAAACTTTTTATGTATTTGCATTTTACTTAAATATGATGTTGTTATGCCATGTACATCTGTAGATGCTATTTTAAATCACTATTCACACCACCTGGTGTTCAATGCAGTTTGAGAAAAGCTGATGTAGATTAAACTATGAAAGCTCTTACCTGACCACGCATCACAGACATCTGTTTCTCGAATGTATGACGGTCAAAACCTTTGTCATTCTGTGATAAGTCAAAAACAAAACAACTCTAACTAAAGTGAGAAAAGAGGTGACTTCTGTTTACAATTTAATAATTAAGTATGATCTAGTGTTAGCTTGATAGTTCTTGATACTCCAATGTTTAAACAAAAAATTTCTACAAAATTTGCTTTCTCAGTAAAAAAAAAAATGACCAAAGCATAAATAGTTTTTTATAACAATTACTGGATATTTTTGAGAAATGGACAAATTAATATCATTAAGGAACCCCCAAAAATAGCAACTTATTTAAGAGTTACTAGCAGTAAAGTTCTTGTCACATAAAAATGAAGCAATGTTTAGTTTCAATTTAAATATAACTACATTTTCAACACAATACCCTGGCAAGATAACAGACATACTGTATATGTTCAAGTCAGTAACTAATATCATCATAATTCTGAGAACACAATCCATTTACAAGGCGTTTATTGTTGCAATAAGTTTTGTGGGGTTTCTTTATAAATTGCAAAAGGTTTTGAGTCCATGACTGACAGCTTTGAAGTGATTACCCCCCATCATGTGCCATCAAGGGTTGCATCGTTAAGCAAGTTAGTAGATTAATAGGCCTTACTATATCAAATGATTATTTATTGTGTAAACTTGTATTGTACTTTTGTAATCCGCATGAAGTTGGCACTGCCCTTTAGCCATACCATTTATCCAGCTGTGCAAGAGTATTTATAATTTTCTAGTTACTGCCATGGCAAAAGGACACTAAAATCACACTTCTTTAAATTCGATCTGACTCTTGGCATTCTTTGCTTAGATCATTTGATTGCACTTCATGATAAATAAGTGCTTTAAATACATTCAAAACTAAAAATATCCCAGCTAACCAAAATCAAGTGACATATCTTGTGATTAACAGCTAGGCAACATTCAAACACAGACATCAAAAGCTAAGTTATGTCAGAGCAAGCTATAGAAGTATTAACAGAATAGAAATTGTACAAATATGTATGCAACATCCAGCCCCCCCCCCCCCCCAAATCTTTCTTTGCTCTAACAAAGACAATGTCACAGAAGAAGCAACAAAAAAGAAAATACTGTTGCTTTGAAAGCAAGACATATTTGGAAAACCAGAGGGAAGCCTAGACTTTTTTGGTACATATTAGTTAAAATTAATTAGTTAAAAAATCATGTAAAAATATTCCCAGATTTTTATTACAATCCAGATACATTCAAATCTGACACGTGGAAAGTATTTTCTGATGGCCATAGGTTGATAAATCAGAGACTGATACCAATTAATCATCAAAATGGCAGATTATTTAACAATTAACATGTGAAACCCTAGCATCAACCAAGGAAAACTCACTTTAAATAAATCATAGAGATCATCACAGAGATCTTGTACAAAATTCATGTCAGACAGTTGTCCCAACAGAAGATCCTGGATTTCCTGAGAAAAGGGCACTTTAGCTTGCGGCAACCAGGCCCAATGATAAGGATCTAAGGAAAAGCAATAATGATACAATTTCAAGTGAAAGGATAAACAGCAAAAAAATATTAGACCAAACAAAGGGCAAAATAAATAAACTATAATATATTAATTGGGTTTTTCTTTATTTATCAAGTGTATTACATTTACGGTATAGAAAATGTGGATTTAAACACACAGAAATAAAATTCTTAAGTTTTACAATATTAATTCCAAACCTTTAATTGTAAAGAAATATTATTTTAAGAGGATATTAAATGAAAAGGGGTTTTCTTTTTGTGAACACATTTGCCATCCATAAAGAAAACGGGATCAAAGATGAAAAAGAAAATGGACATTCTAATTGCCCTTACAACACCCAAGGGCAAGCAAAACAATAAAATCAATAAGAAGGTATAAGGCTTCCATCCTTTTAACAGCACAGGGAAAAAATGTTTCAATGGAGTATTTTTGTATGATGAAATAAAACATTTTTTAAAGCCTAGTGACAACCTATTGAGCTATTATAATCCTTAAACAAAATTAAGTATTGTGCCTATTTGAAATATTAGCAAAGTAGTATAGTATTACATGCTCGCCACTCATCAGGATGTTTAAATGGAAAAGCGAGTCCATTGTCTATGGCGGCAACAGATATCTCAGGGTTTTCAACCATGCTCCATTCAGAGTCCTAAAGAGGGAGACCAATTTGAAAAAAATGTACATTTTAATCAAATAATAAAATAAATTACAAAAGATCCGATTTAATTTATGCAAACGTAGAAATAATTAAAATTATATTGAATTTTTCTTCACAGGATTGATGGCTTTTACAATTATTCAGTAATTTTAAGCAGCAATAAAAAGTTATAGAAAGTATTGACTAGTTATTAAGAAGATTTTTTTTATCATGTCAAAAATGAAAATAGTAAGCAAGAAAAAATAATTAAAAAACAAATGTAATTACTGTATCAATGCCTTACCTCATCAGTTTGGCTGGAACTAGGTGCCTTAGCAGAAGCAGGTTCATATTTTATCAACCAGTTATCATTACCTCGGTCTGTAAAGATTTAAAAGCAAACTAACAATAAGCAATCATTAAGCTTTTTAAATTAAAATTGTCACAAAACAATTATTTAATCAAAATCAACTAATGACCACTTTCTAATTTACTAATATAGCTATTGCTGGACTTATGACCACGATCGGTTGCAACAGATCGGTGTGCAATACAATTTGGTCGTAAGTTGAGTATGCTATGTGTATAGTAATGTGAAGTGATGTTATAAAAATATTTAGGTTCAATTATATCATAAATTCCTTTTATTATTGTTATAAGTCATAATTTTCGATGTTCATTTTATGCCATTTGTATCATCTCTACACGACCGCAGATGATTGCAGACAACGCCGTTTGACTGATAATTGAGGCAAAAATAAATCTGAAATCTAATATGGCCAGTGATTGTGGAAGTAAAGTCGAATGGTCGTAAGTCGAGCACACACTGCAGAGTAATTTTTATTCAGTTGAAACTTATCAAAGATTAAATGTATAACTTTAAATTTACCTGGACAAAACATAGAAAAATAATTGTATACTAGCACTACCATAAACGCTTGTCAACTCCAAGCCATCTATATAAACTGAATCTGAACATACTTTATAATTTCCAATATGACTGTAATTAAACTGCAGACAAGGCTTACAAATTATAACATATGGTATATGTATTATTGTTACTATTTCCTTTAAATATATTTGGGGGAAGGGGGGGGGGGAAGAGAGAGAGAGAGAAAGAGAGAGAGAACGATAAAATATTTGGAGATTCATGAGATACAGCACAGGGGCAATCAAGGGACAAAAAGAGGAACTCACCAGTATTTCTAATAATATAATCCAACACAACAACTCGTTCAAACAAGTGTTGGAACTTCTTTGCTGTGGACTCCGGCAATGCTTCGTTGTCGAATCGACGCAACCAGTAATCAGCATCCTTAAACCCGTTAACAAACAACTGGAAAGACCCGGTCTGTGAATACAAATACAGAAGTTTTCAATGGGGCTGTTGTTACCGTGGCACATAAACTTTACTGAAAGTCAATGGTAATTTTTTTCCTGGCAAAGAAAGAACTTTAACTTTTATGGAAAAAAACAAACATAAAATTATAGCTAAACTTGACTGTGTGACCCTTATGAAAGCTTTGTAGTAAAGTCCTTCAGACATAATGACAAGCCAGTAGACCATGAGAAAATCAATATTCTCTTTCACAATAGTTATAAATCCATAATCTGCACACCAAGATTTTCATTATCCAACATGAGAGAGCATAATTAGTTTCAAGGTAGAAAAAAAACTTAGTCCATTGTTGGCAGGTGGGAAAAACACTAAGTCCATTGTTGGCAGGTGGGGAAAAACACTAAGAATATTGTTGGCTAGAACTTGAAGTATATCTAATTACAACCAATTCATGTTTAAAGGCAGCTTAAGCATGTGCATTTATGGAAAAATCAATTTTTAAAAACTAATGCATTTAATACGAATTTTAATAAAACATTAGTTGCTTAAAAACAAAACTTATTGATCAATCAAATGCATGTATAGACAAAAGTTATAATAAAAGCTTGAATACAACAAGATGAGGAATGTGTCTGCATGCTAACAGCTTTCATCCACAGATGAAATGGACAAATGAATGATTCAGCAGTGAACATCTCCCCCCCCCCCCCCTACCCACACAAACAAAACACACCACAATCCACACAAAAATAAATGCAATTTAAAGAAAACAAACCAAGACACTTTAACTGAGTCAAAATTAAGGATTAAGTAATGCCAAATACCTTTGGTGGCAATCCTATTCTGTTGAAATGTTTCCCCACTATTGGTACTTTCTTGTATATATTCCTCTTCGTTCTGGCTTTTGCCCTGTCTATTGCACTATAGTTAAATGTTTCACTTGATAAGCGCACTACCTGTAGGGATGAAATGTAAAAATACCTGATTTATATCATTTAACATAATGTGAAATCTATACAAGATTTGAGATTAACCAAAGTAATGGATCTGCCACACTAGGAAGTTGTGTATTGAATCTCAGCTCTATAAGATACAGGGACCTTGCCGTAAAATGTACACATGCTCATAAACATATTTCACACAAAGGTAAATTAAAATCCATTAAAGATTCATCTGTGATAAAAATACCTTCAGCTACATAAATACTTCTGAAATGACATATGGGACCACAAAATATATCATTTGAACATGGGTTATTTAAAATTATTACTTAAATTACAAAATGAAATGAAATTTGCCTTTTTAAGGACAGTGGTGTAAACTGTGGTCTATTTTTTCAACAGTTTTCAATTTATTAAGAAAACTCCAATAAGTGATAAAAATATTTTTTTAAAAATTATAAAGTTGCCTCTGAAAAAATAACAGTTCAATTTTTAGTACAAATTGCAAACGTTACGTAATTCTGTGAAAAATGCCTTACTCTTGACTAAATGGAATAAACCAAATTAACCGGAGTTAATTAATTTTTTTTTAAAGACCACATAAAGTCACTATAGTCTGGGCTTTTTAAATTATTAATCTCACTAATCTCAGTATCAATAACATGGGGATGATATTATCTCTTAATGCGTTTGCCCCTACTTTTTAAAATTGTTATTCACTTTCAATTTCTTTTGCCTGAGTAGCCGATTGGAGCACTTAGAGGTTAACATTCTGCAGTTATGCTTGTTTAAGAGGATTTAAGGGGTGCATAGTCTTTCTCTTATAGAAGTTTTTTTTTCCACCTTTAGTTTTTTTTAAGTCATGGTGGTCTGAAGGAAAGAAAATCAGCTCCTTAATTTGAAGTGAGGACAAGGTATAACAGAACATTATAGCACATATAAATCTCTGATCAGATAATATTCATTATTGATTTAAAAAAATGGAATTTTTTTTTTATTCCATGCTGGTAAATTTGCAGACTGGGGAACAAAAGAATTTTTATATCTTTCGGTCCTAGCTTTAAGAGAAAGAATAACCCCTGATCGAGCTGATCTTAAATATCTGTGATGAAGTGGGTGAGATGTGTCTTTCAAAATTTTTTAAAAGTGTCATTTACTCTTAAATAAAGACACAATTTTGTCAATATGAACAATTCCTAACCTTGGTTTTAGGTACTACATTGAGCCCCAGTTTCTGATCCACAAGACTTGCTCCTGCTTCAGATAAGTAACCTTGGTTGGGAACTAAACAACTCCTGCCAAAACAACAAGGGCAACATAGTTTGTGCATCCACTTTGTCCACTTGGGGTTAAGATGCCCATATGGTTCTTCATCTTTTGGCTTGAATACTGCTATTATTTTCTGTTTCCAAATTGATACAAAAATAAATAAATTATTTCATTCTTATCTATTAAACATAATATAATAGTCAGCAAGACTCTGAAACTAGTTCTTACATTTGCATTTATAGTGAATCATAATCAATAAAGGGCAATGTTATATCATTTTACTAGTACTCTTAATCACCCACAAGTTATAAAGTTGTCATTGAATAAGTAAAATTGTAATTCAATTTATAAATGACAAGTTAGTGACCACCTGTCACATGACAATAGTGAGACAAAATAGGGCTTTCAACCTGAAAAATTATTGTGCACCTTAGGTTTCAAAACCTTCATCCAGACATTTTCCTTTATTTTCTCATACAATGATAAGAATACAGTTAAAGATTATAAATTTAAATATATATTAAGAAAGAGAAATCACAGCTCATTGAACCTTACATTTCTTTGCTTAACCTATAAAAAAACAACAAAAAATCTTCAACTACACCATTGGCTAAATAAGATATTTACATTTTAAAACTCACAAAAGTAAATAAATAACAGTCTGACTTTTCTGACCTACAACAACACTAAATCAGTTATTATGATGTCATTAAGTACACTCGATTTGGATTTTTGGGCAAGCCTAGAAGCACAATCTTTTAAAGTGTTCTTATGGTAGCCATGATAAAACTCAAATGCAAAATTTTGAAATCATTAAAAAAATAAATGTATGTCTGCTGAGTACAAAGTCCACCTGACTTTCAAGTACATCAAGCGGACCAAACATTTTAATAAGGAGAATATTTACTGGCATGAAGTTGCTTGTCACTGGGTAATTTTTGTATCTTTAAATTCCTAAAAGTGTAGAGAAGTATACTTTCTATACTTAGTGTATTTGTAATTTTAATTAATCTCAATATGTGTCTCTTGTTTCTCTTTCCCAGGAAGACTTGGAATAATATAACCACCAAATAACTTTTCCTGAACTCATTCTTAATTAAAACTCTCCACTCCACATAATACTCCCACTGCACTTTATTAAGGTCTGGTTGGCAAGAATTAACATGAAAGGCAAAACACTGCATCGTTTGATTGACTGTGCCGGGCCTCTGCTGTCGCATTCTTTTTCCATTTGTAAAGAGGGTCCATCAACAACAATCGGAATTTAAAATCTGTCATCTTAATAATGTGAAAGTGTACTCCTCTTGCTCAGGTCTATGCTTTACACACAATACAAACATTGTTGCTCAGATAAATCTGCACATTTTTGTAGGGTCTGAATAGTTTATTTCCTGATTCTTGCTACATGGCTCTCTACCAGAAGTATGTTCACAGGAATAGTCATTTAAATGGGCACAGCTGAATCTTTACAGTTTGAGATTCTCAGCACCATATTTTGAACATAGTAGGAAAATTCATTGAAATAATTATAATTGTTTCTATAATTAAATTGTTACTGGTGATCTTTATTGTACTATGATATTACTTTCAAGTCATGCAACACAATTGAGTGACAGTTTTAAAAAAGCTGGTTAAATTACCGCAGATACTCATGCTAAAGCCTGCTCTTTCATAAGTAGACCCCGAAAAGTGTATAGGCTCATAAGCCAACAAGCAATACAGAACCAAAGAATATCTAGGATGAGTTTATCCCAGTGCTGATAGCAACTGAATGGCATCTCTTTAAACTCTACTACACCGACTGATTCCCCACATCTGACCGATAAACGATGCTGCTGGCCACCGTCCATGGCTTGTCATGTAAAAGTTCTGGGGTGGATGGGGTGAATATGCATTAGTTTTTGTTTTGTCTTTATACAGCTGTTCTTTATTACATAAATGTATTTTATTTTATTGTCACGATTATGTCTCTTTTTCTAATATTTTTGTGTACAGCGCGGTGAGCCCAGCCCTAGGCTGGAGTACCGCACTATTTAAGACAACTAATAATAATAATAATATAATTCCAGTATAAAAGTATTTACGTTATGTGGTAAACAATGGCATAAGTTGGGTGAATTAAAAATTGCGGTTAAGATATTTTTTGTAAAACAAGACAATAAAACAAATACACAATT
This sequence comes from Omphiscola glabra, assembly GCA_964017045.1. Classification (NCBI taxonomy): domain Eukaryota; kingdom Metazoa; phylum Mollusca; class Gastropoda; family Lymnaeidae; genus Omphiscola; species Omphiscola glabra. The sequence goes on along the minus strand of OZ024794.1, from coordinate 47,516,283 downwards.
AAGATAAGTCTAATTTATAAATGTTTAAAGTTTCTGATAATCTATTCGAATCTTGTAGAGCATTTTGTAGGACCTCAGTGATATACAATAAAAATTTCATTATTAATGTACCTGGAGAAAATTATAAAAATTTCAACTGATCCGTTCATAAGCTGAAGTACCTCACATATTCACCTCAAATTTTACCCCAAAATGTGGCTTTAGCACAAGAATATGTGGTAAGTAAATGATCGGAAAGAGCTGGAATGAACTGTTGCAACACACTTTTCATTTGTTTTAATGCAATCATGAGATTCACCAAAGCATTTATAAAAATAGGTGGCGAGATTTCATGTAAAATTTACTTCTAGGAAACTGCTGCCAACCCTACTTATGGGATAATCTTTGAACTTTAATGTTATTTATAAGTACAATTGATTTTCTTCATTTTAAGATTACCAGCTGTGTTGTGCCATCTTAATCCTTGCACCCCCCTTGCTCTGACCTGCTCTATGACAACATAAGCATATTCAAAGCAAAGGTGTCCTTAACATTAACTCAGTAACTGTTTCTTGGGGCTTTGGAATAATGGTTAGGTTGCCTGGACCAAGGGTATAGTGAGTTCAAACTTTCCCTAGCTATGGGTTAATAGCCAGCTGGAATGGAATTTTGTCAAGTAAGGCAGCTATTCTTAGGGAAGAAGTAAAATCTGTGTCAAAAACATCAACCTGCAAAGTTAAAAGACAGCAGCCAACGTGGCAAGGGATGAAAAGTCAGTTGCCTACAGTGAATAGCGGCGGTTGCAACAGTTGAGTTACAGCGCCTTTAAAAACAAACTAGAAATATTAATTTTATAACAGGTCACACCATTTAGGGCCAATAATAGTAGTGAGAAATGGCAAATTAAGGATTTGTTAAATTTCTGAGATAGATTGACAAACCATGAAGACATTTAATTTACCATTTATATCTCTAAAGAAATATTTTAATTTCTTATATCAGCTCCATGAATCAGACACGCTTCTCAGATATTTAACTATTCATAGTCATACTTTGATAATCAAGACAAAGTGGCCAAATCATGTAGTATTCCAATTATAGAAATAGGATAAAGTCCTCTCCTTATCTATTTCAATGTTAAAAAGTTAATCTGTATAAAGTAATTAAATGTAACTGTTGAGAAGCAAGCGAGCAAATGAAACATTTTTTCTACTTCACATTAATTAAGCATGAAATGCACATAATTGGGTTAAAAGAAACAAATAATGTTGTCTTCCATGTATCACTTTAGAAATAAATAAATAAGATGAGGATTGAAAGAGGGTGGCATCAATCATTTACTGGACAGACAAACCTTTTAACAGCTGTGATGTTGGCAAAGGCTGATCATTCTGCCAGCACTAAGCAGTAATGTAATAAGTCGTTTATCCCCTTTATTATTATTACTTTTCTGGTGTCCTAATGAGTGTTAAGCGTTTGAATTGATTTTTGGAACACTTGTGTTTGCACAGCCAGATTCATTGAGGAGAGAAAATGAGACAATGTCACAGCTTACGACCAAACTAAAAACCTTAGTCGACTGATGCCTCAGCTAGTACATTGTCATGTGAGTTGAACGTCCCAAAAATTTACATCTATCAGAATCTTAAATTTCGTCAGCACGGTGACAATTGCTATGCTATGGTATTCACCGCCCTTTAAGGCTCTGTGTAGCTTGCTGGGAAAACATTGCCAATAGTGTAATGGCATCGCCTAAATTGAAGCTACACTTGACAACTAAATGACTAAACATCCAGATGTAGTGCACAAGAATGTGGCATACTTGGAGAGGGCATTAGGCTTGAATAAGAAAAAAATGAAACATTCAAGAAAGATTTCAACATAAGTGACAAAGCTCAAGAAGAAAGTTATGCCGTCACCGAGATCGTTGCAAATAAAATGGCATACCCTATAAGAAACATTAAACTTACCTGCGTACCAAGAAATTGTGAGAATTATGTGTGTCGAGAGTGCTATAACTTACATTCTATAACATTCTACCGTAAGACATAATGATAAGCAGACGTATTTCAGACATGTGCAGGGACTTTTAAAATCATGTTTTAGCAAAGTTAATGACATGCAAATTCTTTGCGCTGCAGGTGGATAAAAGCACTGACGTCAGTAGTAAATCACAGCTTATGTAGGTTTTATTTATTGAAAAATGGAGCTATTGTAGATTTTTTTCTACTGTAAGGAGTATCCAGAAAAAAACAAAAGAACAAGACATATTTGACATTGTAAATTATATTTGCAGTTCCATGCCTTGACCTGGAAACACTGTTGGCATTTGTACAGATGGCATCCCTACCATGGCGGGAAATGTCAAAGTTTTGTTTTACTGGGGCGACAAATGAATTCAGCTATCCTGATCAGACACTCTCTCATCAACAGAGAAGCAAAATTGTTACTTTAATGAAGATGAGATCTCTGAAATGTTACCATTTATCCAAACTTTGTGAAAGCATGGAAGGGGACCATGTCACACTCACCCAACACACGCATGTACGATTGCTGTCTCGCAGATGAGTTTTATATAATTTCTACACGCAGAGAGATGTGAAAACTTAAAGAACTTTAAAGAAGTACTGAGCAGCATGTGTTAGTGTTCCAAACTACCTTATCTAGCGGATATATTTCATAAATTGAACATTATGAAAAGTGGAATGGAAGACGAAATGAAACCTCTTGACTTCAAATGATAGAATAAAAAATTGATAATCTGGCATGGTTCTGCTGGAATTTGGAAATGTTTCCTGCTGTTGTTCACAGAAATTACCAAGAAATGCACTCATTTTTTTGTGACCCATTTGGATGCTCTTTTAAATAGTCTAAGCAAATATTTTCCATCATTATCTGTGGACCATTATGACTGGTTTAGAGGGAGCTCATTTAGTGTTGCAAGTGACAGAACGCTGAAGCTGAGACATGCAGAATTGAACTTGGATGCATTTTAGTTACTAGTTGAAAAAAAATACCCAGCTATCGCTGAGAAAGAATTGCGACTTCTGTTGCAGTTTGTTACTTCTTACATGTGCAAGATTTGATTTTCTGCTATGACCACTATCAAATACAAAAACCGATAATCATTTTTTTCTGTCTCAGATGAACTTCGGGCAACTCTCTCAAACCTTCAGCCATAAATTAAACTGCTTTGTAAAAATCCCCAAGCACAAGTTTCAAACTTAAATGTTCACTATTGCAATAAAGTAACTTAGTAACTAGTAATCTCGGCTATTCTGGCCATAATTTAATTTTTTTTATTTGGGCTACAATTAAAGTGTTACACAAAAATCTGTATCAACCGCTGTTTTTTTTTTAGGGCATAACTAATTATAGGAAAATGATGCTTCTGTCCCTTTGGAAGAGAACAAGCCTGTGTGTTACTGCCTGGCATTCCATGAACAATCTAAACGCTTCAAAGAGTTCCATTCCAATATAAAGATTGAAAAAGACTGCTGTACACGATACAATATAATTAAATAATAGAATACAAACAAAAATGTAATAATCGTACCTGATCTTGATCTTGCATAAAATAACATCCACTTGTTCCTTTATCACTAAGCTTTGGCTTAACACCTTGGTCTAGTCCTATTTCAACCTCTCGAACAACTGCTGCAAAGTCAGGATCCTTGGGAAAATTATTATAACTTATTGGACCACTGATGGATTCATAGTCGACGAAATTGCGTGTAACTTGAGAGGATGTACTTGAGGTAGAATTGTTAACAGGTGCTTCCGAAAATTCAGTTGTTGATTCTAGCCTATCGATAATTTGAGCTTTGTCTGACTTAATGTCTGTCATCATTGTATTTAATTTTTAATAGTGTTAGCAAAACTGTCTGATTTATAACCAATGTCATATCATTTTTATGAATCATGACTAAAGTCAAAGGCATCGGACAGCATCTTCACTATTGAAAATAATTATATTAACTTTTCATTTCCATTTCTGAAACACACTGGCCAATAAAATTAATAATATTATGAAACAAGAATGATAATCCAGAAGCCCATCAGTATGACTATTAGTATTAGTCCTATGACTATGTCTGATGACCACCAATGTACTAAAATGCAGTGGTCAGAGTCAGAGGTCCCAGAGAGTGGTCATGGAAGCTTCTGAGAATCCAGGGTTAGCACAGTGATTGTGAATTAATAGTAGTAGTAGTAATAATACTAATAGGTAAAAATTAGCACAGCAGAAGGTCAGGGTTTCGTTTACCTTTTATAAGGTGTCTAATTACTATTAATTAAATATTTTATGGCGTAACACTATTAATTTATAATTATATTTATTAATATTAACAGACCTTGTTGAGGCTCGTAGGCTAGGGTCTTATCAAACTCAAAGTTTATATAGTTATAATTAATAATATAAAACTCAGAGTTTATATAGTTATAATTAATAATATAATATTATTAATTATATTAATAAGTTAAAGTTAAATTGAAAATCACTTTATAATTTATAGAAGCAGGTATTACACTTACAGTACAGAATACTGAGAAAAAGTTATATTTCTTTATATAACATATGGATTTTCGGAAACAAATACAAGTATCACGGCAAGTTAATAAGGGCTGGATAATTAATTACGGTATTTTACTATTTTAAGTTGAATTGAGTCCACGCCACAGAGATGAAATAATTTTACAGAAACTGAAACAGTCCATTCAGACCCTGGGGCCTGAGTAATGCCTAAAAAATATGAAATCGGTATCGCCCGGAGTAGCGGCTGCTGTCGTGTGTTAGTCCTGAATAAATATACCACCTGCTTTAACGAGCCTGGTGGTAACAGATTTTAACACAAAAGGGATGTGTTGTGGGCCGGCTTTTATTATTGTACGATGCGAACAATCTGCTACACAATCGAACAGAAGGCAGGAAGTGTGTCGTACTCGGCTGTTTATTTTAATGTGTTGCCGTCATCAACAGTTCAAAGGTCAAATCAGATAAAGGGAGATCAATAAAATATTTAATCCACAAATTTCAATGCTGTTACTGGAAGAGTAATTCCAGATTACATAATTTTGGGCCCTCTTTTGGTTCGATGATGATATATAGTATAGTCAACTGGTATTGATAGTGCTTTCTAAACTTCATAAATGCTACTTTAATATTTTCATAAAATTGAAAAAATTGAAGACAGATGATAAACTAAAATTCTAAATTACCATAATATATATACTAAAAAATAAGAAAAATGCTAATCCAATTTAAATAACAAAAAAAACAAAAAACTTGTCATTATTTTAATGATTAATGGAGGGATTGGGGGGGATGGGCAGGAAAGAATAAATATTTATTTATATATATAAAAACACCAAGCAAAAGTCTTTTACTTTAACTTCCCCACTTTTAATAGATTTTTATATATTATATAGTATTTATATATTATATAGTATTATTCGTAATATATATTTGTACTGATCTCAGTTCAATTTAGCAGTGCCTGACAAATTTTAATAGCTGTCCTCTTTTATCGCGGTTATTCCTTTCCAGACTCTACTACGATAAATGAATTTGCTCAAAGTATGGTTCTTCATTTATGAATCCAATATTTTTGTAGTTAGAAAATCAAAAACCTGTTCACGACCCTCTAAATAGCTTTTAATATTATTAGACCCTCTGGGGGTACTCAAAGACATAGGCTACAGTTCATAAGTACAGTAATTATAATTGTAATACAGTGTTGTATAATTGACTCAGACAACGGAGTGCACATTGTATCATTTTCACTATCTCAATCAACATTTAAATGAATAAATGAAAAAAAAAAAAAACCCAATAGAGTGAAGTTGCTAAATTAGAAGCGCTAAGAGGCAAGGGCGGACTGTATAATATTAAATAAATCTATCCTATTGGGCACAAAAATGTATACAAAATCTGCATTAACAAAGCACATTACAAAAAGTTGGAAATCTATATTCATCACATCATTAAGGTTATAATAAAATCTGCGTTAACAATTTATAACATCACATCATTGGGGTACAAATAAAATCTGCGTTAACAAGTTATAACATCACATCATTGGGGTACAAATAAAATCAGCTTCAACAAGTTATAACATCACATCTCTGATATAGGTCTTCAACACATCATCATGCACTCAGTCTTACAAGTATTATCCCCAATGACGAAGTGATTGGCCAAAGAAATTTTTAATAAGAGATAATAAATAATGAGGAAGGGGCAATAAGCATAATCTCAATATGAAACCTAAAAAAAGTATACATTAAACTGCACCAAAAGGCATTTTAAACTGGTCTACAAATTATAAAGTTGTGAATAAATATTTTGTGTGTACAAGTCTGCCTGAGTGTTAGACTGCGGTAAACCTAAAAGAATCTATTTGTAAATCACAGATAGTTTTAAAATAGATAGTTATCCCATTCTCATCAATAAAAGAAAAGTGCAAACAGAAAATTAAATTCGCTTCAAAAAATCACAACCATGGCGGCCGCAGGGGGGGTTGGTAAGCAGTATTGTGATTGCCAGAAGGAAAAAAAAATTGGACTATGATCATCAAGAAAGTTCAGAGTTTGACTAAACAGGATGCTAGGGAATTGTTGAATTAATTTATCTACACTTCTTCAAGCAGGAAGAAAAAATAACATATTTTTCCTTACCCTTTGATTGATATAGCAGAGTACACTCAACTAATTCTTGCAACATTGAAATTACTGTACATAATCATTTAAGGGACATGAACAGTATTTTTGTTATCCGTATCAGTCGTTTCTTGCATAAACAATATGTTGGTGTATCACTTTGGTTATTAACAAGAAATTTCATAAAAATGAGAGTTTTGCAGACATCATTATTGTGTTCTATACACTATTATCCAGAGTACAAAGCGTTATGAACTGGTTTTGGATAGAGTGAGATGAGGTAGGGGATGAATTCTTTACTGAGCCTTACTGAGGGCTAGTTACATGATTGGTCGAAGTGTAAATGGCAATAAACAATGTAGGCATATATGCTGTGTGAACACGGGTTGCAAGTTAGTTATTGTTTGTTGTGGGAAAAGTGCAAAGTTTATCAGTGACAGTGTCTACATTATTACTTCAGTGTAGTGAGGATTTTTTAGAGGACATTTTGTGAACTGATAGTTGAGCATTGTTGTTGCACTTAATTAGACCAAGCAATGCTGGCTAGTAAATATACTCTAAAATAGTTTTTTTACCCTAGACAACATAGAGCATATCAAACCGCTCATTCAGTAAGCGCACCTACTGAACTCGCCCTGTGAACAAAGTTCGCTACACAAAGCACATTACAAAAAGTTGGAAATCTATATTCAGGAACACCAAAGAAAACTTCATAGGCCTAAATAAATTATCTGAATAGGGGAATTATTATTATGAAGTAAAGCAAGTGAGACGTATCAAGTCATTGGCTTAAATTAATTTTTTAAATAAAAAAGATGATTCTAACTCTAAAACGAACAGAAAGTGCAGAAAAATTTCCCCAAAATATATAGTTACAGATTAAATTAAAAGTTATTACACCATATTAAAAAACAACAACACATGAGCCATTTCTAAAAATTAATTTTGGCTTTTTGAAACTTGAGTATCCTTAAACTGGCTTTTGGAACTGAAGTTACAAGAGATCCTCACATAAAAATGATTTCAACAACATAAATTATAATGAAAATAAACATTATTTTGAAGAAAACTTGTGAGCTTTTGTAAAACGTATTATTATTTTTTCTTTACATGGCCTGGTTGTTAGCCCTGAACACAACCATCTTGGAGGGGGTGGGGTTGCCCCTTACAGCTCTCTATGTAACTGTCTTAATTTTTGGGTAAGGTTCCCTAGCATTTAGGGATTCCTACAAGGCCGCAGCCTCTGTAAACAATATACTTTTTATGTTTCCATTATAGACCCCCCAACCACACAATTATTTTTGTAGCTACTTCATAACTGTTGAGTATGTGTTTTCCAAATGTCTTAGGTGACCCCCGTGAAAGGGTCATTCAATCCCCAAAGAGGTCATGACCCACAGGTTGAGAACCCCTGTTCTAGAACAAATAGAAAATTTTATATAGATTTTAACAAATTAGCCTAGATAATGGAGGAAATAGTATGTGTTTACTTAAATGATTCAAACTCAAAGAACTACAGAGTTTTTACACTTTATGACTTATAATATAATTATTGTTCGTCCTTTGCACATGAAGATAACCAAGGCATTATTTGACCTGAGCCTTGAAGTGGGCTGCATTTTATTTAAGGTGAGGCAGTGTTGCTCAGTTCCTCAGCCTCACTCTCTCATCCTTGCCTATTTGATCCAAAGGCAAGACTTGGTCAAGACGACTGGAAATAGAATGCAGATGACCAGCAGTGTGTCTTCAATGTGCTCTTTAAGAACTCTATGACACAAATTTTTAAAATTTTCATCATGTCAATGTTATAACACCTACGGAAATCCATCTCTGAGTTTGCCTTCTCTTAGATGAGTTGACATCCAAGGTTAACAAGTCTCATCCACTAGGGGTGCTGGCGATGTTTTTGCTTTTGCCATGTTTTGCTGGGGATTGAACTCCAGTCCACTAGCTTGGCATTGACTCAAGTCCAAATTTAGACCACAGCACCCAATTATAATAATAAAAGCATGCACTTCATTCACACTAATTAGGCCTATAGCCAAAGGCCAAAAACCTGCATCTCTTTGATCATTCTCATGTCACTGTTTGATACTACTAGTTACTAGATCAAAATTTAATATTTGACACTTTGCCATAAAAATTGAAAAGGTTTCAGAGCCTGGCACTATATTTAGGGTTAGTATGTCAATTCATATGATGACAATAATTTCATATAATATATTATGGATGGCCCTTATAATAAATTCAAATAAAAAATAAGACTTCAACTTTAATATATTATTAAAATTATAAAAAAACAAACTTACCCCTTCAGTACTTTTAACAAAATAACTTCCACTTGAACCTTGGTATATTCTTTCAGGGAAGCAATTGGCCTCAATGGCCAGTTCGGCTGCTAATACTGATTCTTCAAAATCAGGGTCATCAGGAAATTGATTCCACTCACCGGAGTGTTCAAAATCAGATTTTGGTCCTAAAAGTGGTGAGTTTTCTTTGAACCCTTGACCACTGCCTCTTGTTGGAGAACGTGGTGCTCCTCTGTGTCCTGAATGACTGTCAGATTTATGGTTACTATGGTTATGAATCTGTGGAGCAAAAGAAACTTGAACTTCTGATGCTAGTTGGTAAGAATCAGATGCAGTAGGATTAGGTAATGTTGGTGGTGTGCTCGTCGTATTGTTTACATTTTGATTCGCCGACGATATATTCACAATTTCATCTTCGTCGGCATCAAGTATAAAATGACTCTCTGCTCCAACATCAGAGCTCATATTCATCATATTTCCTTCAGCCAGAATTTCTCTTCTATTGCTGTGTAAAATAATTTTGAAAAGTTAAGATCGATAAGTTACAAAAACACGACTTGACACATCATTTACTTTCGCAAAGTACACTAGACACTATTTCGCCATATTTATGCGGTCACGAGAATAAAGTTCATTTCCGGTATTACTAAGCTATTGGGATGAATAATGTAAAATATTTTTGACAGGAATAATGCCAAACACGCTTATCCACACTACACTACGGTTTATTCCTAAGTTCCATTCCAATTTCAATGAGCCGATGCGAGACAAATAGACTAGTAACATTTTAAACAGATTCTTATCAACATTGTTTAGATACTTTTTATACCACAAAATAATTATACAAAATAAAACGTAGGTCATAAATTAGTTTGAACTTTGTATTTTGGAGTTAACAATTACAACGAGTTACAATTTCGGCTCCTTCTTGGCCACTCTTTTACATTCTGAAAAATTGTTGCGTATTCCATCATGGCAAATGGTTTTGATGACATAGACTAGGCCCCTAAATATTAATTTGTGAGAACTTGGAACTCTACCCCCGGCAATCAATTAATTGCGCCAACAAAATAGGAGAAGTGGGGATTGGGGAAAATGACCATTGTTAACAAGGTCGAAGGCAGGGGTAGTCAAATTGACGTGAACGATCCTATTTTTCTTTTATATATTATGTATACGAAAATGTATATGTGTATCATAAAATATTTCACAATGTTCCATTAGTAATTTTCTTTGTAATAAATTCACCTCTACCGCGAATGGCATTGCAAATGCACAAAAAGCACAAGATGCTTTATTTAAAATAAAATCATGTAATCGGTTTTCAAATTCGAGGTCCAAGTAAGATATCAAAGAAGCGTATTTATCCGCCGCATCCTTTGTGACGTCTGGTTGCCATGACAATGTAGGAAAGTGAGTAAAGTTTTTTTGTCCTCAACTTTGTGTGTTGTTCCCAAAGAACAAGATGCTATATATATATGTGTGTGTGTGTGTGGCATACTTCCACCGCGAGACGATGGAGTAGCTATGTACGAAACGTCCACAAATCTCAGGCATGGCCGTCCAATAAGTCGTGTCCCTTCTACCAACTCTCCATACAGCAGCTTCTTTGGAATACGGCCTTCCTCCATTCACCTTACATGGCCTAACCAGTGAAGGCGCCTCTTGCTTAGAGCGGAGAATATGCTACACATTTTGCACATTCCAAGAGCTCTGTGTTAGGCACCTTGACCTACCATCGAATGCGTAAAATGCGACGCAGACATTTTGATGGAAGCTGATGAGTTTCCGCTCATCCATGGTATCTGTGGTCCACACTTCACCGCCATATAGGAGCGTACTAAGCACGCATGCCTGATAGACACTTAGTTTCGTTTTGTCAGTTGGATTGAGATTATTCCAAACCCACTTATTCAGTTTAGCCATAGATGCTGCTGCTTTTGCGATCCTGATGTTTACATCTTCGTCAACGGAAAGAGAACTAGACATATTGGTTCCTAGGTATGTGAAATGCTCAGCAACCGACATATTGCGGCCCTCAATAGATCTGATTGGAGGGGACGGTGCTTCTTGCATCATGACATTTGTTTTCTGTAGACTAATTGACAGTCCAAACTCTTTACAAGCGTGTGATAGACGATTAATTAGCCGATGATGACCTTCCTCTGTGTACGATGTTAAGGTGGATCCGTCAGCGAACAGCAGTTCGCGAATAAGTACATTTTTTTACCTTGATGTTTGCAAGAAGGCGCAGTCGATATTGAACAGCCTACCATCAGATCTGGTATGGTTGAACACCCCATCTTCAAAGAGAATATCATGTCTATAGTTGAACGCCCACTCCAGAAGCCAAACTGGGAATCTATTGGTAGATGCGGTTAGCCAGACTCTGTAATCGTTTAAGGGCAACACGAGCAAACGTCTTTCCAACTAAGCCAAGGAGAGAAATTCTTTGGTAGTTATTACAATCACTTCGGTACCCTTTATTTTTGTACCATGTTACGATGCTTGCGTCTCTATGTGTCCTGGGGAATGTGACCTGCTTCCAAACACAGACAGAGTAGCTCATGCAAAGGCTGAAGTAGTATAGTTTTTCCATTTTTGAGGACTTCCGGGGTAATGGCGTCAATCCCTGGTGCCTTCCCATCAGGAAGGCTTTTTAGAGCTCCTGCAAAGTTGCCCCTTCATCTAGTGCTTCCATTATTGACAAGACGGGAATATTATTCACAGCGGTCTCAGTGACTAAATATATATATAATAGATTAAAACAATAAATACTTACTTATCAGTTTTTTCCAGTGTTAGCTTGATTTTTGCCCAGACTAGATGGGGATTAGATGCAACGCCAGCTCCTCTTCTTGCTCGTACATCTTGTAGTGACCTTCTGATTTTTTTCCTAATGATCTCGTATGGTCAATTTGGTGTTCTGTTCTGTTATCAGGGGCACCCAAGTTACCTTGTGTATTTTCTTATGCTGAAGTACTCTGTCCCTAATAACGAGCTTTTTTAATATCTAATTTCTCTTCAGATCTTAGCGTTTAGATCTCCCATTATGATATTTAGATCTCTACCTGAAAATTGTACCAGCGTAGCTTGTAGTCTATTGTAGAAAGCTTCTTTTTTCATCTTCCTTACTATTGTTGGTGGGTGCCTAGATGGGCGTGGCTTTTGTCGCACAATCGTAAGCTGTGGCCAATATTATTTGAGGCTAGAAATAAATTGGATTGGAACATTGTCTTCTGTTGTCTGATTGCAGGACAGATGGTACACAGCAAATGTCATTGCCTGGTACTTGAAGACAAGTATGAACACTTTGTTTTCATCTGGTTAACTTAAAATCAATCAAATCAACTTGAAAGCGTGAATTAAAACCAGGGGAAATTATGAGTTTAACAAAAATATCCATCGCTTCTCAAATTCAGACTGCTGCAATAATTTAAAAAAAATATATAAAAAATCAATACATTTTAAAGACCTTTTAGATCTACTTAATTATTTAAAATATTCTTGCCAGTGCAGTTATTAAAAAACTAAATACAAACTTAAATGTAGACAATTAAAAGTGTCTTTCTATGTTATTATTACACAGTCTGCCGAGGTCAAGGCATTCTGAACAATACCTAGGCAATGTATATAATGTATATAATGTCTAACGTATTTGATCTCATACTTTGACCGAAGTCGTCAGGCATTCTCTACAGTGCCTAGGTATTCTATATTATTACATTCACTGAAAAGGACCGAGCTACTGCTCTTTAACTTTAATGGCCCCGGCAAGTATGGTACAGGCCTTCCGCATCTGTTGGGCAGTCCCGTAAATAAGACTCTCGACATGGTTGGCTGGGAGGAGCCCAGTCACGCCAGTCGCCAGCGTTGAGCACTCGGCTAGTAGGTGCTCGATGGTCTCCGGTGCCTGTCCACAATGACGGCAGCTCGGGTCCCGCGGTGGGTGCAATCTATTCAGATAGAAGCGGGTAGCGCAATGCTCCGTCCTCATCTGGGTGATGAGGCTCTGCTGGTGGTGTTTACGACTCCACCTCTGATCGCCTTTGCGGTTGTTTCTGGGCATGCTCCGGTAAAGTTTTCGGGCCGTGTTCCACTGTTCCAATTCTTTGATCCATTCTTCATGGAAGAGGTCCTTAATCCAGGCTTGGGCCCCCAGTTGGGTCATTGGCCTGTTAGGTTGTGGCTGGGAAGAGCCTTGCCTCGCGAGACAGTCGGCTCTGTCTTGTGGTTGAATCCCCGCATGTCCTTGGATCCATTGAAGGGTCACTTTGCTTCCGTGTGACTGTATGTCTCGCACGAGCTCCATGATTGCGTTTACCATTTTCGTGTTCAAAGAGCACCTCTTCACAATTTCAAGAGCACATTGTGAATCGGTGAACACTACGATGGATGGAAGTATTCTATATAATGCATGGATTTCACACTTTTCCTGTAGCGTAGTGCTTGTGGCTGCATGTCTTTAAAATTGCCAAGACAAGTAACCTTGTTAATTCAGTACCATTTTTATTTGTTCGGTTATGCCCCTTCCTACATAAAAAAAAAAACTATACATACTGCTTTTAAAATTGACCAATCATACAAGCTTATTACGATAATATTTTATAAATATTTTGTCAAGGAAGAGTTGAGGTGGTTTATTTTCTTTTATATGAATTTTTTTCAGGGGTGTTTACGGGGTGTTCACAGGGTGTTCATGAGAAATTCAAATAGAAATATTTTATATGAAATTTGTTTAGAGGTGTTCACGAGCAATTCAAATAGAAATATTTAAATTAACTGTAAATGGAAGCCACGCGAAATAATCTCTTATATATATTTCTCTTCTGGTGTGGCTGCTTCCTACTGCCAACCGCCCACCCCCTTTTACGCATCATGTTTTATCATTAATGATGCAGTTTCAGTAACCACAGAAGCTTTATAATGTTTATAAATATGCTGATAATCCGTTACACGTTATGCAGGTTGTTGACTAAATCCTTATAATGATAATTACTAAGTTAGAGAATATATGATAAATGGAGGGGGTGTGTTTGGTATAAGGAAGTAGTATGTACAGTGATACTCAAAGAGTAGAGAAATGGGGGGGGGGGGGGTAAGGGTGTTGGAAGAATAGAAGAATAGAGGAGTAGTTTGCGTGGTGAAACTGGTAAGGTCTGGAGCATGGAAAATAGCATGGAAAAGTGGACTGGAGTCTGGAGGGACAAGTTTAGGTTGAAGCAGGGCCAGGTTGTTGTTGTTTTTTGGGGTGGTGTTGGGGGTGTAGGGGGTATTTGGTCAAATCAATGTAATGTGGGTAACGTGTGTCTTGGGGGTGAGAGTTGACGGAGGGCGTGAGTTTTGTGAGTTTGTATGCATGACGTAGAGGTATGCATGGTTATGGGCCATGGTAGAAGAAGGTGAGGATTGAGGGAAAGATGTTTGAGATATCAATTTTAAACCAAAAAATAATACTAAAAAAAAAAAAAAAAAAATGATGGCTATGGTCGGTTCGGAGCTTCAGTTTTCCCGTCGGCTTTCGTTAATATTAGATTGATTCATTTTGTTTTCAACCCATCTCCCTGGCCCATGTAGGGAAGCCGAATGACTTAATAAAGGACCCGCAATGCTGGGTTTGGATATGTGGGTAGCTCCTGTTGACTTCGTGCCCACAGCAAGGGGGTCGAGAGCAGGTCCTGCGTTGAACATGTTTCCTGTTTGACAATGTTTTAGTCTTGCCGTGAAGGGCATTTGGTTGGCGCCCCACCCCCTCCTACCAACCTTTATTATTAGTATTTAAATGTTAAACACATCAGCCAACGTTCTTTCTGTGTCCGCCTAAGCCAGTGGTCCTCAACCTTCTTAATGCCGCGACCCTTTATTGCAGTTCCTCAGGTTGTGGTAATCCCCAACCATAAAACCATGTTCGCTGCTACTTCAGAAATATGTGTTTTCCGATTGTCTTAGGCGCCCCCCCCCTTTATAAGGGTCGTTCCACCTCCAAACACAGGTTGAGAACCGCTGATCTAAGCGCAGATCATTATTATTATAAGTAATGAAATTTTTAAACAAAACAAGAGTGAAATGACTAAATAGTGGTGAAAAACGACATAAATTGTAACTTGATGACAGATTCGTTCGATGCGGGAAGATAAAAGAGGATAAACAACGCGAACTTCATATTGCAAGGTTGGCATTATTTTAATGTTTCATTTGTTCAAATCGTACAAAGTCATACCAGCGAGAGTTTCATGCACACCTGCAGACAATGGGTGGAAATAAATACCGAGAGATGATACAAATCTCCAGGACGCATTCATGTAATAAATACCGAGAGATGATACAAATCTCCAGGACACATTCATGTAAAAAATCGACCAAATAAAAAGTGACACAGAAACGTCATATGAATAAATATACAATTAAAATGGAAGGTGTGTACCAACCTTTCCCATTCTGAGGTATATTGCTACTTAATTTTTCTTTTGCATTCACACACATGTTTCACTAACGCCTACAATATTTTAGCAACTTCAGGTTGTGGTTAGAATTGAAAAAAAAAAACCAACAACAAACAATTAAAAAAACCAAAATTTAATTTAAAAAAATATGATCAGTGATTGGACTGAAAGTGAAATAGCTGATGATGCAATCATGTTCACTGGCATACCCTTGTTTAATGATGAGGTTTAAGAGCAAACGAATCCATTTTGGCGTTTACTTCCTTTGCAAAGAAACAATCAACTACAAGACGTGTGCTTACTCGAGCGGACCATGCCGTGACCTACAATACAGGTCGTAGTCGTGGGTCAAGGCCATGTCACCATCTTTCTAATGGTTCGTGACATCACGGCCCATACCATGTATTTCAAGTTTTCTTTTGGAAATATTTTTCACGAAGGTGAAGATGATTTAACTAAACAAGGTAACGATGACCTGACAAAACAAGGTAAAGATGACCTGACAAAACAAGGTAAAGATGACCTTACAAAACAAGGTTAAGATGACCTGACGAGACAAGGTATGAATGACCTGACA
The DNA here is from genome assembly GCA_964017045.1 of Omphiscola glabra. NCBI lineage: Eukaryota > Metazoa > Mollusca > Gastropoda > Lymnaeidae > Omphiscola > Omphiscola glabra. Next base: position 47,500,315 of record OZ024794.1, on the reverse strand, counting down.
AAGCAAGGTAAGAATGACCTGACAAAACAAGGTAAAGATGACCTTACAAAACAAGGTTAAGATGACCTGCCAAGACAAGGTTAAGATGACCTGACAAGACAAGGTATGAATGACCTGACAAAACAAGGTAAGAATGACCTGACAAGACAAGGTATGAATGACCTGACAAAACACGGTTAAGATGACCTGACAAAACACGGTTAAAATGACCTGACAAGACAAGGTATGAATGACCTGACATAACAAGGTAAGAATGACCTGACAAAACACAGTAGATCCAAAAAAAAAAAACCCACCAAGGGTGGCCTTGGATGATGAACCTTGCTTACCACAAGAGAACATGATAAAAAGGTGATGTAAAAACAGTGATTATAGCACAAGCGTGACATATTCACAGTAATCAAACAATTTATTCAACACATTGTTTGCCAGAAACAAGAGGGAAACTAAAAACCCAGCAAGAAGTAAATACACAAATTGCTGTAAAAAGTAATTCCGCTCACACATAAAACAATCAACTTTAAACATTTTTAGCCCCACAGTCTTTTAACTTGAAGAATGACTTCAAGACGTATTTAATTTCCTCCATGTTGAGGTCATATTTACGTCTCTACTATTGTAAACAAAGTCTTTTTTTTTTTATATTATCCGATAAAAAAACTTGATACGATTTATTTATATTTTGATTTTTTTTCCTTGTTGTGCAATTACTTCAATATAATATATTTAAAAAAAACCCGCCAATTTCATTATTATTATTATTCTCCACATCTGTGATCTTCACACAGAGCCGGATTAACCTTAGAGCACGACAGTCTGCCGGCAATATAATATATTTTACATTTTTTTCTTTTGACCAGCTGATGCAGTTTAAAACGGTAGTGTGGCCTCTAGACTCTGTATAGCTTAGGGCAGTGGTTCTCAACCTTTCTAATGCCGCGACCCTTTAAATAATTCCTCATGTTCTGGCGACCCCCCAACCACAAAATTATTTCCGTTGCTACTTCATCACCGTAGAGTAAATGTGTTTTCCAATAGTCTTAGGCGACCCCTGGAAAAGGGTCATTCGACCCCCAAAGGGGCCGTGACCCACAGGTTGAGAACCGCTGGCTTAGGGCATCAGCAAGTCTAAGTCCGGCCCTGCGAGGCTTCACGGCTTATTAGGACCAATGATCTCAAGCTAAATTTTTCGACATTCATTTCTTTGACTATTCTCTTTGATAAATGCATTTTGACTTATTAACCAAACAATCCCGAAACAAAAAAAAGCTAAAAAATATTTTTGAATTTTTTTTTTTTTTTTTTTTATTTTTTTTTTTTTTTTTACAGTTTCCATGGTTTCTCCAAAAGACTAGAATTTTATGTGCACACAAAATATGTTTAGAAAATATGCGTGAGCAAACGTTACACAATAATCTCAAAATATTTCTTTTATCGACACAACCTTTGAAAAGTGTGGGGACGACTAGGAAGCGTCATGTGACCATGTTAGCATGACGGTTTCGCCCTTTTCATTTCTGAAGGGGCGTGTTTCCAGGGAATTGTTGCCTCGTTACCGAATGACTAGGTCAAGAACGAGTTTGGGTTGGAGCCAACACCAGGGAAATTAACATTATTGCATTTTTTGTGTCGTAAAGACGGCTTGCCTTGACCCTTGAGATTCTAAGCTTTTTTTTTCTTCTTCTTCTTCCAGACAGAAATAGTTTCCGACTTACGATGGTTGAGATGCGGGCACAAGGGGTTTGTGTGTAAAATTTTAAAGTATGACGAAGTTTGATGAAATATTTTACAACTTAAAAAAAACAAAAAAAAAAACAAACATATCACAGTTATAAAAGAAATGAACTCGCAGAAAATAAGAACCCAAATCCAGTATTATAAACCTATTTAAGTACTTTTTCACATACTTATATATCAAAATTCATATTCAATTGTTTTGCATCGAACTGCATCATTGTGTAACGTCGTTTTTAACGCAGTTTCTTAAAAAGAGGGAAAGTTCACGACTTTGAATGTTACCCCTTATTTGTAAGAAAATATGTTACAAACCTAATGAAAAAAAATAATCCGTTATTTTGAAAATGATAAACGTTTCCCTTAAAACAATCCCCAGACGTTCCACTTTTAAAAGGAACTAATATGTGGCCATTTACATATTTTGAAATATATATATTTTTTTACAGAAAAGAGTATAATTAAAAAAAAACAAAATACGTACAATAGCAATCAACACTTTTCAATCTACACACAGCTATCGTCATACATAATAATAAACGGATCAAACGTGTCATGTTTCATCATGTATAAGCTCAGTGAAATCTAACATGGCTCCTCATGTAGTAGTAGTAGTAGTAGTTTTATATAGCGTGGAACCCCAGCCTAGTGCTTGGCTCACCACGCTGTACATACAATTTAACAAACATAATCATGAACTTAAAAATTACGCCCACTTAAACATAACATGGCTCATCACGAAAGCTCAAATGAAATGAAATCCATTGAAATTAAAAGGATACAAAGTGTTCGCAAAAAAGTTGAAAAAAAAAAATGTTTTTAAAGTATAGAGCAAACACATTTTAAAAAAAAAACGCTTTAAATTAACATTTGACTACTTTCAAATGCTTCATTTTACAAATTCCCCTTTCAACACAGACAGTCATTTTTCTCTATCTGTGGATTAATGATTTCTGTCCAACACTCACTATCTCGCCCCATCCGTATCCACTTCTACATTACTCAGCAAAAATGTTCACCTACATTATAAAATATATTATAATATATATATATACGTAAAGCACACCTGATGATAAATTGTATCTTAAGTTTAACACTGGCACACAACGCACATTCTTCCATCGTCTACGACTGATGTGGATTTCTTACAATGTTTGTGCTTTGTCACTGTATAGTTGTATAATGTGAAGTGGGCTGGAAACATGACATGTTACATGACTATTAACAACAACAACACCAAGAACAAGAAGAAGAAGACCAACAACAACAGTGAGGTGTTGGCGTGTACGCAAGTGTGTAACCAGAAGACATTATTTACATAACGAGATGTCATGGAAACTATGAGCCTTTCTAACTAATAAGTACGTTTTGTAGTACACATTGTAGTACACATTGCAGTACACATTGCAGTACACATTGTAGTACACATTGTAGTACACATTGCAGTACACATTGCAGTACACATTGTAGTAAACAGTGCAGTACCCATTGTAGTACACAGTGCAGTACACATTGTAGTACACAGTACAGTACACATTGTAGTACACATTGCAGTACACATTGCAGTACACATTGCAGTACACATTGTAGTAAACAGTGCAGTACACATTGTAGTACACAGTGAAGTACACATTGTAGTACACAGTGCAGTACACATTGTAGTACACATTGCAGTACACATTGCAGTACACATTGTAGTAAACAGTGCAGTACACATTGTAGTTCACAGTGCAGTATACATTGCAGTACACATTGCCGTACACATTGCAGTACACAATGCAGTACACATTGCAGTACACATTGCAGTATACAGTGCAGTACACATTGCAGTACACAATGCAGTACACATTGCAGTATACAGTGCAGTACACATTGCAGTACACAATGCAGTACACATTGCAGTACACATTGCAGTACACATAGTAGTAACATTGCAGTACACATTGTAGTAAACAGTGCAGTACCCATTGTAGTACACAGTGCAGTACACATTGTAGTACACAGTACAGTACAAATTGTAGTACACATTGCAGTACACATTGCAGTACACATTGCAGTACACATTGTAGTAAACAGTGCAGTACACATTGTAGTACACAGTGAAGTACACATTGTAGTACACAGTGCAGTACACATTGTAGTACACATTGCAGTACACATTGCAGTACACATTGTAGTAAACAGTGCATTACACATTGTAGTTCACAGTGCAGTATACATTGCAGTACACATTGCCGTACACATTGCAGTACACAATGCAGTACACATTGCAGTACACATTGCAGTATACAGTGCAGTACACATTGCAGTACACAATGCAGTACACATTGCAGTACACATTGCAGTACACATAGTAGTAACATTGCAGTACACATTGCAGTACACAATGCAGTACACATTGCAGTACACAATGCAGTACACATTGCAGTACACATTGCAGTACACATAGTAGTAACATTGCAGTACACATTGCAGTACACAATGCAGTACACATTGCAGTACACAATGCAGTACACATTGCAGTACACATTGCAGTATACAGTGCAGTACACATTGCAGTACACAATGCAGTACACATTGCAGTACACAGTGAAGTACACATTGTAGTACACAGTGCAGTACACATTGTAGTACACATTGCAGTACACATTGCAGTACACATTGTAGTAAACAGTGCATTACACATTGTAGTTCACAGTGCAGTATACATTGCAGTACACATTGCCGTACACATTGCAGTACACAATGCAGTACACATTGCAGTACACATTGCAGTATACAGTGCAGTACACATTGCAGTACACAATGCAGTACACATTGCAGTACACATTGCAGTACACAATGCAGTACACATTGCAGTACACATTGCAGTACACATAGTAGTAACATTGCAGTACACATTGCAGTACACATTGCAGTACACATAGTAGTAACATTGCAGTACACATTGCAGTACACAATGCAGTACACATTGCAGTACACGTAGTAGGACACATTGCAGTACACGTAGTAGTACACATTGCAGTACACATTTCAGTACACATTGCAGTACACATTGCAGTACACATAGTAGTACACACTGTTTCAAAGCTTCGTCCTCCAGCCTCACGCCCGTGATTTAAAAAATTTAAAAAAACAAAAAAACTCTGAGATTAAACATATTTACAACAATCCAATTTTGAAAAAAAACCCCATTGTGCTCTCATTTAAATGTTTCAACAACAGCGAATTACATTAACATATCATTACAAATCCGATAGGTGATTTCAAATCAACGGAGCGCCAGAAAATGACAATGAAATAGTTTACAATTTACAGCCATGTGCTCTAAAAAAAACTCCAATATCATTTTAAACACATTTTGCGTGGCTGCACTTAGGTGGCTCGTTCATGTCAGCGTAGAGCTACATTTACAAAGGATGGATCCAACACATGGGCGCCCGCAGAAAATTTTCTAGGTGGGGGCAAACTATTTTCTAGGTGGGGGCAAAATATTTTCTAGGGGGGAAAAATTAATTCTCTTTATTTTCTCTTTACTTTAATAATTTTTTTTTCTATATTTGTATAATTTTTTTTTTTAATCAATCAATCAATCCAGGAGGGGGGGAGGGGGGGCAAGTGACCCACCTTGCCACTACTTGCGGGCGCCCATGATCCAACAGTATGTGTTCTTAAGAGATATCTTTGTAAGCAAAGGGATGCACATACATTTAAGCTGCGTTTATTACAGCAAACGTTTTGAGTGTGGTTTAAATAACATATATATATATATGCTGTTTTTTGTATCTACGTTACTTGGTGGAGATAAGAGTGAGGGCTCCACATGATGGACGAACCTAGCTGACTGTTGAACTGTATGTGTGTGAAACTAGAGTGCATAGAGGTCAATGGAAGGGGTAACTATAAACCAAAAAATTAAAAATTGATATTCAAGCACAATTTCTTATTTTTGTTTTGTTTCTTTGTTGTTTCCCCACCCCACCCTTTTCCTTTTATAAATTGTTGATTTTCGAATATTGACGAACTAAGTCGGTGATCAATGTTTAAGTCAGCACTGTCATCGCCTCTGTTATCGATAATCATATTCCCATTTGCTTTGCATTGATCTCATTTTTTCCCCATTAAAACTGAGGTCGACCATAAAAAAATAAATAAATAAAATAGTGGTAGAATAATTGCATCCAGTTAGTCTCCTTACTTCCGGTTGAACATTTCCAGCACAACCTCCTCACCCAACCCCTCTCCTTTTGTGTGCGTGCCTGTGTGTGTGTGTGGGCTTATTTTTTTAATAAAAATAATTAAAACAAAATATATATTAGAAAATTTCACTCATATAATAATTATTTAAAGACATAAAAATAGCAAGTTTTCATTTTTCAAAAACCGATTTCATAAATAAAAAGTATTGTGTTTTACTTCTTTAGTCATACAACAACTAAAAACGCTTTGTGTCCGAATCCTCACGAGTAGATCCGATGTGAACCGCGTTCATCTTCATGACCAAACGCATTCAACAGCCAATGTCATAGTTAACTATGTACAAGTGAATACATCCAATTATACAGAAACGTCGCTTAAATAAATTCAAATATAGTTTATGAATGAATGAACCTGAGCAGAAAATGGCATGAGAAAGCTTTTTTTTTCCCCCCTTGATAAACATCAACATATGAAAAATTAATCAAAGTGGACATGTAACATTTCAAGCGATGCTACATCAATTGGAAAAAAAAATACAAAAAAAAAGAGGAGGAGACAACATCAAAATATACAATTCTCTTCTGTATGTAACAATTTAGTTATATATGGCATCCTTCCATCTTCGCGAGACGATGGAGTAGCTATATTGTAGTCCTACACCTCGACGAGTGGCTCACTAGGCCAATCCTGGAATGACAATCTCGACTGCATTTAACGCAGGAGAATATTGATTCCTGGTTAATTTTGGCCTTCCGGGCAGTTCTTTTTGTTTATTTAACAATCGACTTTTAACTAACGCTTTCACATGAAAAAAAAAAATTCCCGATAGCCGCGCTAAATTATTTTCTTAATAAACACCGCAAGTGCGTTTGGTGCGTAATATTATCTTTTGTTTTTACGGAAATAGTCTCAATTTAAATGGGGTGTTATATTTCTGTTGTATTAAAGGAGTTTGGGGGAGGGTGGTGGTGGATTAAAATATTTAATATAGTTCTGTGCGTGAAAAAATTGTGAGGTTGGGAACCTTGGGGGTAAAAAGGGGGGGGGGGGCTTATTGGAAGTCTTATAAAGTTAGTTACTTGAGTACATTAGATGAGTCACTTTTGTAATTGCATCTCTACCCCTTTTATGTAGACTACATATCTATACAACAAGCTAAGTGTATTTGTCTCTGTCTTGTAGACTATATATCTATACAACAAGCTAGTGTATTTGTCTCTGTCTTGAACTGTTTTTTTTTGCTGTCGAAGGCTTTTTGGCCGAAACATTCACTTACTGTCAGGTTTTCCTCAGGCCTTTTTATCATTTCTTATTGCTTGAATGTGAACGCACCCATCACCTTCTTTCTCTCATTACTCGAATACATGTTTTGTCAAGTAACTTTAGTAGATGGGATGTTCACGCATTGCCGCCGCCATCGTTTGGCGGGCTATAGCTGGTCACTATAAGAAATAACAAGACCTTACCCTTGGTTAAACAATAGTTTTTGACCTTATGACCTATTATTTAGCGCTCCTACACACCATTCCACACCCTCCCATATATGTGTGGATTAACCAGAAGTGTGTGGGGGCTGGGGGTGGGTGATGGATTACCCTTCTTTGAAAACCATGTCATTAAAAAAAATGTAATGACCAGAAATCAGCCTGTTCAGCAACCGTTAGCTGATTCGCAATGAGCATAAAATATTGCAGATCGATTTTAATCGAACTATATTATAGCAACTAGTAACAACTATATTAGATGACTGACTAATTCTAAAATATTAAATTAAACTTCAAGTCCCACATTTGCCACATATGAGATCAAGTTTCCATGCATCATTGTGTGCATTTGATGACTGTTTATTGGAACTTTCATCGGATTGTGATATTTTGCTGGTTGGAGTGAAAAAAAAAAACAACCAAACAAACAAACAAAAAAATTAAAAAAAATTAATTTAAATTATTATTAAAAATAAAACAAAAAATAAGAAAAATCGGGGTTCAAGGTTACCATGACGCACCATGACGTATCGTGAAGTACCATGACGATTGGATATTAAAAAAAAGGTTGGAAAATTGACGTCAAAATAGTCAACATTTAGTGTACCAACAGTGCTTTTCACAACATGATGTCTTAAAAACCATATTAACAAATAGAAATTTCCTTTAAATATAAGAAAGGAAAAAAAAACTAAACAATATATATTATATATACACAAATTAAAAAGTGTTCTAAATGCACATTCAAAAATATGTCGTCCAATTTTTTTCAAAGAGCGTTTCATACATCAAATGGCTTCATGGCGACGGCTATTGCAAACATGTTTTATATGATTCGTTCCATCACATAGATGAGCTTATTTGTACCAGACACTCTTCATACCACAGACCACAGAAATACTGGTTGTATTTAAACTCTAGGGCAGGGGTGGGCAAACTACGGCCCGCGGGCCGCATGCGGCCCGGCAACTGATATTATGTGGCCCTCGAAGGCATTTAGAGATTTAAAAAAATTACTATGATTTTAAGTTATTTTGTTGAATTTTACAGAATTTCATGCACCGTTATGATTTTTAAAAAAAACATTTTTGATCAAAATTCTTTCTAATTTTCTATTTTTTAAAAACAGTCCTTGACCTTTGTCATGTAATGCTAAAATGCGAAACTACCGATTTTAATATAGGGAAATGTTTATCGATATTTAAAAATTGGACATAATATACATGCTGCCCCCCAATAGCTTTACCTGTGTCAATGTGGCCCTCCGCACAAAAAGTTTGCCCACCCCTGCTCTAGGGTCTAGGACAGTGGTTCTCAACCTTCTCAATGCCGCAACCCTTTAATACAGTTCCTCCTGTTGTGGTGACCCCCCCCCCCCAACTACAAAATTACTTTCGTTGCTACTCCATATTAATATGCGTTTTCCGATGGTCGTTGGCGACCACTGTGTAAGGGTCGGTCGACCCTCAAAGGGGTTGCGACCCACGGGTTGAAAGTCGCTGGCCTAGAACGTGTTTGACAAACTTTAATAAAACGCATTTACACACGAAGTTGGAGCTATTATATTTGTTAGGATCAAAATGTAGATTTCTTTTGTGTTCTCTTTTAAAGCTTGCATATCCCAACAGGAGCAAAGAACAACCCATCTCATGTCACAGAGTAACAATAAATCGGACAGAGAACACGCGCAAACTGTAAAAAAAAAATCTCGTTTCTTTTTTTTTTTGCGACACATTTTTAACGTTGAATTCGTTTCTTGTAAAATTCCTATTTTTACAGGATACCACATTTGTGTGTGTGTGATTTCAATAACAGAGACGATTCACTTCCGGGTCGTTCATAAAGGACTTCTGCAAAGACAAAGTGGATTGGGAGGGGGGGGGGTGTAAAGTATTTTGCAGATGTCCGCAAGCTAGCATTTTTGTTTTGTTTGTTACACGCTGCTTAAGGCCCACTGAGTGTCTTTAAGTGTTTAATAGTTTTCAAATGCGTACGTCCCCCTGATTTATTTGTGAACTTGCGAAAAAAGTATAATCTCCAACCACCAAGAAGTTAAATTTAAATAAATCATTGGGGGGTGGGGGGCTGGTTGGGTTGGGGGGGGGGGAAATCACTCTATATTTTGTTGCCTTCATCCACAAATGTAAACAATGCGAGTTTGGCTTTTAGTTTTGTTTTCTCCAATTCTCTGGTCTGGTTGACATCAAAGGAGTTGTATCATCAGACGTATTTGGAAGTTTAAATCCATTGACATTGTAATCGTCATTATACTTTCCTGGTGTTTTGCACTGTACAATGCCGTATAATGCTGCAATTGGAAACAGGTGGGGAGGGGCACATATGAAACAAGTGTAGACCAGGGGGGTTGGGGTGGGATGGAAAAAGATGCTTGTTTTTTCGGAAGTCCTTTAAGAACAATCCATTTAATGTCATTGGTGAATTCTGTAAACTATTGAATTTTTCTGAAACTAGCAGGCGATTTCTTTTTCAACATTCTAGTTGCGAGCTTGCAAGAAATCATAGAAATATAAAGCAAAATTTTCAGTGCTAAAAAAGTATCGTCAATAGTTGAACATTTATTAAAGCAAGTCATAATTTTAACAACATTATCAAAATATTTTGACCACGCTCACATAGAAATCACTATGTGACAGTTGTCTACGAATAGACTACAGCCAACATGACACAACATTGATCATAACATAAACGGGAGCGTCACGGGTGACACCATGATTGTAAGTAGTAATGGCATGGAGTCTCCTGATTGATACAATCATCAACACTATAGGTAATTTTATTTTTTGTGCAGCAATCTACAGACCTGATATGTACAAGTCAAAAGTGTAAATATGTACATTAGACATAAAAGAAAAGATAAATTTAAGCGATCAATAGTTGTTTTTTTCCTTACATTTTAAATGTACATCATAACAACTGAGACTCTAATATGGTGGACAAACTTAGCGCAAATATTCACACACTTTCAAAATTAAAAAAAAAAAATCAATAATATATCAAGGATTTTCCCTTTCTTTCTCTCATTTAGTTTTATTATGTAAACAAAACAATAGTTTGCCCATATAGTTTAGTTAGCTCTCAAAACTTAAAAAAGGTGTACATGATTAAGTCATGCTTTCTAACGTCAGTGGATTTCCTGTAACGGTTGACAACTCAATAAAAAATACCGTAGTCGCTTCATTTCACACAGTTTTTTTTCTGGTTGCTAGCACCAAATACAAGTTTTAGTCTGTTAATAATTCTAAAAATTTTAAGGTTTCTATTTTCCGCTAGCTGTTGTTTCGAACCCCACAAAGTCGTGAGTAATGGGGGTCCCCCCCTCACCTCCCCCAAGAAGTTCAGGTGCGGAAACCATGTATGTGGCTGGTGTTGTTTTTAAAGCACAAAGAGAATCTGATATTATTTATTGTTACATTTTCTTGTAAAAAAAAATTATAGTTAAGACTTTTAACCACTTTTTCTAGAAAAAAATGTATTTATCCCCGTACCTGAGGCTGAAAAAGTTGAATCTAAAGACCCAGGCAAAAAAAACAAAAACGATCTGAGTTAGAGTATGAAATTTCCCACAATTTGAATCGTCAAATTGAAAAAAAAAAAAAAAAAAAAAAAGAGATAGATTTTTTTCTCTTTTTTTAAATACGTTTTATGATCTTTGTGACATTCTTATGGATGGAATGTGCTGTTTTATATTAAAAGAACATTAAATTAAACGACAATGCAGGCTAATCTCATGCTATTTACATCTTAATATAATGCTTCAAAAACAAACATCACGGTCATAAAAAAAAAAGAAGAAGTTCTGTAAAGATCAACTAACAATCGATACTAATAGTGTATCGATACTAATAGTGTTTATTGGTAGCTCCGATTTCCCTTCAGCTGGGAAACAGCCAGTAGAGGTTGGCGGCTAAAACCATCAGAACGGAAGTAAGAAGGTGTCGGTGCCGTACTTGGGCATGCGCACCACTGCGTTGTTCCGACATGTGTCCCACTTCGTCATCCGGATGATCAGCTTTTGACTTGTCTCTGTTTCCTGCAAATGTTCCTAAAATAAAATAGAAGACTTGCACAATTATTTTTTTTTCCTGACTCAAATGACTTAGGACCATGATACGTAATTAGGCTACCTTTACGGGAGGAAGGTTGTATGAAGTATTTACAGTGGTGTAATAAGAAAGAGTGGTAAGGGCAGTGCAAATGCTCCCCGCGCGCCATTTGATAGATATAACCTTTGGGGCGTCATTTTAATGCTAGCTCTGACTTCCATTTACGATCGTTACGCCCCTGAGGCCAGTGGGTTTCATGTAAGTCACATCGGTCAGCAGAGAAATATTTAACACACACGGTGACTTTCGTTGCCTTTAATTTGATTTCCACAGACGCCGCTATTTTTTTCCTCAACGTCAAAAAACGATATCCCAAAATGATATGTTTCACTTCACCGTTGAAAAAACAAAGCGCAGAGCACGTTAAATTATGATGATTAATTTAATCAATTTTTAAATGAACTTTTTTTAGAGCAGGCAGAATATGATATCAAGCATTTTTAGTAGTCTTGGCAAAGGGAGATCTCAACGTGCCGCTTCGTGGCCCAATAACTGGGTTACGGGGGGTGGGTTGGTGCTTTAGGGAGTGCATCAATAGCTAATGTACTAGCCCGAAGGATCGCTGACGTCATTTCCTAATGTACATTTTCAGTAGATTGACGCGTTTTCGAACCCCCCCCCCAACCCCCCCGCAAAAGAAGGAATTTAAAAAAAAAAAAAGCTACCCTCATTTTTTAAGTTATTGTTTTGTTTCTTCTCTAGTTGACGAAAAGAAAAGGGATTCCCCATTTAATGCCATATAATGTCTTACAAAAGAACAGCATTTCATTTTCATTTATACGCCCTGAACAAGGCAGTTTACCGGCGTATTTTAAAAAACAAAAATTCACAGAAAACAATTCGGCGTTTGCTCGAACTATGTAGCAAAATAAAACCCAATATGGGACAGATTAAAAAAAAATAACAACTGGTTTTTAAAATATAGTACTGCTATCTGCTTTAATAGTCAGAAACTGGGGTTTCAGTCGTTTTAAGACATGTCTTCTTCACGTCTGCATTTCACAGTAAAGCTAAATAAGGTTCCCAGTATTAGGACAGGAGAACTTTCATTTAAATGTAGTCTGAAACTGGAGGCGCCGACGTGGCCCGATTGTTTAAAACAAATTGTCGTATAATTTGTGCGCGAGAAATAAAGAAATCCACACCTTTCGTTCAACTACACATCATGTTTCCAGAGATTGTTATAAAGGGCTCGTGAGCGAGTGGCTTCAGCCACACTACCATACTAGCTACGCCGATGACTGCAAGCTGCTTGGAGTTGAAGCACGGCTTAAAAGGTCCCCCCAAAAAATAAAATAATAATGGATCCGAGCGAGTCTCTTGTGTGACAGATTCCGATCACCACCCCTTCCCCACTAAATAATAACCAGCAAAAAAAATAAAAAATTTATCACTACTATACTAAATGGCTTTATGTATATATATACATTCCAGGTCTCTCTCACAAGAAATTTGCAAAGTTTGTCCTTATTTTTATTCTCTCGTCAGCGTTCGCCGATCTTTCTTCAAACCTCCAAGTCGCGGCCCGCCAGCCGCATGCGGCTCTTTAGCGCCGTGAGTGCGGCTCTGTCAGCCGGCCACGAATCGGACTTGACCCCGAAAAACATGGTTCTTGACAGGTTCTTGAAAATAAATTGGGCTCTCAAAAATTGTTTAATCGTCATGCATGCTGACTTTTGGCTATTTTGACTTATGAGTTTGTTAAATAAGTAAATAAAAGTTCGTGCAACAAAAAAAATAAAAATTTATAATCAAAATGAAGATGAAAGCTTAAGAAAAAATCCATTTCATAGAACTGTAGGTTGAATCGTTTTCCATGAAAATATTAACAGGACAAATATAAAAAATGGATTCGAGGTTTATAAAGTTATTCATACACACATTAGTAGTGAAGTTAATTTTTTTTTTAAATATGATCTTGGAAAATTGATATTTACCTCTTTTCACATTGTAGGAGTCAGCTGAAACAAGAACGAAACAGCAATCAGGAAAGTTACAGATTCAGTTAACAAAATAAAAAAAATCCACATTTTTTACAGATAATATATTTTTTTTTCATCAAAAGTTTTTAAGTCGCTATTAAGAAAAAGTTTCTAATTTCCATTTCATCATCAAATATATAATTTAAACCTCCCCCACCTTCACTTTAGAAAAAAAAAGATTTTGAAATTATTTTTATTAATAATATTGCCATTATCCTACCTTCTGCTATATTAAAACCAAAATGTTGCTTTCAGAAATAAAAAAAATATATATATATCTCGGAAAATTATCGCTCAAGAGAAAGCTTATTTAGCGCCATACATAGATGGCGAATTTCTTCAATACCAAGACCTGCATTGTGCCAGATAATGTTTAAGTAAGACGCTGGATTTTTGCCTGTTAGCTTACACTAAAAACTATATATCCACCCACTTAGTCTCACTTACAAGGAATTACGGTATCTGCCACTTTTCTTGCAGAGATGAAATGTCCCAAAACTATTTAAAAATGAGGACGAGAGTATGAGGACTGCAATGGGTCTCCCATAAAATACGTTACGCCATTGATGATAAGTTTCGTTCCACCCCCACGATCTCCAAAAGTCCGTAAAGTAATTTACACTTACGAACTTTAAACAAAAAAAAAGTTTAAGAGTGATAACAGTTCGTTAAAATTAAATCCAAAAGACTAATGATCTTTAAACCCCCACCACCTCAGCACAAACTGTACCACCCTTAGACACCCTTCGCGCGACTGTACCACTTTCTTAGACACCCCTCGCACTACTGTACCACTTTCTTAGACACCCCTCGCGTGACTGCACCACTTTCTTAGACACCCCTCTCGCGACTGTACCACTTTCTTAGACACCCCTCGCACTACTGTACCACTTTCTTAGACACCCTTCGCGCGACTGTACCACTTTCTTAGCCACCCTTCGCGCGACTGTACCACTTTCTTAGCCACCCTTCGCGCGACTGTACCACTTTCTTAGCCACCCTTCGCGCGACTGTACCACTTTCTTAGCCACCCTTCGCGCGACTGTACCACTTTCTTAGACACCCCTCTCACGACTGTACCACTTTATCAGACACCCTTCGCGCGACTGTACCACTTTCTTAGCCACCCCTCGTGCGACCGTACCACTTTATTAGCCACCCCTCGTGCGACCGTACCACTTTCTTAAACACCCCTTACGCGACGCCCCCACCCAGTCTATTCTCATTAAATTTGTAGAGACAACAACCACACACACATGTTAAAAATATCCTTTAAAGGAAATTAAAACCGAGTGTTTCCAGTATTAGTATATACAGCTTATAATTAAAAAAAATTGATCGGATCGGAAACTAAGGAAAGAAAATATGTTTAATAATTTACACATTAAGGGAGTCTCGGTCTTTCCTGAGCTGTTTTTTGGGTACAACAATATTAAAGGCGTATAAATAAACGTTTTTAAAAGTATTATTATTATTATTATTTGCAATAAGTTCATGTTTTGAAACATGTACCAGACATTTGCGGATGAAAAAATAATATAGCGGCGATGGTGGTACACTATGAGAGAGCACTTTCATGGTGACAGAGTGTATGACTTAGAAGCGCCCGAGGAGCCTAGGGATTTTAGTGAGATATGGCTCATGTACCGGGTGGTTAAGGCCAACCAAACTGCCAACCAGTTAATTATGATAGAACAAGAACAACAACAAAACTTTAAGTTTGCCTCTTCGCTTCCTCTAGGAATTGGTCGAGGTGAGACAAAAATAAAATGTAAAAAAAAATAATAAAAACTACACTAATTCAATACATTAATTAAGGTGTCAGTTCTTAAAAGGGAAAGGAAACTCTACACCAACCAACAGCCTTAGAATACAACACGAACTATTTATCGTCAAAATGAATGGCAACCAATCTAAATTTAGCTGTTAAGATACAAAAGTCTTCACCGGAAATCAGCCCTATATTTTTCTTCTACTTCTACTTCCGGACACCGTATTTTTCTCCCTTACCACCCCCTCCCACCGACTGACTTGTATAACCCTTCTCCACCTCCCCCCGGCTTTTGCCTCCCAAAGTGTTAGCAATCCCTTGAATGAGAAGTTGCTATTGAAATGGCTACGTGCTGTCGTTAAGAATTGCATTCCGGCCTCGTGCTCACAGATATTGCTCAGAGTCTGGCCGGACCACCCCCCACACCCCCCCCCTCGTGTGTAAATTGTGACCTTCGTAGACAGCGGGCTGTGGGCTGCCGATTACATCAGTTCTGATTCAAAAATATTAAATCTCTGATTGACCAGTGTCAATGTCCCAGTCATGGGTCGTCTGGTTATCTGACTTGCGAATTTCACATTTTATTAGCTGGCATTCTTGTTCTTGTTTTTCCATGTTCATGCACGCCTTTTTTAAAAAACAGCATTTTAGATGACCGTTGGTCAAACTGAATGTGAGGATGTCAGGGGCGCAGGAAGGGAGTGCAAAGCGGTTCTGGTGGCACTTTTTTTTTGTATTGATGGGAGAGCGTTTTCGGTCAACTGTATTTTTTTTTTCGTGCAAAATGTGGTCGACAAGAGGATTATTTAGGTTTAGAACAATACATTATTCTGTTCGATCATATTTAAAAAAAAACAAACAACAGCCGCAACAGTAAAAAAAAAAATGTCCGAAACTTAATTTGACCATCGACAAAAGCGAAGAGACATGTTTTATTTAGGCTTTAAAAAATACAAGGGGCGAAGTTACCTAAATGACACCAAAATAAAAAAGTATAAAAAAATATCGGGGAAGTGTCAAGGTCATGAAATCAAGTGAGAGTTTCTGTGTTGTCGTTTTGGGGGACAAATGGGACATGTGAACCAATTTTTAAGAAAATGATGTTGTTCCGCGGATCCAAGCGAAATCATTTTGCGACGTATCTGACCTTAACAAAATTGGAGTATGCAGGGTTTGTTGAATATAAAAAGAATAGTAGAATATAAAAAAATTATATTTAAAAAAACCTCGCTTTTGCTAAAAATGTAATAATAGTATAAGATAAATGCCCCCCATAACTTCACAGTTGTTACAGTCATATGACTTGAAAAGCGTGTGTGTTTGGGGAGGGGGGGGGGCATGAGCTCAATGTTCTTCGCAAATCGCAAAGACATGCACGCAGCGGTATCGTAAATTTCATTCCCCTCGTCTAGATCACGATCGATGGTAGCATCCAACAGTAATGCAAAGCATTTGTGAGGACTCATATTTCCTGGGTTAAATAATCTGTAGCGTATGTTTCAGTCTCGGAACATGTAAGGGAGATCAGGAAGTGGTTTTGAAACATATGACTTAATACGCGTGTGGCGCATATGAAATACAAATACCTTTCTGTGATATAAAATGTGTTTATCATCGTAGATTGTTATCGGGAACGAGCAGCATACAAAAATGAAACGCTATTGTAAATACCCGATGCCACTATCAATTTGCGTTCCTGAAATATCCACAGAAGGTCCCTCAAGGCTAAGTGGAGCTCACTGGTGACCTATTGATAATGAATTGTTGTATTGTCACAGGAAGGGGGGTGGGGCTAAGCATACGAAGTTTCAGCTTAATATGAGATCAAGAAGTTGGTCGAAATTGAGATGCAGGATAGAAGTCACTCAAGGATAAGTGTGGGTCTCTGGTAACTTACTGAAATTTTAAATTTTTATAGTGGGTGAGTATTGGTGTGCAAAGCTCCTGCTCAATTAGACCCCAGAAAGTGGGTCAGAATGGAGACGGAAGATTCCACCACAGATTAAAAGGACAGAGCAAACTAATAAAATTCATAAAAAATAATTATGATAAGGAATATTTTTCTAAATAAGTAGATAAAAAAAATAAGAAAAAAAATGCTCGTGCTATTAACATCTTTAAACGTTAAAATACACGTGTCGCCGAAAACTCACCATTTAGAACCGTTACCCGTAAACTTTCAATCTGCAGGTTGGACGTCCTACACACGTACAGCCCGCTGTCGTCCAGCTGGGCCCCTCTGATCTCCAGCACGCCGGAGATACTCCGGGAAGTAATGGACAGTTGTTTTCTGAAATGGACACGCAGAGAAGCGACGTTAAAGGGAGCCTCCAAAACAGTTGGTTTGTTTGTTGTTGTTTGGATTAAACAACAGTCTCGACAAAAACGTACATGGCTAAAAATACAACAAAAAATTTGGAGAGAAAAATAATTATGAAGCGAGAAGGGGGATAAGTTGTCCTTAATTTAGACCACTCAACAATGCCACCGAGGAAAGAAAAAAAGCAAAGCTTCTCTGAAAAACAGGAATTTCACATAGAAAGAAATACTTAGTAGATTTTAATGCTAAATGTATAGATTTTTGAAAATACTTCATTAATACCGTTAATAGAGCAATGCATAAAACTATACCACATTAAAATTTTTAGGATCAACTGATCATGAAGGGTTTTATTGTAATCGGGGGTAGGCAGGGTGGACAAAGTTTCAACTCAACCGGAGATCAAAAAGAGGGTATAATTGAGACGTAAAATTTGACCCGCAGAGGTCGCTCAATGATCAATGGAGGTCACAGGTAGCTTACCAATCATTAAAGTTTGCACTGTGATGGGGGTAGAAGGTACGTTTCATCTCCAGGAAGTGGGTCAAAACTGAGATGCAAGATTTGGCCCAGACGAAACAAAAATGTAAAGATAATGCTAAATAAAAATCGCGTATTAGTTATAATCTAACAATACATTTTAGAGGAGATTAAATTAGTTTTAGAACCACTGGTGCGAGGATGTCAGGATAGTAAAAAAATTACTTTTCACCCCAGGCATATTACAAAGTTGGTTTAGTTGGTCAGGTCCACCATGATCATGGGCGCCCGGCACGCCCGCGGTTGCCGCAGCCAAAAATAACATAACTAATTTATTTATTGAAACTAAATACTCATCCAGCGAAACAAGATGTCACAGAATGAGATCTTCTAAGGTCTGGCCCTTCGCGTACCAAGTAATATTGGTCTTGATTAATGCGGGGCTGTACCTCTCTGTGACAGTTCAGTATCCAGACGTTGAGGATTTTTAACGAAGACAACACAGACGTTAATGAATAACCAAGGAATTCCTTATTAACTATTGTAAACAAAAGAATGTATTGATAGATTAATATAGTCTAGTAATGTTTCTTCAACTTTCAAACGCAACGTTAACCTCCATTAATCTCAACCTCCATAAGCTCTCACCCTAAACATTCCTCACTTCCCCCGGAAATCGCACCCAGCACGTTTTTCATCAAATAAATGTGGTGCTACATGTCGGAAAGTCCCGAACAAAACATTTTGCGTCAAATTTCTTGTTGAACACAACAGTTGTTTTTACTGTATAGTATTAGTATAGTGCGTTCAAAAAGAAATGTGACGAAAACTTTAATGTGTAAACTGAAAAAAACATTCGACCAAATTTCCGTTCGATCAATTTTCTGTCGATGAAATTTCTTTCGATCAAATTTCTGGTAACAATTTTTTTCGTTTTCAGATTGTGGGAAAGACTAATCTTCTTAATTGAAAGACTATAGAGATCCCACTAACGATGTTCATTGCTAATCTCTCTTTCAATGTAGGTTGAGTATTGAATTCAGATGCTAAGTGCCCTTACAGGAGCAAGTAGGGGAGACCACCCGCGGATTGTTTGGTGTTCGTCTATATTCCCTTTTATCGATCACAACTGTTGGCTAATTTCAATACACCGAATGTAGATTGCGCCCATGTGTTTTATATTATCTTTTGAGGTTGTGAGGAAAACGGGATGGGGTGGGTAGGGGGAGAGGGGATGGGCTACTTTAAGAAATTAAGTCCTAAATTCAATAGTTTATTATTCTAAAATTGGGTTGTTATAGGTTAAGTCAGTGTTTAGTGATTGTTTGGCTCTGATTAATCGTCCTGGTTTCTGTGGGGTGAGATAATTGTTTGCAGGGATTGCCGGCACTAGCCCCCATGACCACTTTATATAAGAATGTTAGGCGGATCTTTTCTCGTCTGTCTTTGTGGGAAGGGATGTCAAATCTGTTTAAGAGGCCAGTGACGTGGTGTTTTTATGGTCACGTGCTATGAAGCGCACTGCGTTACGTTGGATTCGCTCCAACTTGTCCACGTCTTGCTTTAGGTATGGGTCCTAGATGATTGCACCATATTCTAAAAGTGGACGGACGCGTGCAAGATAGGCATTTTGTTTGCAGGATGTTGGGCAGTGGCGCAGATTTCTTCGAATGAAACCTAGTGTGGAGTTTGCTTTTTAAAAAAATATTGTTTATATGGGGGTGACCATTTTAGTTTATTTGAGTGGTGCAAGTACTGTAACTGCTGTAACTATAAGTGTGTGTATTTAAAAAAAAAAACAACCCTGGTCAGTATCTATTTAGTTCAAACAATATTAATCAACGACTTCCTGTTACTGAAAATTATAAATTTGATTTTTTTTTGCTCCAAGCTAACATTTCTCTCTCAAAAAATTTGTCTGACAGGGACCGTGGGCGTTGGGAATCGGGGTGCGGTCGTGTTGTGGGTGGAGGATCTCACAACAGACAAAGAGTCTTTAGTCATCCATTTTTTCCACCATCCCTACAAAAACAGCCACAAGATACTTGTGTCGTAAATGAGTCTTCGAGGGGAAAAAAGAAAGTATAATAACTTCTCTATTAAAATTATTTTTCAAGACAGGAGATGAACTTCCTTTAAATTGGTTCTCTTATCTCCCCTCCTTATGGAAGCAGCGAAAGCAACCCACCACCCCCACCCCAACCACACCCCACATCCTATTATGGGGATGTTTCTTGCCTTGTTTGTTTTAAAAGTCTCGTAGCCAATCTTTAAGAACAAAATGCCTTAAACAATTAATGTTTTTGACTTCAATAATAGTTTAATAAGAAACCAAAGAAAGGTGGATTTTTGGTTTGTGTGTGTGTTTTAAAATAGATCATTAGCAATGATTGGTGTTTTAGGGGAGTGGGGGATGGTGTGGGGGGTTAACCAACGAATTATTTGTACACAATTTTAAAAAGAAGAAATTTTAAGGAAAAATAATACAACTTAAAAAACCTTTTATAAATAAGAAAATATAAAATTCCAAAATTTACAAAAAACAACATATCTGCACATATATAATCATAACAATTTAAGTGTTCGGTTTTGTCGTTGCGTAACGTCATCAAAATATCTGCACGCTATGTGCCATTGTGATTGTTAAACATAATATATATATATATATATATATATTATGTGATACTGTAACTTCTACCAGCTGCTTACCCCATATTCTATAAATCTTTATCTTTATGTGAACATGAAATGAATTGTTTCTATTTATACACACGATAGTTATTTGATGAGCAGCAGAATGTGCTATAGGCTATATGTGTAACTAGCGCCTCTATGCAGACACATCTTTGGCAGCCAACTGCTCGACATGCTTAGGAAATCTCGTGAGCTTTGTTTTGTTATGCAGAGATAATTAGTTAACATCTTTTTTTTATATTTTACATCTTTTATTGTGACATTCGTGGTCTTTTTAAAATTCTTTAAATTCCTAACTAGATAACGATACAGAGATATATCACGGTTGAGCATATGTCTAGTTTCTAATTGGTTACGCAGGATTTCGTGCCAACCAAGGGAAAATATTAAGTGATAAAAATATGGATATAGGAATAGCTATTCATGGTAAATTTCTTAAAATCCTTTACATTCACTTTGTTCCCGGCTGGCTGGGTGGCAGACTTGCAAAATCTTCGGACGGCTAACTGACCCGCTTTCCGCCAATCTGTCATGCGGAAACTTGGCACACAGAGTAGCTGCCAATGAGAACAATTTCTCTGAAATTTTCAGCCCCAGTCCCAACACCAAAAAATAAGTTTTTCTTGTTTTTCAAAGGGGGGAAGATGAAGGAAATATGATGACGCCGATTTCAGCAAATAAAATTGCCGATTACAAAAAATCGCAATTGCGTTTGGTGCTTAATATTTCTTTTGTTTTTCTGGTGTGGTTGGTGAAATTAATCTGCGGTGTAAAAGTGAGTGGGCTATTGAAATATAAATATATAATTCAGGGGCGGGAAAAAATGTCCGCTTATGAGCCTTGGTAGGGGGGGGGGAGCACTAAGTGGGTTTCTTATAAAGTGCGTTACTTGTACACATGTTTTGTCAAATTTTCAGCCCCACCCCCATCATCACCCCCACATTATCCGATATTACATTTTCAAAACGATTTATATATATAAAAACAACTTTGTTTCTAGGGGCTGTTTAATTGTTTCTTTAAATGTACCTCTATAATTTATAATTGTCATTTGTTTCATCAAATGCAATTCTCCAAATTTCGTGTGAATTTATAGTGACATCTCCCATATTTTTTAATAATTTCAAGACACACTTGTCCCATTACACCCCCACGCCCCCCCCCCCCCACTTCCTAACGACAAGACATAGGCCTACTTTATAACACACTCAACGTCATATTGACCAAACAGTTCCTTTATATTCATTAGCCGTGTAACCCTCCATAGCTCATCGACCTTCGTGTTGAGAAATCCATCGGCGCCCGGATGGGCAAGAGTTTGGATTCGACTCGAAATAGAATACAATATTTGTTTAATTTGGGGGGGGGGGGGGCAGGAGGGGACCAATGATGCAACACGATTTTCGAATCGGAGAGTCAACATTACCGACAACGACCGAGGAAAAAGAAGGAAGCTAACCCCGGACCACCAAGTATGGATATGGATAATGATCAAGCTTAACTGAAAAATTATCAATATTTTTTTTTAATAACTTGGAAATAAAATGATATAGCAAATTTATGATAAACAACAACAACAACAACAATATGGTTTATGACAGCTATTAATGCTTTTAATCAATACATACGCTTAGATTATTAACACAAATTTATTGAAAAAAAAAGGGAGTGGCAACATACAGAAAAACATGAAGTGGCAACATACAGAAAAAAATTCAAGTTACTTAATTATTTCTGGCTTACTAGAGGCAATAAATCCCACAGTCCAAATAAATCATACAAGAGGGAAGGAAATCCATTTTTCAAAGCACAAATCGTTAAAGTGAAATTCGGAAAATCAAGCAGTTTAAAAAAAAAAAAAAACAGTTGATACATCAAGTTTTACAAGTCTTGCGTTAATGAACTCCCCCATCTTAATGCAATAAGTAAATAAGTTTGCGTCTATAAACATTCCTTATTTCCGGCTTATGCATTCAATTTTAAAAAACCTAATCTTTAATTATATCATAAACAAACTAAAAACACGCACAGTAGAATAAAAAAAAAGTTAAACATTTTCGACTTTTTTTTGTTTGTTTAATCTTTGAAAAGAAAAAAGAAGAGAAGAAAAAAGACGACTGTTGTAATAATTATTTGTCTAGCCTCATATTATGCGCCACCAGCCAGGTGTTTCCGAGCTATAGCTCTGCCGTTTCGTCGAGAGTCACAACACACTCTGAGCAATCATCACCCGCTTATGCTTGTTGAGTACAAGGCTGATTGCGTGTTGAAATACTTGTCTGATTCGCTGAGGCCAACCGGCATGAGAACGGGTATGGGGGGGGGGGGGGGTAAAAGCGGGGGGGGGGGGGCTCATGGAGAGGAGGACAAGAGAAGACGCTTTGCTTTGTTTGTATTATTTTCTGCGGGGAATTTTCGCCGTCGCTCAAAAAGACTTTTGTTATGATATCTTTATTGAGCGGGGAAAGAACGCGCGTCGAGTATTAATACAATAAGCGAGAAAGGTGTGGGTGTGTGGCTGAAGGGTGTCGGGGCGTCTAAATGGTGTCGGGGCGTCTGAAGGGCGTCGGGGCGTCTGAATGGTGTCGGGGCGTCTGACATACCTTATCTAAAACAATGGAAACGTTTTGTTGTATTTTGGAGTAAATGGCATTTCGCCAAGAAGGATCCTAAACCGCTGTAACCGGTGGTTTTTCCAAGTGTCATCAAACATCTGAAACACTAGGCAAGGTGGCTCCTCGCCCTGATGGCTTACAATGTCTTTACAAACAGCTTAAACCCTAGCCATGGTGAGTCCGGCGCTTATATTTTACAATGTTCCTACAAACAGCTGAAGCAAAAAAATCAAAAGGTGGCTCCTTCCCTGATCGCAAAGAGTTAACAAAAAAATTAAAACTGACGAGACACAATGATGTAACTGATACCAATTATCGATGTGGAAAGTCTGGCGAGATTTAAAAAAAAAAAACGGGATATGATTTTTATCCTTGCCCTGGGAAATCAAGCGCATTACGAAAGATTTAACTATTTGTGAATTGGAAATTCACGTCGTTTGCTTACAAATAATGCAAACAGGGCGAAAAAAAAGAAGAGAGGGGGTGGTGAATGGAGACCTTGAGAAATAATTAGAAAATGACACTTTTTGGGCTTAACAGTGTTATTGATCATCGTTGAAAGCATTTGATGGACAGACGTGATAAGGCCGAGAGGAAGCCGCGTCAATGAAAAAGAGATCTATTGCAATAACCTTGATGTAAAACACAAAGAGAAAATGCATGGGGGAAAAAAAGCAACAACAAAAAAAAAAAAGAAAAAAAAAAAAAAAAAACGCAACAAAAAACCAGAGGGGAGGAAAAGTTGCACCTACTTTATAGAGAGTCTCCGGCTGCCTTGCAATTTATTGCCGTTAAAAAACCAGTCGAGGTCCTCGGGTGCGTGCTCCAGTCCTGTTGCGTTGCAGGTGAGCAAAATATCACTTTCCTTCTCTACATACTGTGACCCGATGATCTGTATGTCTGCAAAGAGATAGGGGCCGGGTGGGGGCGAGGGGGTGTTTGAGATTATTTGACAAGGGCAGCTATTTGTATAAATATTGGGCCATAATGGCCAGGAAGAGCTGGCGAGGTAAGGGGAGCTATTTGTGTAAATATCGGGCCATAATGGCCAGGAAGAGCTGGCGAGGTGATGTAGAGAAAGTATGTTTTGTGATTGGTGGGGCGTCAAACAAAGCAGAAATTTCGAAGATGATCACGTTATAGACGACTGTTTATATAAAGCAGCGTGAGATCTGTTTATCGTGCAAACTGCGTGTACGTCAATGGTGTAGGTATACTAAATAAAGTAAAATATTTATTTAAAAGTATAATACATAAGTCGAAAACTGAAACAATTTTTGAAACTTTTTCAATTTAATCATTGTTTATTTTTTATAATGCATCTCCTAGAAACACAAATAAAAGGAAAAGGTTTAAATAGCGCATCTCCTACAACAAAATGAAAAGGAAAAGGTTTAAATAGCGCATCTCCTACAACAAAATTAAAAGGAAAAGGTTTAAATAGCGCATCTCCTACAACAAAATGAAAAGGAAAAGGTTTAAATAGCGCATCTCCTACAACAAAATGAAAAGGAAAAGGTTTAAATAGCGCATCTCCTACAACAAAATGAAAAGGAAAAGGTTTAAATAGCGCATCTCCTACAACAAAATTAAAAGGAAAAGGTTTAAATAGCGCATCTCCTACAACAAAATTAAAAGGAAAAGGTTTAAATAGCGCATCTCCTACAACAAAATTAAAAGGAAAAGGTTTAAATAGCGCATCTCCTACAACAAAATTAAAAGGAAAAGGTTTAAATAGCGCATCTCCTACAACAAAATTAAAAGGAAAAGGTTTAAATAGCGCATCTCCTACAACAAAATTAAAAGGAAAAGGTTTAAATAGCGCATCTCCTACAACAAAATTAAAAGGAAAAGGTTTAAATAGCGCATCTCCTACAACAAAATTAAAAGGAAAAGGTTTAAATAGCGCATCTCCTACAACAAAATTAAAAGGAAAAGGTTTAAATAGCGCATCTCCTACAACAAAATTAAAAGGAAAAGGTTTAAATAGCGCATCTCCTACAACAAAATTAAAAGGAAAAGGTTTAAATAGCGCATCTCCTACAACAAAATTAAAAGGAAAAGGTTTAAATAGCGCATCTCCTACAACAAAATTAAAAGGAAAAGGTTTAAATAGCGCATCTCCTACAACAAAATTAAAAGGAAAAGGTTTAAATAGCGCATCTCCTACAACAAAATTAAAAGGAAAAGGTTTAAATAGCGCATCTCCTACAACAAAATTAAAAGGAAAAGGTTTAAATAGCGCATCTCCTACAACAAAATTAAAAGGAAAAGGTTTAAATAGCGCATCTCCTACAACAAAATTAAAAGGAAAAGGTTTAAATAGCGCATCTCCTACAACAAAATGAAAAGGAAAAGGTTTAAATAGCGCATCTCCTACAACAAAATGAAAAGGAAAAGGTTTAAATAGCGCATCTCCTACAACAAAATGAAAAGGAAAAGGTTTAAATAGCGCATCTCCTACAACAAAATTAAAAGGAAAAGGTTTAAATAGCGCATCTCCTACAACAAAATTAAAAGGAAAAGGTTTAAATAGCGCATCTCCTACAACAAAATTAAAAGGAAAAGGTTTAAATAGCGCATCTCCTACAACAAAATGAAAAGTAAAAGGTACACATTTTGCTTCCTTGAGCATGACATGAAAATGTCCTAAAAGTGAAATAGTTAGTTTTTATTCTAAATGTTTAGAAAATGGTGTCTGTGAAGATAGTCAATGAAGATAGAAAGGCTGACATACATACATATAAAGATATAATTGTATGAAGAGAGAGAGTCTAAATTTACATTTTAAGATATAGTTGCTTGAAGAGAGAAAGTCTGTCATACATTTAAAGTTATAGTTGTATTGAAGCAAGAAAGTCTGACATACATCTAAAGATATAGTTGTATTGAAGCGAGAAAGTCTGACATACGTTTAAAAATATATTTGTATGAAGAGAGAAAGTCTGACATACATTTAAAGATATAGTTGTATGAAGAGAGAAAGTCTGACATACGTTTAAAGATATAGTTTTATGAAGAGAGAAAGTCTGACATACATTTAAAGATATAGTTTTATGAAGAGAGAAAATCTGACATACATTTAAAGATATAGTTGTATGAAGAGAGAAAGTCTGACATACATTTAAAGATATAGTTGTATGAAGAGAGAAAGTCTGACAAACATTTAAAGATATAGTTGTATGAAGAGAGAAAGTCTGACATACATTTAAAGATATAGTTGTATGAAGAGAGAAAGTCTGACATACATTTAAAGATATAGTTTTATGAAGAGAGAAAATCTGACATACATTTAAAGATATAGTTGTATGAAGAGAGAAAGTCTGACATACATTTAAAGATATAGTTGTATGAAGAGAGAAAGTCTAAAAATACATTTTAAGAAATAGTTTTATGAAACTCATTTTCTACTTTTATGCGTCTGAATTTTTTTTTGCACAGGGTTGTGACAAGGTTTGGGGATTTGTTGGTTTGGGGGGGGGGGCGACTGAGGTTTTCGCATCGGGTGCATGTTTTGACTTCCATTGCCCTGTTCTCATATTCATGAACCATAATGAGATTTACTTTGCAAGGACAAGTTATCAACTGCCTACTGGTCTTAATGTCTTTAAATATGCTTCGTTATTCAGAGAGAGAGATCGGGAGAGGGAAAGAGAAATGCAGAAAGAAAGTAGACAGAGAGAAAGAGAGAAAGAGAAAGAGAGAGGAGAGAGAGAGTGGAAAGAGGGAGAGGAGATTGAGCGAATGGAGAGAGAGGGTGAGAAAGTAGAGAGAGAGAGAAAGAAAGAGTAGAGAGAGAAAGAAAGAGTAGAGAGATAAAGAGAGAGTGGAGAGGGAGAATGGAGAAAGAGAAAGTGAGAGTCGAGAAAGAGAGATAGATAGAGAGAGTAGAGAGAGAAATAGAGAGGGAGAGTAGAGAGAGAAAGAGAGAGTGGAGAGAGAGAATCTCGGGGTTAAATGTAAGACACACACTGTTTGAAGAATGTATTTCCTAGTGTTCTGCCGAGATAACCTTATGTGCATGTTAGTCGGAGCTGGACAGTCTTGGCCCTGGGCAGTCCTGGCCCTGGGCAGTCCTGGCCCTGTCTGGCTTACAGATGTGGTTTGGGTCAAGCCGCCTTCCTTCCCAGCATTCATCCTTGTGGCAACAGAGTGGGCAGTTTTTCCGGGGGGGGGGGGGGCAACCTAGTTGGGGGAGGGGACCTATTTCGGTCAACAACCCCATAAATCTTACATACGTCTGGATTTAATGGCTTATGGTCCACAAGGAAATATGGCCCGATTCACCCTGACCGCGACACCGGAAATGAATTAGTGATGGAGGGGGTGATAGTAGCAAGGTTGAAGTCAAGATGCCGCCCTTCACTTAATAACGACACACGGTATTTGTGAAAAACAAAAGTTGTTATAATAATAAAACAGACCATTAGAACCATACTTAAACTTCTAAAAACTTCAGGGTAAAACGTAGCATTATTTGGTCTGTACATGCTTCTAAAAGTTTCCTCTGGTCTGCGAGTCCAGACTATATATGTGCAAGGCCGATGCGGAACATCGAACACGTCTATTGCATAGCTTTTCTCAAGTCAACTTCAATGCAAATCTAACTTAAGGTGAATCTTATGGGGAAAGTAAGGATCAATAAATTATATTGAAAATATTAAAGGGGAAAACCCTTGCTGATGGGGGACACGATTATTCAAGGAATCGGAAACTCTTAGAGCAAAATGAAAACATCTCAGACAGAAAATAAGGGAAACAAGTTCTGTTTCTTTTGTCTCCAAAAAAGTCAAAACCAGCTTTAATAATTTGACATTTTGATGTAGGGCCCTTAGAGATCTCTCAGTATGGACTCAACGACGGACTTCGGTCTCCGATGTAGCAGATGTATTGTCTAATCCGTCTGCTAGGGGCTTAATAAAAGGAAATTACTGGGTAGAGAACAAATGTGTGTGTGTGTGGAAAAGGGGGGGGGGGGTCTCAGAAATATGACAAAATATTTGGCTAGCCTCCAGCATGCGTTCCTATAGCTGTATATATGCTGCAGGAAGTGGACGTGGAGGCTGAGGACCTGTGGAGAAATGGAGCCACACCTGCAGTAATATCTCGAGCCATTGACCTTGAACAAGTGAGACTTAGATTGTAGAGCCTCAAAAGTGACACACATACAGATACCTTGAGGCAGGCGGCTCACTGATTGCCCAAGACTGAGATTGATCGACGATGTAGAGAAGGACTTACAGAAGTTTAAGGTTCGCGAAAAGAGGTGAAAAACCATGGATCGATCCAAATGGAAGGATGTGGGGGAGTAGGTGAGGGCCCTGCATGGGCTGTAGTGCCACTGATGTTGATTGACCTTAAAAGTTCAATCCACCCCCACCCCAGACCTCAGGCCTAAAATATGTATTTTAAAAGGAAAGATCTTTTTAAAAATCCAAAGAATGAACACAAATGCAAGTTTTTAATGTTGTTATCTTTGGATCGAAAAGTTGGGGGTTGGGGGGGGGCGGGGAGTTTGGGGGTGGCTCCCAGAAATCATGTTTCAATAAATTGATGTTCCCAGAAATAGTCTCTACATTTGTGTGGATAAATATAGCATAAGCCGTCCAGGTATTTTGTGTATAGCACGATGTAATGTCAACACTCAGATGTAATGTCAACACTCAGATGTAATGTCAACACTCAGATGTAATGTCAACACTCCGATGTAATGTCAACACTCATATTTAATAACATGGATGCCAGTATCAAGCAGTACATCTAATTTATTGGATCGTTCAAGCTGCTTAATATTGTATCGAAATTTTTTTGATGTTACGCTGTATGGTAACTCTATGCATGTTCTGTTTGTGTTCTCATCAGAATTGTTTGGACGGTTTTTAAACATTCCAAATGTACTTTGAAAGTACGAACACTCTGGGGTGTCTTATGGGTATTCCCCCAATTTTTAGAGCTACTGGTTTTTGTCTTCATCGATTGTGCATGCAGAGTTTGGCCCCTTTCAAAGCAGTCTCCTAAACGCTAGCCACTCTAAGGGAAGTAACACACGGCGATTATATCCCTTTTAAGCCATTATGCTTTTAAAATATAGTTCTGTGAAATCTTGGAAAATAAGCCCCCTGCTCCAATTAATCGTGCACTTTAAAAGAACGCTCGACGGAGTGTCCCTCTTTGCGTGTCAAATGGTATTCAACGAACGACCACTTCTCTTCTATGACCTTGGAAACTGACAAGGTAGGCGTTGAAAATCTCCTACTCATAATGTGAAGGGGAGATTACGCAAGCCGAGGCACTCCGCCAAAGGTCGTTGCTCGCCCCTCACTCGAAGACACTGCTAATCATACAGGGGGGAAAGAATTCCGTAAACGACGCCAAATTCTGGTGTCATGCAGATTTCTGTGTCCCGTCTAATTTGTATCTCTCGTCAAATCTTAGAACCTCGCCAACCAGCTTCATCACTCGCGTAATTCATTTTTTTTATCCCCGTGTTCCTATATATCTGCCCGCGAGGAGTCGAAATGCGTAACCGAATCCGCACCGACTCGACCTTTCGATGCAAACATTTATGAGGTGCAACCAGGAATCTGCAGAATGACGACACGTCGCCGGTGCTTATAAACGACTAAACTAATTCGGGTAACTTTATTTTCTGGACAAAATTACAATAAAAGGAAAAATTTGGGAATGTATCACAGTGATCTGAACTCTGAAAAAAAACCTGAAAGGAGTGAGGTCCATTGTTGTATAGCTGGGCAAAATTATCTTACATTATTGAAACCCACAGAGCTTCTTGATGCATCCATGAACACAGAACTACTTGATGCATCCATGAACACAGAACTACTTGATGCATCCATGAACACAGAACTACTTGATGCATCCATGAACACAGAACTACTTGATGCATCCATGAACACAGAACTACTTGATGCATCCATGAACACAGAACTACTTGATGCATCCATGAACACAGAACTACTTGATGCATCCATGAACACAGAATCAACCAGGAAGATTCGTTTAAAGCAATTATAAAAACAGGGAATGAAGACTTCAAAAAAAAAAAAAAAAAAACCAAGATGGATGCGACTTTTAAGAACCACGAGTCTCTTGATTCTTTTGGAATCCACTAATCTGACTTTAAACATCACCCAACCCAGGTCCCCCTAAAAAAAATAATGTACACCCCCCCCCCCCCTTAAACATTCGTTATTAGACTCTCGCCTTGACACTTTTCGTGACCCAGGGGGGAAAAAAAATCGAGTTTTGTTACGTCTTCGCGCTCCAACTATTTCTTTCAACAATTGTCAAAACTGCCCGTGAGCGTCAAGTATTCCTGCTAGACGCGTGAACTAAATATAACCTGCAGACAGATCGACTGTGGCAACTGGTTTCACACCTAACGAAGTCTTCACACATTGTAAATACAAAGTATCTGTCTTACAGAGTGTGAGGTTTCCTTTTGGAAATTGTGATTGTCAGTGATGCTAAATAGCAGGAATGTAGGTTCAATGGACAAAATCTTCTTCTATTTAATTAAATGTACTAAAACTTCAAATTGTTATAAAAATCCAAATGGCTATAACAAAAGATTATTTAACGTGGTTAGGAATAATGCTTACTTAATTTGTGCTTTAACCGACTTGTCTGAAGGGTGTACGTCATCATCATTTAGACACACTAGCCATTTGGGCGTGTGCTCTTTGGCCCATGGATGTACACATTGTATGAGTGCAGCTATGTCTCCGATGGTATCTTAGTCTACATTCAATGTTACTCTAATCTTAACACTCGATAAAGGAAATATGCAGCATCTTCATCTTATATGTATATATAAATATATAGAATGTGTCAGTGGGTAACTATATGTGTCACTGCGGATGTGTTCACGTGTTAGTCGCTACAGAACCACCCACGTCAACTCTGCTCACTTCACGGTCACACTAGAGAAGCCATCAAATCGAGGCTGATACAATGTAGCGCTGAGTTAGTGAGGTGAGATCTCTGTCCGTTCACTCGTGTTAACTCGTCTGGAGATCGATGGCTGGCGCCGTACTTTGTCAGGCATGAGAAGCTTCGGAGACTATTCTTACATTTACGTAATAAAAAGCCTTACTTTTGATTCCATTTTTATATCTTTTGTATTTTTTTTGGGGTAGTCGATGGTAAGCAAAAATCTTTTAATCAATGATGGTAATAAAAAAATATCTACAACTACTATACACACGCACGCACACATCCGCACGCACGCACGCACGCACAGACTCTCTCTCTCACACACACGCAATCACAGACAGACAGACACGCACAGAGACACACACATAGAAAAACACTCACAGAGATTTACACACACAGAGATTTACACACACAGAGATTTACACACACACATACACGCACGCACACACCCACTCACCCACACACTCACAATTATACACGGCGGGAGATTACATTTTTGAAATATAGTGTCCTAAACAAGATGTTATACCCATGACAGTCGTCAAACAGACTTCAATAAATGGAGAGTGTGTTACAGATCAATGACTTATATTTGCTTGCTGAAGCAGAGAAATTCTATCATATTTACTACAGGCTGCGTATCTCTAGGATGTGGAATTTAATTCTGGGTAATTATTGCGCAGATGTGAAAATTGTAACAAGATTTAACATAACATTTTAAAAAAAAATAGTCGGACATTCCTACGGGTGATGCTGGGACATTCCAACGGGTAGTGCTGGGACATTCCTACGGGTGATGCTGGGACATTCCTACGGGTGGTGCTGGGACATTCCAACGGGTAGTGCTGGGACATTCCTACGGGTGATGCTGGGACATTCCAACGGGTAATGCTGGGACATTCCAACGGGTAGTGCTGGGACATTCCAACGGGTAGTGCTGGGACATTCCAACGGGTAGTGCTGGGACATTCCTACGGGTGATGCTGAAACATAATTAAAGGACGGCCCATTCTTTAAATTCCAAACCTTGTTCAATAATCTGTCTAGGAACTCATCAAATGAAAAAAAATGATTTGTTGTCTTGGGATAAGCATAAAGGTTCCTCATACAAACGTCAATCATATACTTGTGGCTCTTTATCACGACGCGTGTCTTCCTTCCGTTAGATTGTTATGTTCTTTTTTATGAGGTAGAATTATAATATTATTATTTCACTTTTTAAAAAAATCAATTTGCGTTTCTGTTCTTTTCAAATATGTTGGTCTAAATTTTTCAACTATACGGATCTAAATTTCCAGCCATATAATGGTCTCAATTTCCAGCTACACTGGTCCATTTTACGACAATGATTCCCCCCAAAAATACCAATTGTAATTAAAAAGAGACACTACTGCCAATGACTGGGGAAAAAAAAGAAAAAAACAACAAAAATAATTAATTGATCCAAGTCAGTTTGTCTTTCACCTTGAACAACCTCCCAACCTCCAAGGTTTGAGAAACCGTGACCTACAGACATGATACACTCACCCATAATGTTTATCATAGCCACATGATTACATAATTTATCACTTTGGCAGACAAGTAAATAACCCTTTTGTGTTGATTTCAACGCGGCATCGGGTGAACTTTAACGGCTGCTGTCCGCGGTCTTTCCTCGGCGCCGGGCGTGACATTCAACAAGGTCACGTTTGGTATCTCCCAGGTCGCCTGTCCGGACTTTTTTTTTTTCAAAGTTAACCTTTTACTGACCGATTCAGAGCATGTTGTTTTTTGTAAAAAAAAAAAAAAAGTGCAGGTTAGATTTTTATCATAAAAACTTTGCGTCAGGGTCGCCAAAATAAGAAAAGGTGATTTTTCTATAGACGGGATTTTGTAAGCGTTCGTTGTTGTTGTTTTTAACCCCTCCGTTAGTGGGTAATTTAAACATGAAGATCTCATACTGAAAGGTATAAACAAACACACCTTTCTGTCGAAGACGAGTTAAAGCGCAGTAAAAGTACATTTAAAAAACAACAAAACAACAAATTATCAGACTATACGCCTTATTTCATTGAAATGGAACCACTGGACCTGATTAATTCAATTTTATAAATAATGTTACATAATCGGGGAGGATAGGAGACGACTTCAATAGAGAGGATTATAGTCTGTTACGGTTTAGCTTTTTTTAAAAAAATACATTACTATATCATAACAACAGAAAGGGCATAATAAGAGAGACACTGAGCAAGATGGAGTGATAGATAAATATAGAGAGATTTGGGGGGGGGGGGAAGAAAGAAAAAGAGGGAAGAGAGAGTGAGCGAGTGAGAGAGAAGGATAGATGGACAGACGGACAGATAGATAGATAGATAGATAGATAGATAGATAGATAGATAGATAGATAGATAGATAGATAGATAGATAGATAGATAGATAGATAGATAGATAGATAGATAGATAGATAGATAGATATAGAGAGAGAGCAGAGAGAGAGAGAGAGAGAGCAGAGTGAGAGTGTAAGAGAGAAAGAGTTAGAGAGAGGGGGGGAGGGGGGAAGAGGGAGATAGACGATGGTGTAGAAAAAAAGTCAGACGATAACAAATATTTTAAAGACTTAATTTATGAAAAGGATTTCAACTGTTTCATGAGTCACGAACACTCATATATTTTTTACACCGAAACCAAACACTGGCCAGCAAACAAGTGTCACGTGACTGATGACGTAAAGCGTCATATTCAACACTCAATATTTGTCACGTTTTTTTTCAAATCAAATGTCTATCCCGATAAACAAAAAAATCCTTTGGCCCGGGTTGGGGGTGGGACAGAGATATGAAGCTGCATCACGTGATCAACTAGAAAAGTACAAGTTTCGAAATCATCGTTTGAATTATTCACGAAATAAAATTTACCGGTTATTCTTTTGAAATCCTTTAGATCAGCGGTTCTCAACTTTTGGGTCGCGACCCCTTTGGGGCTCGAACGACCCTCTCCGAGGGGTCGCCTAAGACCATCGGAAAACACATTTACTCTATCGTCATGAAGTAGCAACGAAAATAGTTTTGTGGTTGGGGGTCGCAACGACATGAGGAACCGCGTTAAAGCGTCGCGGCATTAAGAAGGTTTAGAACCACTTCTTTATATTAACTTCACTCTTGTTCGTGGCTGGCCGGCTGGCTAAATCTTCGGACGGCTTATTGACCGACTTCCTGCCAATCTATCAAGCTGAAACTTTGGAACATAAACTCGTTGCCAATGACAACACCTTCTTTAAAATATTCAAAACCCCGCCCACGCCCCCCACCCTCAACCCGCAAAAAGCAGTCTTTCCTGTTATTCAGGGGGGGTCATAAAGTAAGTATGATGGCACCGACTTCGGGAATTAAAATTTCCCGATAACTGCGCTAAATGAGATTCTTTAAAAAAAAAAAATTAAAATAAATATCGCAAGCGCGTTTGATGCGTAATATTTTCTTTTGTTGATCCTGAAACAGTTGGTGAAATAAATCTGTTGTGCATGTTTTGTCAAATTCTCAGCCGCCCTCCCTCGCCCCCCCCCCACCCAACCCCAGGCCATTGTTCGATAGTAAAAAGGAATTGTAGGAAAACACTTTGTTTTAAAGGGTTGTTAAATGATTTTTGTATTTCCTTAATAACATCAAAGAGTGGACGGGACTGAAGCTAGGCGATGCTATACGTAGTGCAGAAGACCCAGAGTAATGGAGAAGGATGGTTTTCATGTCATCTGTGGCGCCCCAACGGTCCAAGGACCAAGGGACATGGTGATGATGATGATGATGGTGATGATGAACATCTAGAATTAAAAATGCAACGTTTTTTAAATTTAAAAAAAAAAATAATAACCCGTTTCCTTTCTTTGAAAGTATTATGATTATTATGATTATTATGATTATTTTGTTAGCATTTCATTAATGCACCCGTGTCTTGAACGTTAAACACTAAGGTAAGCGCTTGAAGACGAAATATGAAATCAGCGGCTATTGAGATCAATGTAATTTATTTCCGAAATTGGTTTTAATTCCATCACCAATGTACAAAGTTTCGTTTTAAAACAAGCCCAACGTTTTCCGTTGTTAATAAAAAAAATTTTTTTTTTAAATTTGAAATTCCTTGTTTAAAAAATAATTGAAATAAGTCATATTATATTACAAATTCACACACACACGGCTTTTTGTTTTACGCAATTGATTGACATGTCTTCAACACACGTAGACTTAATGCATGCAGAGTTAAGCTCGGAATATACTGGACTGGACCAATCAAAAGATCATAACTTTTATATCTGGACTTGACCAAAAAAGGTAATAGATCTGGCATAGACCAACGTGTCTTACAACTAAAACTGACCAAAATATCTTTCATCTAACCTAGACCAACATATCTTTCATCTAACCTAGACCAACATATCTTTCATCTAGCCCAGACCAACAGATCTTACATCTAGCCCAGACCAACAGATCTTACATATAATATAGACCAGGCCTGCACAACTCAAAATGGAAGGCGGGCCGTTATACTTTATGAAAAACTTGTTCGGGCCAAAAAAGATAAGACAGGGGGAAGCTATTAAGAAAATATTTTAAAAAAGAATATTTCGTTACATCGCGGACCACAAAGTGGGTTCAGGTGGGCCGCATGGGGCCCACGGGCCGTATGCTGTGCAGGCCTGACCTAGACCAAAATATCTTACATCTAATTAAACCAGCGGTTCTCAAATTGTGGGTGGCAACCCCTTTGTGGGTCGAACGACCCTTACACAGGGGTTGCCTAAGACCAACGGAAAACACGTATTTATGAAGTCGCAACGAACATAGTTGTATTTTTGGGGGTCAACACAACCTGAGGAACTGTATTTAAGGGTCGCGACATTAGGAAGGTTGAGAACCACTGAACTCGACCAACATATCTTACATCTAACCTTGACCAAAATATCTTACATATAACCCAGACAAACAGATCTTACATATAACACAGAACAACATTTCTTACATCTACCGCCAGACCAACATATCTTACACATGGACTACCTCACTCAGATCTTACATCTGCACTAGTTCAACGGATCTAACATCTAGCGTAGACCAAAGGATAAAACGTGTAGCACATATCAATAGATCACACAACCAGCCCAGAATTATATGTCTTGTATCTGGAATAGATCAAAAGATCTAACATCTAGCTCAGATCAGCATATCTTATAGCAAAAAGAACGTAAATTGAGCGTAAACCAACACATCATAATGATGTTCATACATTCACGTGCTCTAAAAACCGAAGCATAACTTAACTTCATCGTCTTTCCTCAATGAAACCTCATGTTGACGATGACGCAACTGCAGCTAATTAAAAAGAAATACTCTTCAACCAGATAATTTAATGGTTTAACAAAACCGCCTCAAACTTAATGAAAACAACATCCAAGCAGCGGTTATGATCTGACACCATTAGAAGGGAATAAAAACTACATAATAAACGGCACGGACGCGTTCAAATAGCGAGCATCGTCTAGTTTTATTGGCCATGTTCACAGAGCTGATGGAGAAATCCTCATGTTTTTTTTATTATTGTATCGCCTGGTTACAGCAGCTAACGAACTAATAATGATGTACTCCGTCAGCTCTACATGAATCAATTTATCCCCATTCTAAGCTGGTAACCAGCAAGATGTGGTCGCTTTCGGACCTTAGACTCTGCTGGGATGACGTTTTATTGGTTTGAGGAAAGGGGTGGGTGGTTGGGGGGGGGGCGTGCGGGGGTTGTGTGTGTGGGGGGGGGGGAAGGAGGTATTATACTCGCCTAACTCAGCCATGTTTCTGATCAAGTCGATGAAGCCAAGAAAAGGATTTAATAGTGGGGTTAAATGAGTTCGCCGATGGGAGGAGGGGGGGGGGGGGTTAGCCGGAGTACGCAGCACATGCATTTTGCTTCTTTTGGAATTAATGGACTAAGAACGTACCAAAAACGCTAGTTTGAACTTCACATAACCCTAGATCACTCACATAATCTACAGAGATAAACTCTGATACGGTTGGTATTTACACTTGCAACACTTGAAGGTTTCAGTGTGACGGAATCATCAATCGACTTGAAGCAAAAATTAAGCTTCTATGCGCCTTTTCAGCTGGGAAGACTTTCTATCAAAAGTCGATTTTGTGACAGGTGGAACAAACAAATAAATAAAAACATAAAATAATATATTTTTGTCGAAGACGTGTTAAGCGCATTGAAAAGTAAAAAAATAATTTTAAAATTTCTTAAAATTAGTTACGCCAAGAAAGTGCAGTGCAGTGCAGAAGGGTAGTAAGGCACTCAGTGAAACTAAAGGATTCCAATGAAATAATGAAGAATCTTAATTTGTGATTGTTTTTTCCTAATTATTGAACATTTATTTCTGCACATGCCTTCTTTGCGTAATGAATTTTAAGAAAAATATTTTCTACTTTTAGTACGCTTAAAAGTGATTGATTGTTTTGAGTACTTATATAGCGCTCATTTCCACGCTATGATAGCACGCTCACGGCGCTCCGATGTCCGAAAATGTTCGAGAGGTTTCACAGTGATACATATATATATATATATATTACTTTCTACTTCTTAGTATGAAAATGTGAAACTGTAAATTATCAACTAAAGAAGGATTTAAAAAACAACAACAAAACAACTACGAAATTTTACAAAATCTGGCATATAGAAAATCACCTTTTCTTATTTCCTTATCTCTTATTCCTGGTAGGATTTCCTTCCAAGCTTGGCGACCATTTTGTATACTTGATTAATTGTAAGAGATCATTTAATAAAGAAAGTAAATTAGATAATGAGGGACTGATGGCGGATTGTTGGTTGAACCGTAATCTAAATAATCGGGAGAACAGCGTTAGAACAGGCAGTCAAGAACAGTCAAGGACAGTCAAGGACAGCCAAGGACAGTCAAGAACAGTCAAGGACAGTTTGTAATACCTAATATGACATGCTATTCTTCAGAACACGGTGTGGCGGTCAGTGTAACATGGCATTTAATATATACAAAAAAATATATAATAATGACGTGTCTATCAACTCCTATCAACTCCTAGAGTATGCTGCCGTTTTTTTCAACGAGATACGATCGACCCAAACCCCTTTTTAGATTCGATCAGCTTGGTTTTATAGTTGTTAAAAATATTAATTAAGGAGCGTAATCCTAAATCATGTATTGTCCAGTAATGAACTGGATTTTAGAAAGAAAAAAAAAAAGAAAATGAACAAAATATTAATGAAACTATTAGCCTACAATGGTTGACTTGAAATAAAAATAAAAAAAAACTCCATTTATTTTTCAATTTCATTTAGAGTCGCTAGCTAATGACTTCCAGAAGACCCCCTTTACAACAAGTTTTGGCTTTAATTATTTTCATTTTTCCAATCTTGAGAATAAGCCCCAAAACTTCTCAAAGTCTATTAGATTTTAACTTGTGTTAGCCTCCACGACAAATAGTGAACTATTTGTTAAACGCGTTCCGCTTTTGGTTCAATCACGACTTCGTGAGTCTCCGGGGACAACGGTTGTCTGAAGGGCAAAGAACTTCCCCCCTCTCTATCCGCCTGATGGTACTAACGCTAATGTATTTTTTTCGTAAGGTATAATAGTGCACTTTTAGCCAGCCCCTCGGCTTAAAAATTAT
This sequence comes from Omphiscola glabra, assembly GCA_964017045.1. Classification (NCBI taxonomy): domain Eukaryota; kingdom Metazoa; phylum Mollusca; class Gastropoda; family Lymnaeidae; genus Omphiscola; species Omphiscola glabra. Next base: position 47,461,291 of record OZ024794.1, on the reverse strand, counting down.
TTTGCACCAAAAAAAAAAAATTGAATATTTTTTTTGAAAAATGATTAAAAACATTTTAAAAAGGAGAAGAAAAAATAGCCATTGGATCTTTTATATTGCTACGGGGAGACGATAGGGATGTTATGCCTACAAGAATATGTTTGTGATTCGATCTGAACTGAGGGGAGAGATAATTAAAGCTATTTTCTTAAAATACACTTTCTGACACTTATTTTATGACATCGAAGACAAAGCCACTAACGTGGAGGAGCAATCAAAGGATTTTGAAAGATCTCTTTTAAACAAACAAAAACAAACAGATAACAACGCTGAAAGCCTTTCACAAATGTACATTAATTTACAACGTTGATAACATAAGATGTAAAACAGGGGGGACATGAAGGTCAGATGATACAAACGGACACAATCCACCACTACCACTCATGTTCACCGACCTCTCTATACGTGAACTGCGATGTTAGACGACCACAACAATACACCTAATCGAACGTCAGGATTCGATGTCTAGATCCATAAAGCTGAAATGTGAGGCGTCCTCCACCCCAACCCCCACTCCCCACCAAAAACAACCAAAAAAACAACAAAACAAAACAACTTCGTGTCTGTTGCACTACAGTACACCTGTACCAAGAGCAAGAGACTGGGCGTGTCAATTGCACTAAAGTACAACTCTACCAAGAGCAAGAGACTGAGCGTGTCAATTGCACTAAAGTACAACTGTACCAAGAGCAAGAGACTGGGCGTGTCTATTGCACTACAATACAACTGTACCGAGAGCAAGAGACTGGGCGTGTCTATTGCACTACAGTAAAACTCTACCAAGAGCAAGAGACTGGGCGTGTCTATTGCACTTCAGTAAAACTCTACCAAGAGCAAGAGACTGGGCGTGTCTTTTGCACTACAGTACAACTCCACCAAGAGCAAGAGGCTGGGAAGTTTGGAAGTACATTTGTTGATGGCCTGAGCTCCACGGGGAGCTGAAAAAGCAAAGAAGAAGAAGACCACGAGAACACAGCTTTTTTTAAAAAAAATGTCCTTAAAAATACGTTGCTATGTGCATTATGTTATTTATAAAAAAATCAAGCGAGAAATATCAACGCTGATCTACTAACACCGCGATATCACAGGGTCAAATGTGTTTTCTAAAACGAATGAAAAATTGTTCTCTTCCATTCTACTTCTTCAGATTCAAAGCGAGAATTATGTCACCTAATGATGGTTGATTGTTATTTTATCATTTTAATAAGTCATAGAATAAAAAAAAGTAATCAATAAGATGTAATGAGCAATAAGTCATCCCAGCCATCTTGTTAGGTCAACTTATAATTAACCAAGTAACGTGTTAAGGAAAGACATTTTAAACGACAGTTTTGGAACGATGCAGAGAACTTAACCCTTGAATACTCAAAGCCTCTGTGATTTTAAAATAATTTGTTAAAAATTTATTGAATGGAGTGCAACCACGGACTGGCATTCGATGAGCTGGAGTAGCGAAACAAAACCAACTTGGTGGAACCGCTGATTTACGCAAGAAGGCGGACTGAAGGTCAAAGCAGTTCTGCCATAGATCCAGAGGCAGGCTGCAAGTGACATTAGACACCTCCTCACCCCACATCCCTTTTGGCATCAGATCGTGTGTAGCGAGACGTTTGAGGTCGTGCAACAACGCGTCTCGCATTAGCCGGAAGTTGTGTTTGTGAAGAGCAATCACTCTTGTGGACACGGCCAATTTAACACATTAGATGCCACGCGCCGCGCCATTTTTCACACTTAGAGCTGCTAGCAGTGCTGACCTTTTCAAGAGTGGCGAAATCGGGCGCCGAGCGAGTTGGGCGCCGATCGATTTTGGGGCGCCAAAAGCATATCATATTTCATTTTTAAAAAAAAATTAACAGTTTATTTTCATTTGAAGGGGGTGCTCTAAAAATACCTTTTTTGGGAAGAGGAGGGGGGGGGGGGGAGAAAGAGGGTGGCGTTGCGACAAAATGACTAAGGATGAAAGAGACGGATAGTAATCGAAGCGAATTAGTCAGTGTCTTCCGCGCACGGCAATCTATTTTATGTCTTAACCCCATCCCTTTTATACATTTAGAGAATACTGAATGCTAGCTTTTGATTACATTTAAGAATGATCCATTTGACCGGTTTTTTTTTTTATTATTGAGTTTTTCAACAGTTTTTGACGTTGATTTTCTGCGTGGGAAAAAAATCATTTTCTTTGTTTAACTTGGTCTTTTTAAAATGTGGCAATGTGCCACTTACTGTAACGGGATCTATGTATAATTTTGTATATGTGGCTGAATGCCACCCATGTTGCTGAATGCCACCCATGTTGCAGGGTGCCACCTATGGGGCAAAGAAAACACGCTCCTGTGGCACACGAGGTTTTCTGTGAAGCGTGCTCAGAGTCACTGAGCTGGGTGGGTCTGTCCCACCACTGAGCGGGGTGAGTCTGTCCCACCACTGAGCTGGGTGGGTCTGTCCCACCACTGAGCTGGGTGAGCCTGTCCCACCACTGAGCTGGGTATACCTGTCCCACCACTGAGCTGGGTGGGTCTGTCCCACCACTGAGCTGGGTGGGTCTGTCCCACAACTGAGCTGTGTGGGTCTGTCCCACCACTGAGCTGGGTGGGTCTGTCCCACAACTGAGCTGTGTGGGTCTGTCCCACAACTGAGCTGTGTGGGCCTGTTCCACCACTGAGCTGGGTATGCCTGTCCCACGGGGAACTGGTAAAACAGCTCATGACGTGGACATAATTTGCCACTACATAAGCCAGGGGAAATTTGAACCCGGGGCCCTTGTAACGTTGAGCTGTGTTACGAAGTGTGGACATTGGATGATATTGTGTGTGAAGAATGTTCTACGGATTGTACCTCTACAATTAAACGCTATAGTTCTCATGAACTGCATTTGTTTGTTTCATTTAACCTGTAACCACCCGGCTACAATAATTAAACTATACATTGACATCTTCCTACATTTTGTTCATTTCTTGAACCAGGGGAATCATTTGTGGGGCGGGAGATTGAACACTTATCAAAACTATTATTTAAAATAATTTGGACGATCATACACATAATAAGTTTCCGTGATCCTCAAGAGGGCGTTGATTTCAATATTTGAGAACCACGTTTTAATCTAACGCTGATGATAATGTCATTCATTCGATTCGGGAACGTGTTGCTTTCTTTTTTAAACAAACAATTGGGGGAAAATTAGAATGTTTAAACAAACACGGGACTTGCATTCGTCCCGTGTTAGTGAGACAAATGTGTAGTTCGTTAGTCGCACTCCCAGTGAGTGACTTAAAAAGAAGAGTGCAATCTTAGAGCGGCGATCTCTTGTGCACTTTTCATATGGGGAAACTTGAACAATGGTGTTTCTTCAACCTAAATGTCAGTAGTGTTCACCTTTTTACACGCCCTCTGGCGGTTTAACACACATTTAAACTTAGGTCTTGCCAACTAGGGGGGGGTCTTTCTTCCAAAATGGCCTCCCATTAGCTTTCGCTGATGTTGGCTTTCAAATCCCTTTCTTGCGTACGGGGATCATATTTTTCTTGGGGTAACCTGTGACCTCGGGGGGGGGGGGGGGGGGGTGTTGTTTGGGGGAAAAGCCTTACCATCCAAAGTAAAAGACGAAACGATAAGTGAAAATTGACCGAAAGACACGCTTTCCTAATGAGCGCAGAAGATATTCATTAGTGTAACTTATGTAGCGTGCTGTATGTGATGGACGTAACGAAAGCTCACCGTTGTGTTAATGGGGAATAGAGGGTGAAATATTTGTGAACAATAAAGGACAAAAGTACCAGAAGTGTGTTTGTTAACGTGTCTCTCTTTTTTGATGTTCATCAAAAAAAAAAAAAAAAAAGGAAGAAGAAAACAAACAACAGATTTTTGGTGAGTAAGAAACTACTAAAAAATAATAACAACAAAAATTTAAAATTGACGCGTTCGACCTATGAAAGAAACAAGTGATTTGTAAGTATTAATTTCATCATCATGGCACACTAATATTTCTGAGATGAGTGGATAGCTCTCAGGACAACAGGATTTTAAAAGAAAAATGATGTATCATAAAACTTGTCACATGAAACACTGAAATTGCATTTGACAGCCAGCATATATGTTTCAATGTATCGCCCTTGACAGCCTTTGACAGCCTGCATGTGTTCCAATGCATCGACTTTGACAGCCAGCATGTATTTCAATGTATAGACTTTAAAGTTGCGATTTATCTGGTGTCCACATGTTTTAATCAGAGAAAAGAATCTTTCATTGGGAGGATGTATTCCCCATCTAGGGAAAAGCACGCAGTTCGTACAAAACAGCACAGCCCCGGGACATTTCATTACCTTTCGGGGACCCCTGGAGGGGAAATGCGAAAATAGGGACGCCTGGTCACCGTAAGTTACGTTGGAGTATAAGACCCATCCGTTTTTTTTTTTTTTTGTCTTCAGTTTTGCCCCGGACCACATTGATCAGACATGCATTGATTCGCTACTGCACAATAACATGATACACTTTTTGATGCATCGTTCTAATGCCTTACTACGATAAAGGACTTCATACACAGGACTAAGAAATGATCATGACTATAACGTGTTTTATGGATTGCTAGGGACTTGTTTTTATGTTGGTTTTTTTTTGGTTGCGTGTATGCATCGTTAGCGCACATTTTGCGCACGTCATGCGCAAGGCGATTAATTTTTCTATACGGGACCGGCTTCTCTTATCGAGTCCTGTTTTAGAATTGACAATTATCACGTTTTTTTGCAGGAAGCATATAGCGTATAAAATAATATATTGATTTTCTTATTTAATAAAACAAACTTTTCAGCTGCAGGAATTAAAGCAAGCCAGAGGAAAGAGTTCATTCCTGGAATAACACGAGAAGCTTAAAGTTTGAGACAGAGAGAGTGTATTTCTGTGAGAGACAGTGAGTGAGTGAGTTAGAGATTAAGTGAGGGAGAGAGAAAGAGTGAGAGAGAGAGAGAGAGTAGAATAAAGGTATTCAGCAGTGGGAGGAATGCATTCTATTCTACTCTGCTCTGATTAAGACATGAGCATGTTCTTAAGGCGTCGATGCCACAAAATAGCCGTCTCTGAGAAAATCAGGGAGAAAATCTGTCTATATTGGCTGTGTGTTAAAGGGACGGTCGGGGCCTGGGGGGGGGGGAGACTGGGTTGGGTTGGCGGGAGGCTATTACGTTGCGATTGGTGGAGGTGTAGGGGTGTTTATGATATCATTCAGGCCTGCTGGGCTCATCACGAGACCAATGGCGCTCCAGTGATTCTCATTAGCAGCCAATAACGAGTAATTTATAGTCTAGCCACTTACATGGTCTGGGAACAGGTGTGCTGTTGGGGTTCACAGTCGTGTCTGAAATAGAAGAGGCAACGAGAGGTGAGTTGGCGGTTTATATAGGGATGGGGGAATAAGGAGGGTGAATGGAAAGACGAGGGACATAAGAGGTGAAGAGGATAAACCAACTCATAACACAGAGGTTAGAGAAAGATATAGACAGACAGACTTACAGACGACAGACAGACAGATGGATGGACGGACGGACGGACGGATGGACGGAGGGACGGACGGACGGACAGACAGACAGACAGACAGACAGACAGACAGACAGACAGACAGACAGACAGACAGACAGACAGACAGACAGACAGACAGACATACAGATAGATAGATAGAAGAGTGAGTTATTAGACCAAGAGAGAGATACGAAAGAGAGAAAGATAAAAAGCGAGAGAGATATATAGAGAGAGATTAAAGGAGCGAGAGACATGAGAGAGAGAGAGAGCGAGTGAAAAGGAATGGGACAGAGAGAGAGCGAGTGAAAAGGAATGGGACAGAGAGAGAGCCAGTGAAAAGGAGTGGAAGAGAGAGAGAGAGCATGTGATTTGACCAAAAGAGAGATAAAGAGGTATGAATATAGTGAGGAAATGAAGAGTAAATGAGAGAGAGGAAGGGAAGAAGCAATTTGTAACAATGACTGCGGAGAAAGTAAGGGTCATTATCCGACAACTTTGTAATAACTAAGTGCCGGGTGTTCCAACAGTGCAGAAAAACATTGGATTGGAACTAAAGCAACGATGAAGCACGTGTAAAACACATGCTGAGGGCAGGGGTTGTAAATCTGTATTGACGCATGTGAGAGTCAATTTGCAGTTATTCATGCGTACTTTTTTTGTCTTCTATCATTCATTTTTTTTTAGCGTTGGGAGGTCAGCGGCGAGCTTCAGCTAGCTGAATAGCTTTGAGGGTCCGACACACATTTCCTGTTTTAATGACCGTGAGCAGGTTAAAAAGTATGAATAGAAAGCTTAGTAAAACATAAATATAAAAAAATCCCCCCAAAAATAAACGAATCACAAATACTTACAAATGAACACCCCCCCACCCCACACACACAAAAAACACTCTAAAAATTAACATATCCCCCTCACAACCCCCCCCCCCCCCCCAAAACAACAAACAAAAAAAAAATATAAAAAAAAAAAACCAAAAGCATACAAATAAATGAATCCAAAAAAAAAAAAAAAATAACGAACCCCCCCACCCCCATATTTTTTTATTTTTAAAAATCTAACCGAAGACTAATCCTAAAAATTAGGCACACTTTTGCACCGTTTATTCACCGTTGATAACAGGATTTAATATGAAAGAGAAAGCCTGATTAGAACAAAAGATAATTTAAATTTTATTGGGACATTAAGAATGATTTTGACAGGTATGAACTAATCTCTCCTGATAACTGGCGTCCCGTTAAACTGAATTATTTTGAAAATCAGATTTGCGGTTATCAGTAAAACGAAACATAAAAATAATCTGTTCATTTTGACACAACAGTAATGGATTTAACTTTATTAGTTTTTAAAAAAAAAATATAGGCCTATATATTTTCGTATAAAAATTGAAAATTGAAATTCTTCATATTATTTATATAAAAAAAAATTAAACAAACAGTGATACTGTAACTATAATATAGCATGAAATAGGTTTTCGCTGATGCTATCGTGTCTATCCGTATCGCACTCTGAATCTTAGATCAGATGGTGTCAGGTATCATAGTGGAATGGTGTTTTCCCCGGATAAACAAAATGTTTTTTTTTTTTTTTTTTTTTTTTACATAGGCGGCTTCCGGTTAGAATGAAATCGGAAGCCACCTAGTTTTTTTGCAGACGTCTATACTCTGTAATATATATCACTTTAACAGGTTTGCATAAGTGTCGATCGCATTATCGCTGTCTAATCACTCATAATTGATATAGGTTCTACAGCACGTGCCGTTGCGGGCGCTAAGTAGCTACCGCACTCTGCACAGGGGTCAAGTGCTGGTACCGAAACTGTGGTTCCGAGCGGTTATAAAAATATATTTCAAACCCAAGCGTACGTTCATTGTAACACTTGGTGTGCTGGATTCATATAAGATACCACGTCTGTCTGACCATGCTGCGCGGAAGGGACATTTGGGATTGCATTTGAGAAACTGGTAACCGGTTTTAACCGGTTTGAAAACCGGATTCGTAAAACCAGTAACCAGCTAGGAGAAAAAAGACGTTTCGAACTTAAATTGCTATGACTCTCCCGTTAATTGCTATAACTCACCCGTTAATTGCTATGACTCACCCGTTAATTGCTATGACTCACCCGTTAATTGCTATGACTCACACGTTAATTGCTATGACTCACCCGTTAATTGCTATGACTCACCCGTTAATTGCTATGACTCACCCGTTAATTGCTATGACTCACCCGTTAATTGCTATGACTCACCCGTTAATTGCTATGACTCACCCGTTAATTGCTATGACTCACCCGTTAATTGCTATGACTCACCCGTTAATTGCTATGACTCACCCGTTAATTGCTATGACTCACCCGTTAATTGCTATGACTCACCCGTTAATTGCTATGACTCACCCGTTAATTGCTATGACTCACCCGTTAATTGCTATGACTCACCCGTTAATTGCTATGACTCACCCGTTAATTGCTATGACTCACCCGTTAATTGCTATGACTCACCCCGTTAATTGCTATGACTCACCCGTTAAATTGCTATGACTCACCCCGTTAATTGCTATGACTCACCCCGTTAAATGCTATGACTCACCCGTTAAATTGCTATGACTCACCAGTTAATTTGCTATGACTCACCCGTTAAATGCTATGACTCACCCGTTAATTGCTATGACTCACCCGTTAATTTGCTATGACTCACCCGTTTAATGCTATGACTCACCCCGTTAATTGCTATGACTCACTCGTTAATTGCTATGACTCACCCGTTAATTACTATGACTCACCCCGTTAATTGCTATGACTCACCCGTTAAAGTGCTATGACTCACCCGTTAATTGCTATGACTCACCCGTTAATTGCTATGACTCACCCGTTAATTGCTATGACTCACCCGTTAATTGCTATGACTCACCCGTTAAATTGCTATGACTCACCCGTTAATTGCTATGACTCACCCGTTAATTGCTATGACTCACCCGTTAAATGCTATGACTCACCCGTTAATTGCTATGACTCACCCGTTAATTGCTATGACTCACCCCGTTAATTGCTATGACTCACCCGTTAATTGCTATGACTCACCCGTTAATTGCTATGACTCACCCCGTTAATTGCTATGACTCACCCCGTTAATTGCTATGACTCACCCGTTAATCGACGCACTGAAATGTTTAAAAGTACAGATCATTGATTCATATGTCATGCTTTACGTCCACGCAGCTACATAATTAATGAGTAGCGGGGTGCCACAAGGTTGTATTGTCTCCCCTGTCCTGTATACAATGATAGCCAGAGCCCAAGGAACACAGTTCCAATCATTACATTTTGCTGATGACACCACCATCGTTGGCTGAAAGGGGAAAACTTATACCGCAACTTAGTTACAACTTGTCTACAGTTGCACGTCTACAAAACGAAAGAAATGGTTGTCGATTTTCATAGGGCGAGTAACTCAATAGCACATCTTAGTATCAGAATCAAAGTTTAGAGCAAGTAGAGACATTAAGTACCTAGGTGTTCCGTGGAGAGCAAGTAGAGACATTAAGTACCTAGGTGTTCCGTAGAGAGCAAGTAGAGACATTTAAGTACCTAAGTGTCACCACGAAATTAAGGACCTAAGTGTCACCACGAAATTAGGGACCTAAGTGTCACCACGAAATTAGGGACCTAAGTGTCATCATGACATTAAGGACCTAAGTGTCATCCTGACATTAAGGACCTAAGTAACATCATGACATTAAGGACCTAAGTGTCACCACGACATTGATGACCTAACTGTCATCATGACATTAGGAGCTAAACTGTCACCATGACATTAGGAGCTAAACTGTCACCATGACATTAGGAGCTAAACTGTCACCATGACATTAGGAGCTAAACTGTCACCATGACATTAGGAGCTAAACTGTCACCATGACATTAGGACCTAAGTGTCACCATGACATTAAGGACCTAGGCGTCACCATTAATAATAAGCTGACATTGCATGAACTCGGCTAAATTCGTTATAAAAAAAAATTTAAACAAAGACCTTTCTATTTTATTTTTAAAAAATTGACATTTTCGGCGAAAACAAACCAGTTGTTAACCTATTCCACACAGTGCAACAATTGTAAGCCTACTCAACTGCAGTCCTACTTCCGGCAACAACATAGGAGATCTCTAAACGTTTTTTTTTTTTTTAATTTTTTTTTTACTGTGCCCTGTTTCTTGCTCTTACTTCTGTTTGTCTTGTTTCGCTGAAGAAGGCTCTAAGCCGAAACGTTCACATCTTATTGTCCTGTCATTTGATTCAAGCTTCAACGTACCCTGCTCTACTAATTCATTTACACAGCTTGAATGCAGTCCATCAATTATTTGCTTTTTAATTAGACCAAACTAAACACTTCAGTGAAAGAACTATTTGAAGCAAAATGTTGTCAACTAAAATCTGTATTTTCGGATGATACATATAAAAATTCTTTTTTACCCCAGTATGTATGAATTTACCAGCGTGTTCCCCCCCCTGCCCAAAAAAAACCAGTCCAGCGGTTCTCCACCTGTGGGTTGCGACCCCTTTAAGGGTCGAATGACCCTTTCCCGGGAGTCGCCAAAGACCATCGGAAAACAAAATATACTCTACAGTTATGAAGTAGCAACGAAAATAATTTTGTGGTTGGGGGGGGGGGGGTCGCCACAACATGAGGAACTCTATTAAAGGGTTACGGCATGAGGAAGGTGGAGAACCGCTCCCCCAGTCGATACCAAATCTAAATGATCCCCAATTAAGTCACGTTTTTCATCAAAGGTGTTAATTTTTTTGGGGTATATGGTGGCTAATTATTTTTACACTAAAGAAATACTTTATATGTCTTGTGTTTAAAATGTCTAATTGTCAGATGTTGTTTTGGTCAAATGATGTCTTTACTTATGCGCTGAAAAGGGATTTGTACGATGTAATTTAAAAAACGAAACATTTCCATTTATTTGGATCAATAGCGGAATCTTATCTTTTCTTCAATCTACGCCATATTTGAAAGAAAATTAAACTGTTCAATCCAACAACGCAATTTAGACCAGAGGGGTTCTTACGATGTCCCGTAGCAGATAGAATTCCCGTAGCAGATATAATGTCCCGTAGCAGAAAGATTGTCCCGTAGGAGATCGAATGTCCGGTAGCAGATAGATTTCACGTAGCAGATATAATGTCCGGTAGCAGATAGAATGCCCGATAGCAGATAGAATGTCCGGTAGCATATAGAATGCCCGATAGCAGATAGAATGTCCGGTAGCAGATAGAATGCCCGATAGCAGATAGAATGTCCGGTAGCAGATAGAATGCCCGATAGCAGATAGAATGTCCGGTAGCAGATAGAATGCCCGATAGCAGATAGAATGTCCGGTAGCAGATAGAATTCGTCGGAAAAAGTGAGTATCTCTGAGAGAACCGTGAGTTGTGAACAGTGTGTATCTCTGAGAGAACCGTGAGTTGTGAACAGTGTGTATCTCTGAGAGAACCGTGAGTTGTGAACAGTGTGTATCTCTGAGAGAGACGTGAGTTGTGAACAGTGTGTATCTCTGAGAGAACCGTGAGTTGTGAACAGTGTGTATCTCTGAGAGAACCGTGAGTTGTGAACAGTGAGTATCTCTGAGAGAACCGTGAGTTGTGAACAGTGTGTATCTCTGAGAGAGTCGTGAGTTGTGAACAGTGTGTATCTCTGAGAGAACCGTGAGTTGTGAACAGTGTGTATCTCTGAGAGAACCGTGAGTTGTGAACAGTGTGTATCTCTGAGAGAACCGTGAGTTGTGAACAGTGTGTATCTCTGAGAGAACCGTGAGTTGTGAACAGTGTGTATCTCTGAGAGAACCGTGAGTTGTGAACAGTGTGTATCTCTGAGAGAACCGTGAGTTGTGAACAGTGAGTATCTCTGAGAGAACCGTGAGTTGTGAACAGTGTGTATCTCTGAGAGAACCGTGAGTTGTGAACAGTGAGTATCTCTGAGAGAACCGTGAGTTGTGAACAGTGTGTATCTCTGAGAGAACCGTGAGTTGTGAACAGTGAGTATCTCTGAGAGAACCGTGAGTTGTGAACAGTGTGTATCTCTGAGAGAACCGTGAGTTGTGAACAGTGTGTATCTCTGAGAGAACCGTGAGTTGTGAACAGTGTGTATCTCTGAGAGAACCGTGAGTTGTGAACAGTGTGTATCTCTGAGAGAACCGTGAGTTGTGAACAGTGAGTATCTCTGAGAGAACCGTGAGTTGTGAACAGTGAGTATCTCTGAGAGAGTCGTGAGTTGTGAACAGTGTGTATCTCTGAGAGAACCGTGAGTTGTGAACAGTGAGTATCTCTGAGAGAACCGTGAGTTGTGAACAGTGAGTATCTCTGAGAGAACCGTGAGTTGTGAACAGTGTGTATCTCTGAGAGAGTCGTGAGTTGTGAACAGTGAGTATCTCTGAGAGAACCGTGAGTTGTGAACAGTGTGTATCTCTGAGAGAACCGTGAGTTGTGAACAGTGAGTATCTCTGAGAGAGTCGTGAGTTCTGAACAGTGTGTATCTCTGAGAGAACCGTGAGTTGTGAACAGTGTGTATCTCTGAGAGAACCGTGAGTTGTGAACAGTGAGTATCTCTGAGAGAACCGTGAGTTGTGAACAGTGAGTATCTCTGAGAGAGTCGTGAGTTGTGAACAGTGAGTATCTCTGAGAGAGCCGTGAGTTGTGAACAGTGAGTATCTCTGAGAGAGCCGTGAGTTGTGAACAGTTAGTATCTCTGAGAGAGCCGTGAGTTGTGAACAGTGGGGTTTGAGATAACATGGACTGCGTGCTCCATGTTGGTTAAAACGCGATATCCGGGATTTGGTTTGGAAAATAAAAAGAGGAGTGTTGGGGGGGGGGGGGAGTGGACTTAAGAGAAGGTAAGTTATCAATTATTTTAGGGTGCCCACTTTATGGAATAGATTAGGAATCATTGATCAAATGTTTGTTTCCAGCTGATTGGCTCTGTTCACCTTTTGAGGAACGCTGACCTAGACAACAATCCGAAGACCCCAATCAAATTTTTAAACGAAAAACTAAAAAAAGAAAAAAAAAATTGTTCAACCATGTGAAGACCTCAGTGGAAAAACCAGACACGTAGCATTTTGAAAGATTTTGAGAAAAGTGTATTTTTAAGTTTGAAAGTATCCAACATTTTCACATTTAAAAATAAACTGCTACAATTTTGCTTGTATTTAGTGATACCACTTGACTTTCCAAATACATAATTTACTAAATAAATATTTTGTGACAATTTACTATACATTTTTACAGCTTATTACCAGGCTGACCCAAACGTGTGACTTGTCTGCTGTTTTAAAATGAAAATTGATTTTTTTTAATTGATCTATATGTTATGGCTTTGATTTATGAACTGTTCACTGTCACAACTATTATCGCTTATCACAACGTTAGGCAAATAAAACAACAACAACAACAACAAAACAACAAAAAACAACAATAAAAAACACTAAACAAATGTATCTAGACTTAATAATTATTTTTAAAAAAAAATAAAACAATTCCAAGAAATTGAAACTAAATTTCACAAATCATATTTCAGTCTTAATTTGATGCAAAATTTGATAGCAACTGTTCGCGGAACAATTTTGGTTATCTTAAACAGGGCTTTTTTCAAGTGTTCATTGTATGCCACTAAATTTGTATCCACCACATGTGACCTGTATTTTGACATTATGGATCACGTGGCAGAGAATCTCCTTCACCAAACTTCAGCCGTCCATTCGCTTAGAGCAGGCCTGCAAAACACACAGCCCGCCAGCACCCACTTTGCGGCCCGCGAAGTAACAAAATATTTATTATTATTATTATTTTCTTAATAGCTTTCCCCACTGTTCTATCTTTCGGCCCGTACACATTTTTTCATAAAGTATTACGGCCCGCTTTACATTTTGAGTTGTGCGGGCATGGTTCAGAAGATGGTATTTCATGCTCAAATTAGTTATGACGGTCCTTGGACGCAATTTAAGGGTCAATATTTTGTAGGAGATAGAGGAACTCTAGCTAAACATCTAAAATATACCATGCAAAAAAAATAAAAAAATTAGTTGAAATAAATATTTAAAAAAATAATTTGTGAGACTACTTTAAATACCGACGTGACTTAACAGAAAAAACGAAGCTGCAGAGTCCAAGTCTAACATTGTTTTACTAAAAATGAATCATACTAATGTTTCTCACTTCTGTAAATAGATTATATAAAGCAGGAGTTCTTAATCATTTGCAGAGGCAACGTACCCCGTCTAGTTTTCAAAACATTTCCAGTATCCACGACCCCCCCCCCCCCTCACACCCCAACAAAACAATTTTTTATTTTTATTTAAAGGAATATATACGAAAATAAAATGTATGTGCTTTCCGCAATCGTTGCTCTGGCTGATCGGTTAAGAATCCCTGTTTTAAAAAAAATTCGGAAAAAAAAAGGAAACTGTACAGTCGATCATCAATATTTTTTGTTTGCAAATAAAATTGTCTATTGAACCGGCTTCTATAGCTTATAGCTGGAGCAGGAACTATTTTTAGACTCTACAGCCCCGGGCGTAATAAAAGAACCAAATATATTTATCTGAAAAAAAAACTATTAACAAGACTTCAACTGAATCAGACGATGACCAAAAAGGCTAGCCACATCAGATGTTAATAATGGACTAATTACGTGTTTTCTGAAGGTCACCTTTCACCGTGAGCAGCACGTGATGGCGTAGGTGTTTGAACTGTGAGCTGACCTGGCACTCGTAGACGCCGGCGTCGGCCAGCCTGACCTGGTGGATGATGAGGTTCCAGTTGGTGCGGCCCGGCTGGTGTTCAATGATGATCCGGTCGCTATTCTGAAACGTTTCCGTCCCGACGGTCAGCGGGTACTCCTCGGTCGCCTTCCTCCAGATCACCTGCAAGGAGAAGGGAACATTATTTGACTGCGAGACTCTCTGCAATAGCGGTTCTCATCCTGTGGGTCGCGACCCCTTTGGCGGTCGGAACTACCTTTTCACAGGGGTCGCCTAAGAACATCGGAAAACACACATACTCTACAGTTATGATGTATCAATAAAAAATATTTTTGTGGTTGGGGGTCGCCACAACACGAGGAACTGTATTAAAGGGTCGCGGCATTAGGAAGGTTGAGAACCACTGCTCTACAACTATTTGAAGCGTCTTTACGTCAATGAATTAACAGTCTGGAAAAGATCGGAAAAGTCTCTTGCCCTGCCTTATAATAAATTATAGATGCTTTCTAGCGTCCGCAGTATATGTCAAATACATTTTTTATAAGTACCTAAACGTCATTATTTGATAATAAATAGATTGTGACATCTAAAGTATTTTAAATTCCCGAAGTTCAACTGCTCGTCAGTCATCCTGCTTATCTATGGGTGCGCACTCAAACACACTGAATTTTACTGGGAATATCCGAATTCCTGGAAGCTCTGTCAGGTGAGCGCGCTGCTCTCAAATTCACACAGACACTCATGGATACCCCAACTAAGACTTGATAACGTTTAGGGAAATATTTCGTTGCTGGCTGGGGGCAACGCAACCTTGTTGCGCGTATACCCATATGGGAAGAGGTGCGTCATCGAAAAAAATACTTTCAGATGCACGGACTTTGAGGTGTTCTTTTGCCCACATGGACCATGTAGCATATCACTTTTTTCAATGTCTTAAAAGCCTAGGATCTGTGTCCTTATATGGTATTCCAGCAAAAACTGCTGATCAATGATTTCCACACTTCTTAGCTTATCGTTACCAAGTATAAAAGACGGGTTGACAATGTGTTAGATCTCGTTTTTGAAACCATTTGGCATGGACATGTGTTCGTTTGTATACGTGATCAAGCGCACGACGGGGGGGGGGGGGGAGGGGGTAGCGAATGAGAGCGCATCATGAGGCACAATGAGAGCGGGGCGGAGCAGATCCACACTGGAATTATATTATAAGATACATTCGAATTGGTAAAAAAACAACAACACAACTTGATTAGAATTTTGAAATTGGAGACTGTTATCAAGTAGAAGTTTATAATGTCAGAGGCGTAGGTAGGGTTAATGGGGCTCGGGGCGAACCAAGTTTTTTGAGTCCCTTTCCACGAAAAAAAAAATTTGCAATTGGCGGAAAATGCCACCCATCCGTATTAGTGACAAAAGTGCCGTCCTGGGCGGACAGCCCCCTCCGCACCCACTTTCCTACGCCTCTGGTATAAATGAGATTGTTTAACGTATAAATAAGTAAGATCATTAACTTCGTCTGACGTCTTCAAGAGATGCCAGTTTCTCCTATCGGTAGCAATATTTACTGCTTCGCCTATAAGAGAATAACTGGATGCTATTTTTAACCAAGACTAAACAGTGGTTTATTTTTAGTCTCTTTAGAACACAAATAAGACCACACTACCCCCCCCCCCCCTTCAAAGCAAATGTCGCGACCACACATAAGAGCATCATCATTCCCCTATAGCCCTATTAATTCATTAGAGCAACGAAGCTCGCCAAGAGTAAACAGATGACCACTTATTCCAAATATCAAAGAATTCATTTTTTTTTTAAAGGTAAAAAAAAAACAAGTAGGCTGAAAAACTATGTAACACTTTTAAAAATCAACATTTTTTTTAAAAAGCAAATTAAATGTATAAAAATGGCGATGCTCATCACATTTTCAATGAGATTCCAGTGTAATCGTGAGAAATGTGATACGTGATCGCAAAACAACATCCAAAAAAATAATGTTTGATCCGTGAAGATCAAAGGGGAAAGTGCTTCTAAAATTTACAATTTTGTTTCCGCCCAGGCTATTTATAGACATAATAGCGGGATGATGACAAGGAAAAGAAAAAAAAAAGCTAGGAATTGATCAAGATAGATTTCTACCTGACAACCCCATTCTTTACTAGAGACTGATTGAAGATACTAAAAAATAATTTCACTATGACAGGAAACCGTACAGAGGACATGAACTTTCTGTGCAGAGTACATACACTTAGTGTGCAAAGTATATGCACTTACTGTGCTGAGTACATGCACTTATTGTGAAGAGTACATCCACTTTTTGCGCAAATACAACAGTATTTACTATCCGTGTTCATAAAATGAGTTGGCCGGGGGGGGGGGGGGGGGAGGAGATAGAAACTTGACACTTTGAATCAATAATTCTGTTCGACTCCTGCTCCAGCGAAAAATCCTCCAACTCTATACTTCCAGCCCTCACAACTTGTTCCAACTTTATATCAATCACTCTAACTCGGCAAGCGTAAGGTTAGGCAACTGCTAATCAAATTACCTCCATCGATCTGACTTAAAGGCTGCCACCGCAACTAGCGCAGTTTTCAACTACCACCACATCCCTAGGTTAAAGGCTACCATCGAAACTAGTGCAGTTTTTAGCTGCCACCACAGCCTATAGGTTTAAGGCTACCATCGTAACTAGTGCAGTTTTTAACTGTCAGCACATCCCTGGGTTTAAGGCTACCACCACAAGTAGTGCAGTTTTTAAATACCCAAAAGCTCTAGGTGAAAGGCTACCATCATAACTAGTGCAGTTTTTAACTACCACCAGATCCCTAGGTTAAAGACTACCATCGCAACTAGTGCAGTTTTTAGCTGCCACCACAGCCCCATAGGTTTAAGGCTACCATCATAGCTAGTGCAGTTTTTAACTACCATCATAACTAGTGCACTTTTCAATCTACTAACCTTCCCGTACTTATAAACAAGATTGGTAACTCACAAAATATCAATATTTGTCCACCCTTTTCCTCCCCTTATACATAGCCCAATGCTATAATTAAAAACAATCATATTCGGTTATCCCTCCCTCAAGCTACGGAATGACCTTCAACATTTTGCTGTCGTAAGCCTATTCATTACCAGGTAGTCAATGCTACTTAAAAAAATATAAAGAAATTCTGAAATTTTTCTTGCCTGCCAGTTTCGGAAATGATTTTTGCTTTGAGACGAGATCGGAACAAAGATCTCATGTAATTGAACGTGTAATAAAAGTTGAGTCGGAAAGTCTTGGATGTAATTTCTCGTCTGTACCGAGGATGGAAGAGGTACGAAACACGCAATTACCGCGATAAGATTTCTAGGAGAATATTTTCGAAGTGAGTCTCAGTGTTACTAACGATAAGCTCGTCTCTAAACCTTTTACGTTAAGTTTGAAATAAACTGATTTTGTAATTAAGAAAAAAAATAAATTAAAAAAGGCAATTATTTAGCGTTTTAGACAGCATTAAAATATTGTCATTCAAAAAAGGTGACTAGAATGTCCGTGAAATAAATGCTGAATTTCATGTAATACTAAATCTCATGTAAATACTTAAATCTCAAGTAAATGCTGAATTTCTTTCGTTTTTTGGGTAGGTCTACGCCAAACGTTGTTCATATAATGTGCATGTCAAGGTAGCCTATAGATTTTACATACTGTACTGGATGCAAGGGACCACCCATGGCCCCCGTCTATGTCTGAAATTTATACATACATGTGAGCTTAGAGAGTGCGTTTTGTTAATGACACCAGAAGAATTGTTCTAAACCTTGGCGTTTGGTCCCACTGTGAGGCACTCCGTGAATCGGGACAACCGTCCTTGATTTTTTTGGCCCTCATCATAAAACCTGGACACCCGTCCTGATTCGGGTGCTGATTAGAACAGACATTTCGGGGTTTTTTTGACCGTGCTGCTGGTTGGACCATCTGTACCTGACAGCGCTCTGCGGTTTGCGGGATTCAAGATGTGCGGTAGAGGGAGCTTGATGCGCTTTCAGTGTTCATTCAGGAGGCAGTTTGAAATTTTGGCAGCCGTTCCCATGTTTCCAACCCACCAACTTGGCAAAGAAACATTTTATATAAACCCCACCCCCTTTACCTCTCTCCCCCAAACAAAAACAAAAACAAAAACACAAGCAAAACATCCCCCCCCCCAACCCAACAAAAAATCCCTCCGAAAAATATCAAAAGTTTTTTTGTTTTTTTTACTGAATCGCTTGATAAACCTAAATATTTTAAAAACCCTTGTTTTCTCTACTACAATCAATTCATAATGCCTGAAGCTAATGCAATTTTTAGAATATTCATTTACACTTATAAAAAGCATTTGGGATGTCTACGTTGTTTCTGTGCTATAAAAGAGCCGTGCCGTCGCTTACAAAACCCAACGTTTTCAAACTGATTTTATTGGCAAATCTGTTGTTCTTGATTTAACATCGTCGGCGGTCTGATAAGACACGACCTGCGCCATACATCAGCCACCACCCTGAGCTACCATTGAGCTCGGCTGGAAATTTTCTCATGTGAACAATCTTAACTCACGGCGTCC
This sequence comes from Omphiscola glabra, assembly GCA_964017045.1. NCBI lineage: Eukaryota > Metazoa > Mollusca > Gastropoda > Lymnaeidae > Omphiscola > Omphiscola glabra. The sequence goes on along the minus strand of OZ024794.1, from coordinate 47,442,412 downwards.
GTACAAAATCTGTCCTGAACGGCTGCCGTTGCGTGAAAAATGGCTTTAAAATATCTGGTCGCTCTGAATCGGTGGTTCTCGCGTTGTTGGTGCGCGCGCCTTTACTTTTAATGTTTCACCCCTTTACGTAATCTGGTGCAAATGGAAGCTTATTTAAATTTTGAAACTCGTCCTCCACACCCCCCCCCCCCAACCAGTGACTACTCCGAATCCATCGAATTTATATATTTAGGATTTTATGAGATTTAATCATCGTTAAAATACTCCATTGTTCGACTTATCGACATCAACAACAGCGTTCTCAGACAGTTGTGCAATGTGCATTGAGACATCTTTTAATCCGACAAGTTGGGTGGGTTTTTTTTTACTTAGAAACTTTTTTTATTAAAGAGTTGACACATTACCTCTTATTTTCTTTTATTCTTTTTTTTTTTTTTTTTTACAAATATTTTTTTTTTACAAATATTTTTTTTTTACAAATATTTTTTTTTACAAATATTTTTTTTTACAAATATTTTTTTTTTACAAATATTTTTTTTTTACAACTATTTTTTTTTACAACTATTTTTTTTTACAAATATTTTTTTTTTACAAATATTTTTTTTTTTTTTAAATTAATAAAAAAAATGTTATTAAAAAAAGTGGAGTGTGTTTTATGATCGTTTAGTAATAGGGTTATGCTGTTGATCATGGGCGTATCCAGGATCTGAGACAGGGACGTTGCAGAAGCCATTTAGTCAAAAGCTAGTTGTTTCGGGGAGGGGGGAAACTTTGCCCAACTGTATAGTGAAAGCCTTGTAAAGGTTTTCGGTGGGGCCGCCGACATCGGCGCCGACATCGGCGTTAACCAATATGATCATTACACCAGAAATGTGTAATTTAAAAATTATCATCAATGACTAAATCTCATGTAAATACTGAATTTCTTTGGGTTTTTTTGATTGGCCTACGCCAAACGTCGTTGATATTGAGTGCATGCCTTTTGTTACTCCCCTCTCAAACGATAAATCTATAGAACGAAACAATGTTACAACTAATTTATTAAAATGACCGATCTATCTTACTAACACACATATTCTGTCGAGGGTCTGAGTTTACACGCTTCTGACCCCGGCTAATACATTGGCATATAACTCCATCTGGGGAGATGAGCCATGTAACCTGGGGAGCTGGGCCATGTAACCTGGGGAGCTGAGCCATGTAACCTAGGGAGCTGAGCCATGTAGCCTGGGGAGCTGAGCCACGTAACCTGGGGAGCTGGGCCATGTAACAAGGGGAGCTGAGCCATGTAACCTGGGGAGCTGGGCCATGTAACCTGGGGAGCTGGGCCATGTAACCTGGGGAGCTGAGCCATGTAGCCTGGGGAGCTGAGCCACGTAACCTGGAGAGCTGGGCCATGTAATCTGGGGAGCTGGGCCAAGTAATCTGGGGAGCTGGGCCATGTAATCTGGGTAGCTGGGCCATGTAACCTAGGGAGCTGAGCCATGTAACCTGGGGAGCTGGGCCATGTAATCTGGGGAGCTGAGCCATGTAACCTGGGGAGCTGAGCCATGTAACATTTTCCTCACGTAGAGTTCGCCCGCCGTCCTGGCATCCTCTGAGTGACTTATATTTATATAAATAAAACTGTCCTCTATACATGTCCCTCTGAACAGATATACACTTTAATTTATCACCAGCGAAAATCACAAACTATTGCGCAAATCTCCCAGCGGTCGTTCATAAACAGCGACTGAAAATTCGGGCTAATAAAGCGATTTAACGATTTCACTTAACCCATACGAATGCCCGTAGGGCTGCAGCTGAGATAGGAGAGGTTTTTAAACAATCAATCAAGAAGCTATCCATCAGGTACCCCACGCTAGTCAAGATTACCTGCTTGTACAAGATAAAGTTAATTGTTGGAAAGAAATCGCCATTAGAGCAAACCTGTGGGTCAAAATCGTTATTTGCTCGGGAGTGTTTATTGCTTGTTTGTTGTTTTTTTTAAAAGCTCGACTGTGGGGTTACATGTTTTTTTTTTTTGTCTCTTGAAATGTAAAGTGGAAGAAAAAAAAAGCTACTACTCCGATTATGAAACTTTGAAATTGTGGAATATTTCTAGTGCCATGGCCAACAGAAAACACGGTCTGAACTGTGACAGTTGTCAGCACTTTGACAAACGAGTTCACAGTCTGTGGAAATATTTGTTTACTCTTTAGACGTCGATTTAATATTAAGACCGACTCCTTTTCTTTACAGGGCAGTTCGATTCCAGCTGTTCTCGATTACGATACTACGACTCTAACGGTATAAAAGATTTGGGTTCTCTTTTTTTTCTTCTTCTGTAACTACGACACTCCATAATCATGATGTCTTCAACATGTCAGGTGTGGGGGAGGGTGAGAGGGCAGAATGTGGGGGTGGGGGGAGGATAACTTTTTAAACAGCCAAAGAAAATAAACTACGCCACCGGTTTTTATCCGAGCGCAAAACTTGACATGTCGATTTATTGTATGAGGAGATTGATACATACGCCCGGGGAGCCTCCTCTGCGCAATAAACCACGATCTCTGACAGTTTGGTTAGCGTGCAGTGCTGGTGTTGTACTGGACGCCGCGATGTTTATAAGTCAAGTGCAGTCCTCACCTCTTGAAATAGATGCGCTAGGTTATTTATCCAAATGACAGAAGCCATTGCGAATGACCTTTTAACAACGATATTACAGGTTTAAAAATAAAGTTTGAAAGACTTCGCCCTCCATGTACTGGCCTTGACGAACTCACGAAGGTGGACAGTAATTGATTGCGTATCACTGAAAATCGGAAAAGGGCGTCGGGCAAAGTTTCGTTTCTGAAAAAGACTCTTATAAAGTAAGATGGTATGGTCTTTTCCTCTGTACATGACCCTTATAAAGTAATAGCCTTTTTGTCTGACATGACCTTTATAATGTAGTAGTCTTTTTTCTGACATGACCTTTATAACGTAGTAGTCTTTTTTTCTGACATGACCTTTATAACGTAGTAGTCTTTTTTCGGTCATGACCTATATAACGTAGTACTCTTTTTCCGGACATGACCTTTGTAACGCAGTAGTCTTTTTCCGGACATGACCTTTATAACGTAGTAGTCTTTTTTTCCTACATGACCTGTACAACGTAGTAGTCTTTTTTCGGACATGACTTTTATAAAGTTATTAAGTCTTTTTTTCTGGACATGACCCTTATAAATTATTAAGAAAAATCATTTAATAACTTCTTCCTTTGTTTGCGTGGACATGCTGATAAATGACTACTAAAAGAAGACAATTTGTTTAAGCCCCGTACTAACTACAACTCCTACTAACTCCCAAAAATCGCTTGACTTGCCGTGAGATCCCGGATATGTTGACAGTCCTCATCGATTGGACACAATGTGGTAAATGGTTTGTATTTGAAACAGTCACTGACAAGTTACCCTATGGTAACGTCTTAACTCACCACGCAGCCAGCAACATTTCCACGCAGAAGTTTCTGTGTGTTGGGATTTTGTTTCAGGCCTATGAAAGTTGACAGCTTCCGGTTTATCCATTCGGATTTTTAATAAGGGTCCCCCCCTCCCCCCCGTAATTCGGACGTGTTGAAAAGAAACTATTATCTGAAAATACACGTTTGTGTGTGTATGTGTGTGTGATGATATCACCATTTGGAAATAATTAAGGCTATCAATCAAAGATGCTTGCATCTATAAAGGAAATTAAAGTGGGGAACATCGCTGTTTCTGATACACACGGTGAGGCACGAGCAGGCTAAATATACCACGTGTATGTTACATCCAAAAAGTACAGGTTACATCTAGCACCTACAGGTTACATCTAGCACCTACAGTTTACATCTAGCACCTACAGGTTACATCCAGCAAGTAAAGATTATATCCAACACGTACAGATTACATCTAGCACCTACAGGTTACATCTAGCACCTACAGGTTACATCTAGCACCTACAGTTTACATCTAGCACCTACAGGTTACATCCAGCAAGTAAAGATTACATCCAACACGTACAAATTACATCTAGCACCTAAAGGTTACATCTAGCACCTAAAGGTTACATCTAGCACCTACAGGTTAAATCTAGCACCTACAGGTTACATCTAGAACCCACAGGTTACATCTAGCACCTACATGTTACATCTAGCACCTACAGATTACATCGAGCACCTACAGGTTACATCTAGCACCTACAGGTTACATCTAGCACCTACAGGTTACATCTAGCACCTAAAGGTTACATCTAGCACCTACAGGTTACATCTAGCACCTAAAGGTTATATCTAGCACCTACAGGTTACATCTAGCACCCACAGGTTACATCTAGCACCCACAGGTTACATCTAGCACCTACAGGTTACATCTAGCACCTACAGGTTACATCTAGCACCTACAGGTTACATCTAGCACCCACAGGTTACATCTAGCACCCACAGGTTACATCTAGCACCCACAGGTTACATCTAGCATCTACAGGTTACATCTAGCACCTACAGGTTACATCTAGCACCTACAGGTTACATCTAGCACCTACAGGTTACATCTAGCACCTACAGGTTACATCTAGAACCTACAGGTTACATCTAGCACCCACAGGTTACATCTAGCACCCACAGGTTACATCTAGCACCCACAGGTTACATCTAGCACCCACAGGTTACATCTAGCACCTAAAGATTACATCTAGCACCTACAAGTTACATCTAGAACCTACAGGTTACATTTAGCACCTACAGGTTACATCTAGCACCCACAGGTTACATCTAGCACCCACAGGTTACATCTAGCACCCACAGGTTACATCTAGCACCCACAGGTTACATCTAGCACCTACAGGTTACATCTAGCACCCACATGTTACATCTAGCACCTACAGGTTACATTTAGCACCCACAGGTTACATCTAGCACCCACAGGTTACATGTAGCACCCACAGGTTACATCTAGCACCTACAGGTTACATCTAGCACCCACAGGTTACATCTAGCACCTACAGGTTACATCTAGCACCTACAGGTTATATCTAGCACCTACAGGTTACATCTAGCACCTACAGGTTACATCTAGCACCCACAGGTTACATCTAGCACCCACAGGTTACATCTAGCACCCACAGATTACATCTAGCACCCACAGGTTACATCTAGCACCCACAGGTTACATCTAGCACCTACAGGTTACATCTAGCACCTACAGGTTACATCTAGCACCCACAGGTTACATCTAGCACCTACAGGTTACATCTAGCACCTACAGGTTACATCTAGCACCTACAGGTTACATCTAGCACCCACAGGTTACATCGATCACGGGAAGGGTGCAGCAGAGAATTTATTTAAAAGAAATCTTGAAACACAGATCAAGATTGATCGAGTTGTTAAAAAATAGAGCTCCAGACTCCGAGTCACAACACCAGCTGACTCCGAGTCACAACACCAGCTGACTCCGAGTCATAACACCACCTGACTCCGAGCCACAACACCACCCGACTCCGAGCCACAACACCACCTGACTCCGAGTCACAACACCACCTGATTCGAGTCACACTACCACCTGACCCCGAGTCACAACACCACCTGACTCCGAGCCACAGCACCACCTGACTCCGAGCCACTACACCATCTGAATTCGCAAATGAAATTCACACCAAGGATTTCCATCATATTTGTTTTTTCTGATGTTTTGTCTGTGGTTCGCGAAATGTTGAAGACTGACTCTTAAAATTTAAATTGACTTTTACTTTTATTTTTTAATCTCGGGGCAAATGTTTGTGATGTTATGTTACTAAAACATACATTTTCATTACAGATGGGAAAACCTTGTCAAAGAAACAAATATATATTACATATTAATTGTAATATATTGTATGTTATAATGAGACACATTTTGTTATATCGGTGTCTGAAGTAGGCGCGCAAAAAGCCAGAATCATCTTGAAAACCGTTCATAAGAACTGAAATAAAGAGTCAATTCAGTGTCTTAACGTTAAGATGTCATATCAAATGGGGTGTCGGGGGAGAGCTGCTGTCGAGAGCAACTGTCTGTGCCAATGTATGCGCATGTGTGTGTGTGCGTCAGTGTGTGTGCGCCAGTGTGTGATAGTGTGTAGCCAATGTATGGCCAGTCTGTGTGCCAGTGTATGTGCCAGTCTGTGTGCCAGTGTGTGTGTGCCGGATGTTTGCCAGTGTGTTTGCCATTGTATGTGCCAGTGTGTGTGCCAGTATGTGTGCCAGTGTGTTTGCCAGTGTATGTGCCATTGTATGTGCCAGTGTGTGTGCCAGTGTCAGTGTGTGCATCAGTGTGTGCGTCAGTGTGTGTCAGTGCATGTGCCAGTATGTGTGCCATTGTATGTGCAGTGTGTGTGCTAGTGTGTGTGTGTGTGCCAGTGCGTGTATGCCAGTGTGTGTGCCAGTGTGTATGCCAGTATGTGAGACGAAGAGACATTTTGATGAGCCAAAACATCAGATAGATATAAGCGCTACGTATTCTAGCGTTGATGTTATCTCATCATTTACTTAAGGAAATCCAGAAACAAGATTTTCTATTAAAAAAATTAAATGAAATCCAGACTCTTGTTCACCTACACTTTCTCCAACACTAAATGACTTTTTGAATGCTGTTCTTTATCTCTCTCTCCCCCACCACCCACCCCACCGCTTAAACACCTTTTCTCTCTCCCCCTTACCTCGCGAATAATTTTATGAATGGCTCAATTCCACTGACTTGTCCGCACAAAGTCGTCAGTGACTTGCTTTACAAAGTACACCAACTCACGACATGTCCCGCCAGGGGAGTACGTGCCCCTGTTGCTTGTTCAGTCTGATAGTGTCCGCCCGACAAAAGACCTTCTCCCAACTGATTGTTTTCTCTCATTTCGGAGGCGTGTTATGACGGCATTTGTGGGACATTAAGCATGGTACATTCAATACTCTCGACCCCCAGACATCAACACGTTTGTGTATAGGACTTCTGCTGCTACAAGATGATTGAGATCTTTTTCTTATAGCTGCGACTATTCGTACCCGGGTACTAGAAGTGAGAGGTTGGGATTACAAAACTATTAAAAATTTTATTGTTGGGTTTGAAAGACAAAACTTAATTCTTCAGTTTAACTAAAACTAAACTACCACAAATGACATCCGAGTAGTTTTGAGTATAATGGGACCCGGATGCGAATGGCGGCGCTGCGTGCCCAGGTCCATTTTGACTAGTGCTATTCGGATGTCATTTGTGGTAGTTTATTTCTGTTAAACTGAAGAAGTAAGTTTACAAACGTATAGTCCATTCAATTATCTTTCATTTAATACCTCATTTTTTTTCTTAGAAACCCAACAATAATATTTTAAATAGTTTTTTTTTTAAATCCCATCCTCTCACTTCTGGTACCCGGGTACGAATAGCCACTTCTTTTTCTTATTTCGACTACTATATTGTGCATGGCGGAATACCTTTTGCATCCAACACGATTTTAAAAAATGAAAAATTAATTATTTTAATTAAGCTTTTGAATCAAATTTTAAGATTAATTTTCGTTGACAGGCGTTTAATTCCATAATTTTGTTTAGTAAATAATGCTTCAACTTCGCTGCAATGTCGATGCACTGGTATCAAGTAAACATTCAACAGAAAGCCCACACGTAAAATCGTTCTGCGCTTAAAAAAAACTGGTACTATGGTAATAACATGACAATGAAAGATATTATTGCAGATGTTATGTAAGAGATAACACATTACTTTTCCACTCGGGTTCCTGCGCCCGTCAAAAAAAAACCCGCAAATAGCCTATTTAATAAAAAAAACCAACAAAAACAACAAGAGAAAAAAAAAAAACAACAAGGTCATGTCCCTGGCCGACCTAGTAACCTTCACCCTGGGGTAGTCTTCGCCATCATGTTAAGACAGAGATGGAGTGTTCTAAGCGAAGCACTTAAGAAATCGATTAGGGCATCAGATCGCGTTCCAAATCGTATTCCATTTTTTTTTACATTAATTGCATGTGTTCAATGCGGAATTTCAACTCAACTGTTCCGGTTAAAGTGGGAGGAAAAACAACATCTCCCGTTTAATAGCAGAGATCATTTTTTAAAAAATGTGTTTTTTTAAAATGTGCATTTTGGATTTGTAACCAACAAGGCAACACAAAATAATTAATATAATATTTTTTATCACAGAGTTGTAAAAAGCAATATTTTAATTATTGTTAATAATAATTTTTTACGATTTTTCACATCGGTATTGTTTGAAACATTTAAATTAAATAAAAATTCAAATTGTTTTGTAGCGTTTCGCTTGTAAAATTTGGAACCGATTTTCGTTAAAACATCCAACACTTTAACCATTTACAGCTGCCTTATCCTTAACCGTAAATGGCTGACCTGAAATATCTACTCTAGTCAAATTAATTTCCCAGATACGTACAATACCTTTCGTTTTACACTCATAGAAACAGTGAACAACAACGAAACCCCCCCCCCCCCCCCCACACCCCACACCAGCGCTTAGTTGTCTACGTCAAATGTGATGCTTCAGAAAAATGGCAAGCTGATATTTACATTTGTTTCATTTAATTAATGTATGTTAATTTTTTTAAGTTCATGATTATGTTTGTTAAATTGTTATGTACAGCGTGGTGCCAGCCCAGCCCTATAGGCTGGGGTACCGCGCTATATAAAACTACAACTACTACTAATAATAATTTACGGTTAAGTTCCATAAGAGTTTGTAGAGCTTGTAATAATTTTAACAAGACGTTTGTCACGAACTCATTGTTATTCGACAGAGAATAGCGTACAAGACACTGGAGAAGTATATTTTAAGTTGTTTTTTAATTATTATAATTTTTTTTTTTTTTTTTTGCTTCTTGTCACCACTAGTCGATTCTTGAACCACGTTGTGGCTAATGTGAAGAGATATCACTATGGCGTCATTAACGTGTTTTGTCCACGGTTCCGTTAGGGTCAAAACCCTGGTTCCATTAGGGTCAAAACCCTGGTTCCGATAGGGTCAAAACCCTGGTTCCGATAGGGTCAAAACCAAGATTAGGGATACGTTTAGGGTCCAGGTTAGGTTTAGGGATAGGTTTAGGGTTCAGGTTATGTTTAGGGTTCAGGTTAGGTTTAGGGATAAATTTAGGGCGTAAGTTCGCGGGTCGCGGCAAAATGGTAAAAAAAAACCGCGGCGATATCTCTTCGCGTTTACCCCAAGCTGTTCCCACGACAGCCTAATACGTTAATAGCAGACATCCACACAAACAGCTTTGATTACTCTACGCTGACTACGCTCCAATGCACAATTACTACTGTATAAATACTGAGGGTATAATAAGCCTATTACTGACATCAAAGCGTTTCAGCCGAGTTCCACGGCAGATCGGCAGGGGTTTTCTGATTACATGGCGAATTGCATTGTCTAGCATTGCATGAGTGATTACATGATTTAGTCTTATCATGGATCATTACATGAATTATCCTTACCGGGAATCATTACATTATTTAGCCTTATCACGGATCATTACATTGTATTCGGACTGGAAATCGAGACATTTAGCCATAACAAATTTAAATAAACAACCCTTAAAAACAAATTTTTTTTGTATAAATCTTTTATAAAACGTAATATCGAGAAATTTGTTTGTTTTTTTTTTTTGGGGGGGGGGGGGGGGCTGAAAATTTGACAAAACGCATATACAATTAACGCACTTTATAAGAATCCCAATTAGTGCTCCTCCGTCAAGGCTCACAAGCGCACAGTTTTTCACGCCCCTGAACTATATTAATATTCCAATGGCCCACCGGCTTTTACACCGCAGGTTTCACCAACTATCTCAGACAAACCAAAAGAAACTATTACGCACCATTCGAACTTGAAAATTTAAAAAAAAAAAGGAATCTCATTTGGTGCAGTTATCGGGAATTTTATGTCCCTCATCTTCCCTTTGAAAAAAAAACCTGAGGTATGTGCCAAGTTTCAGCTCGATAGGTTGACGGGGGAAAAGGGGGGGGGTCATTTCGCCGTCACACCCACACTGAAAGAAACACACGGAACAAAAGCGCGAAGTTACTCCGTCGCAGAAAGACATCGATGCCGTGCGTTTAACTAGACGCTTGCGCAATACACGTCAAACATAACACTACGCAGCTGAATGTCACATTAATGAAAACGTGAAACCGGATCCTGAATGCAATGGATTCAAAAAGTTCAGCGTTCTGTAAATAGATGTACAGCTGAGGCTCTTAACAGAATGGACTTTTTTTATTTGGAATTCGCGTCTAGAAGCTTTGAATGATTTGTGTTTTTCAATGATCAAATATAGCTGCCTGGATTTTTTTGGGGATATTAAAACGAAACAACCTTATAATTAAACGAACACTCTGTACGACCCAGAAGCTCTTGGCATATCAGATAAAGTAATAGTTTTAAAATAGAAATCAGTTCAGGGAAGGGTTTGCAGGTGTGTTCGCCTTTCAGAGATGCAGGCGGATAAGAAAGAATTGGATGAAATATTAAAATAACTTCTTTTTTTTTTTAAATGTTGATTTTTTTCCACGACTACTATAAATATAGAGTTAAGATTTATTTATTTAAAAAAAAAAAAATAAATGCAAAGATACGAAACTATCTTTAAAAAATTTTAATTGTTAAAAATGACAAAAAAAGGATGTAAAAATTACTGGAGTAAAGAGTGTGAGCTGGTAGCTCCAGTGTAGAAGATTTAAGATTACAAAGACAACTACTTATATAGTATGAATGCGTAGTTTGAAGTTTACCAAAATTTAAAAAAAAAATATTTAATGCGTGCGCAAGGCGATTTCGGGTCTTGAATAGAGCACCTAAAATAATGCTTAGCAAATTAATTAAACAATTGGACTTTACATTCACTAGCCAATCAGCAAAGCCTTAGCCTGTCTGTCCGGTAGATTTATTGGCCAATCAGTAGACTACCTTGTCTGTTGTGCAGATTCAATGGCCAATCAACAGACCAACCTTGTCTGTCCAGCAGATTCAATGACCAATCAGTAGGCTAACTTGTCTGTCAAGTAAATTCACGAATCAATCAAAAAGACTACACCGTCCATCAAATAGATTCACTGACCAATCAATGGACTAACCTGTCGGTCCAATAAATCTTCAATAGAACACTCTAGTATGGCGGTGGCATTGAGATCCACTGTGTACGATGTTGGGGTCGTCTGAAACTTGGGATGGATGTCGTGGAGTTCCATGGCTGGAAAAAAAAAAAGAATTAACATTTAACATTAGTATTTTTCGAGTATAGGAGTTCATTAATAATTGCTGCGACTGGATATTACGTTTGATTACGCGCGGTGCATGTTTGAGAGATTAATTAGTGAACGCTCTTCGCGCGCTTGACTTGGTGACGTATTTTTCTGCTCAAAATGACGCATTGTCTAGTCTGTTATGTGACGTACGTTTTAGTAGTGGGGGCAGTCTTAAATGGAACTTAGTGAAAGTAGGTTGTGTTTTGTTTCTCTCTGATAGCGAGTTGCGCTATGCATGCGTTAATGGAATTACCAGTCTGTGAATTTACATAAGATATTAAGGTTGTATTTATTATGACAAAAGGATATTGATTCAGTGCTAGTATGACGTATTACAACGTGTGAAAAAAACTTGATGAATGAACCATCTAGTACAGCGGTTCTTAACCTGTGGGTCGCGACCCTTGCCCCAGGGGTCGCTTAAGATCATCTGATAACATAAATGCTCTACAGTTATGAAGTAAAAACAAAAATAATTTTGTGACTGGTGGTCGCCACACCATGAGCAAATGTATTAAATGGTCGCGGCATTAGGAAGGTTGAGAACCACTGATCAAGTATAAACAGGAGCTGGATACAGTATTTACAATATCATCTCCCCGTAACCATCTGAAGGTGAGTTGACTTGGATTCCATGTTTTACACAATAATCGTACACTACTAGACAGTTGTGCTTGTCATTGCTAGCCCATGACTTGAGTTGATGCCTAAATTCAGCGATTTTACTTTGCTTAGAATACATAAACCATCGCTTCCATAATCACTCCCCCTTAACACCGCCTCAACCCCCGGGGCCTTTATCCCAAGTCGGATCCACCATTAACGAACCGGTGATATTTTCTATTCAAGACGGACATTCTAAAAATCGCGTAATCTGTAGCTGTCAGAAACACTGTCTATCACATTAACACAGGCAGGCACGAACATACACACAAACACACACACACACACAATCACATAAGAACCAAGAAATCTCAAGCCTCTTGCAACCTTCCCTCTCTATCTGCCTCTCATGGCCTCGGTTCTGGGGATTTAAATGTCACTAACATACACGTTCCACCCTTACCTCCCCAACACCCAACCCCCTACCTCCAACCTCCAACCTCCTAGCCCCAACCCCATATCCCCAACCCCCAACCTTGCCATGGACATTTCTGATCAATAATGAACAGATTCGGTAACCCGTCTCCTTGCCACAAACAACTACCTGTGTGTCACACTCGGCATGACGTGACCTGTGTGTCACACTCGGCATGACGTGACCTGTGTGTCACACTCGGCATGACGTGACCCGTGTGTCACACTCGGCATGACGTGACCCGTGTGTCACACTCGGCATGACGTGACCTGTGTGTCACACTCGGCATAACGTGACCTGTGTGTCACACTCGGCATAACGTGACCTGTGTGTCACACTCGGCATGACGTGACCTGTGTGTCACACTCGGCATGACGTGACCTGTGTGTCACACTCGGCACGACGTGACCTGTGTGTCACACTCGGCATAACGTGACCTGAGTGTCACACTCGTCATAACGTGATTTATGTCTCACTCTCTGCATAACGTAGTAGTTATGTCACACCCTGCACAATGCTCTGTCATAACGTGACCATTGAGTTTGCAATGAGCAGCATGTGACTTTTTGAGCCACAGGAAATGTCTCATCTGGTAATCATACATTAATTCTTACTGCAGTATTGTGTCCATTTAATTTAATTTTAAAAGAAATTTTTAAAAAACCTACAGACAGGGTGCTTTCTCCAGAGGCGTAGCGTAGGGGGCAGGGGTACAGATGTACCCGGGCGCCAGCTAGTTAGGGGCGCCCAAATGTACTTTGGTATTATTTTATGGGTTTGAGAGTTGAAAAAAGGAAAAGAGGGCGCTTTAAAATGAATCTTGTCCCCGGTCGCGAATCTTGTCCCCGGGCGCCAAACACTCTAGCTACGCCTCTAGCTTGCTCTCGAGAAGATGATCTGGTTGGCTAGGTTGGATTCTGTCCCACTCTGGTTAATTTTCTTTTCCTTTCAAACATACACATTTTCGTTTTTTAAATTTGAATCTCAGCTTGTTAGATCCAGGTTGCTAATGTTATCTTCAAATGCAAATAACAAAAACCACAAGGAAGCTTAAAATTCTTAAAAACAATAGAGAAAGTTTTGCATTGGGAAATAAAAAATAATTTGTCGTTTATTATTTTGCTGTTGTTGATAGTTTCTTGTTAGGTAAAACACGTCCAACCTGCATTTTTATCAGGTTTTTTTCCCCCATTCAATCAACGACCACCTTCCAAATATAACTCCACAGTGATTCCCTCGCCAGTCTGCGCCGAACAACAATACAGGCTTCATCCATTTTTAACAGACATTAATTGCGTCTACAGTAATCCGTGATTCACCACGCCCGCCCCTGTCGCCGCATTGGCTGTCACTTGCCCAGTACCCCAGACAGCATGGAAATGACAGCACCCCCCCCTTGCCCTTGCATTAAACAAATTATTCCAGCTCCAAATTACCAGAAATACATGTTTAGAAGATTTTGGAGCAATTTATCAGATTGAATTTTAAAGGTTTGGATCAATACATTGATTGTGTTCAAGTCCTCCCCCCCCCCCTTTTTTACACACACATTCACACACACACACTTTCCCCCCCAAAGTAAAGGCCAACCTCTTCTGATTTCTAAAGTGAAACCTGAAAAAAAAAGAGAGTAATAATGCTGCCCCAGCCATGCGCTCTAACTCTCTCTACACGGAATGAATCTTTAACACTGATTGACCCGCAAATAGCGCATCCTTTGTAATAGCACCACGTTCGATTCAGTCCCAAGGGTTTGCGTTATTTACAGGTTCCACTGTAACCTGCTACCCGATTAATTAGGGCAGTACAATTTTGCTTTTCTGATACTTTTAGGAAAAGCTAACCTACATAGCTCATGTGCCAAACCGTAAATAAAAAAAGTAGCTCTTATCATTTCACATTCAGTCCCTGCATATCCATTCAGTCCCTGCATATCCATTCAGTCCCTGCATATCCATTCAGTCCCTGCATATCCATTCAGTCTCTGCATATCCATTCAGTCCCTGCATATTCATTCAGTCCCTGCATATGTATTCAGTCCCTGCATATCCATTCAGTCCATGCATATCCATTCAGTCAGTCCCTGCATATCCATTCAGTCCCTGCATATCCATTCAGTCCCTGCATATCCACTCAGTCCCTGCATATCCACTCAGTCCCTGCAAATCCATTCATTCCCTTCATATATACATTCCATCTACACATACAAACAAAACAACAACACAATAACGTCAAATGTAATCTCCCATCTCGCCGTCCAGCATGCCCCCGGTCAATCCCGGACAACTGTGAGGAGAGCCTATTGGGCTTTAATTACATCTGTGGTGCCACATTAATCAAAATATGGTATTGCATCCGTGAATAATTCAGGGCGTGAGGCGTCCAAACTACGGGGGCGCCAGCCGGTTGTGCGGAACTGAACTTTCGATTAGTCGGTGAACGCATTCCGGTTAATGTACAGGCTCGCTTGATTTGCCTGGTTCCGTAATACACCGGGAACACGCTAAAATTACAGATCGAAACCGGGACGCAAGTGCGCTTCTGTGTTAAAGTTATGGAACAAAACTGATGTCTCTGTGCCAGAATTCAACAGGAATACATCTATATCTACATCTACGTCTACGTCTACGTCTCTGTCTTGGTGTGTCTATCTGTGTGTCTGTCTGTCTGTATGTCTGTATGTGTGTCTGTCTGTCTAGATATATATATATAAATTGTTGTTCGTCCGTCAAGATCGACTAGGACCCTCTAATTATACGGTTGGGGGGGGGGTGGTGGTGGTGTCACGGTGAGTTCGTAGGTGGCTTGCTAGTCCGACCCGTGTTCGGAACAGTCTCTGGCACTGCGGACAGGGGATAGTTGCTGTAGTCGGTGGTCTAATGTTGCTTTTTTTCGGGCTAGCCTGCGTGTCTCAGCTGTGGCTATCCTTCTGGCTTTCAAATATGTTTAAATTAAGACGTTATGGCAAAACTTGATTTGTTTGTCGGGCCCATAAAACAAGGGACAAACGTTACATTGACATATCAAAAATACCTAGAAATGGTGACATCGTCGCCATAATGCAAAAAAAATCCGATATTTCCATTCCATCAAACAACTTACACATGCTAAAATAACCTAACACCAGTAGATAGTAACAAATGCACGATCTTATTGTTGAAAACATAAATTTGCCACAAAAAGAAAACACAGCCGATTTGCCGGTACAAAAGTAGCAGGCTAAATTGCATATCGAAACCAAGGCGTAGACATAGGTGCGTGGTGAGATACTTCCGTTAATAATACAATGCTTCCGCCCATATTTATTTTTTTTCACAACGCAGCTAACTATTACACTCAAGTTTTTAACGATTTTCTATTTCTCGTTTATTTCTTGTCTGTCGAAGAAGACTTTTAGCCGAAACGTTCTCTTTTTATCGTCCCGTTCTTTCATTCCAAGCTTCTACATTACCCTCTTTCAATGATTTCCTGCACGCACTTCACAAATATCGCACCTTGCTACCTTACGACAAGCCCTGCATGTGGTCCCAGAAACTGGGGCCGCGATCAAACCCTTCCCCAGATAAGCGCCGCCTCTGATCAGCGACCGGCTTAATCAATAACAAAATTTACCGCAATTTTAAATATCACACAATAAGCCATAACAAAATCTTTGGCTATCAGCCTCAATTAACGAGAACTGATCCCGCGAGACATTCAGACCCCGGGTGTAAACGTCTTCTCTCGGCGAACGCACATCTTCTGCACGCTCTTATCGTCTCGCTCACACAGTGTCGTAATAGTCTGTATAAATTTCTAAGCGCCGGTAACAATTACATTTTCATAGAGGAACAATTTGATCCCTCTCGAGATCAGCCGAGTAGCTTCAGTCTCCGAATAGACTGAGTATAAATTGTTTGTTTAAAGTTATCTTTTTTTTTTAAAGAAACCGTAAAAAAAAAAAAATTCCTTTAAACATTTTTTTTAGAAAAAGCTAACTCGGGAGATTTTGTAAATTCACAAATCAAATAATTTTGTATTGTTGGAGACACCTCGATAACATAGAGATTATTAAAAAAAAGTTTGGTTTTTTTTTACTTTTTGGGGATCGCAAGGAAGTTGTTTTTAAGATAGGCATCATGAGAAAATGAGTTTTTTAAAATGAAACGGAATGAAATACGATCAACTTTAAATCGAGCAATGGTTTCGAGATCAATTGTGTAACAGACCTGTGCGATAAGGATGTCTTCCTGTAATGAAGTTCTATGACGTTGTACCTCCAGCCCCTACCTTCCTCCCACCCCCCCCCCCCCACAACCATTTTTATCCAGGTATCAATCCAGGTGAAATTCTATTCTATTGGTAGTTTAGGAAATATCTCTGTGTGGTACCTTTAAAGCAGGCCTGTGCATGCGGCTTGCCAGCACCCACTATGCGGCCCGAAAAGACTTTTTTTTTTTTTGGGGGGGGGGGGGGTGATTTTCCCTGACGTATAGTACCTGACTGAAATGAATGTTTTAATTATTAAATCAAATTAAATTACTAAATATATTAATCGTTGTTTAAATATTCACTACATGTTTTCTTAATGAAAATCTGTTCGACCGTGAGAAGAACAAAAATATTTACGAAGCTGCACTAAATTTTTAGTGTATTTGGAGCCACTTCTATATGTGAACATATATTATTCGATAATGAACATTAATTAATGCAGGCCGAGTTCATGTTGGAGTTATGATCATTTGGACGACATCTTGAGAACTGCCACTCTCAGTGCATCTCCAGAATACGACGCACTTCTTACCGAAAACCGATCCAATGTGTCACATTAAATTTACTTTGTAAGTAACGAAATTTTTTATAATTGTTTTTCTTAAATAGCTGTGGAAACCCCCCCCCCCCCCCCCCCACACACACACATAACATCTGTCCCTTTTTATTTTGACCCGCACAAGTTTTTCATAAAGTATTATGACTGCCCGCAACTTTGAGTTGTGCAGGCCTGAGTTAAAGGATTCCCTTGGTTGGTTTAAATTCATTATTTCAGCAAGTCAAGATTCGGTTTGAGAGTTTGAGATTGTCACAAAATTTTTTTTAAAAAGATGGGGCCGAAGATGAACATTTGAAAAAAAATCAATAAATATATTCTTTTTTCTAAAAAGAAAAAAAGCAAATCACTAGAAATAATCCTTAAAAAAAAAACAATACAAAAAATAATCTAGAAATAATCCTAAAAAGAATAAATGCAAAAACTCTAGAAATTATCTTAAAAAAGATATATGAAAATCACTAGATATAATCTAAAAAGAAATAAAAATGCAAAAATTGTAGAAATAGTCTAATAAATAGTCTAATAAATGCAGGCGATGACAAATTTTGCATGGGTTTGGGTCAAAGTCTTGTAAGTTATGTCATCGAGGTTCGTACAGTTTTTGCTAATACAAGATAACAGAACTTGTGAAATGACAGGAGGAATACAATAGGTAACGCTATGAAATACATTTCTCCTGCACAATAGATGAGCGCATATTCAGCTGTTAGGACTCACGGATCCCTTTCAAATGATGTGCATCACTTCCGGACCGCTGCTCTGACAAGATAGCTGCCTCTTATATTCCCGGGGGGGGGGGGGGGGGGGCAGTATTTACAAATAATATAATTAAACCATTAATTTGTATTCACTTGATAAGTTGATTCAGCTATCGTAAGACATTTTGTTAATTTAAAAACAAATCAGTTTTAAAAGGAAACCACATTTTAATCAACATTTCGGTAATCCCTTGGTAAACACCACATACCTGACACCCGTGAGACCTGACACCAGTGAGACCTGACACCCGTGAGACCTGACACCCGTGAGACCTGACACCCGTGAGACCTGACAAACGTGAGACCTGACACCCTTGAGACCTGACACCCTTGAGCCCTGACACCCGTGAGACCTGACACCCATGAGACCTGACACCCTTGAGACCTGACACCCGTGACAGCTGACACCCGTGACACCTGACACCTGCGACACCCGTGACACCTGGGAAACATGACACCCGTGACACCTGACACCCGGGAGACCTGACACCCGTGACACCTGACACCCGTGAGCTCTCTCCTTCGTTAAACTTTTCCCACTCATCTATGAACATTGCCTGTTGGGTAGGATGGATCACTGCACTTTGTTAAAAATCTGTTTACTCCGCCATCCGACAATAGCGCAGCAACCGCTGCTATGACGTGTGTCGCCGTGTCCTGTATTTAACTGAAGCAAGGAGAAGACGAGTTATCGTCCTCATTCTCTTGCTGTATTGATGCGCGCCAAGGTCATTCTGAAGCCAAGGTCATTCTGAAGCCAGCGGGACTTGATGGCGTCATAAATCTATCTTCAGATAGAATTATTATATAGACAAGCACATGGGACGGGGAGGGAAATGAGAGAGAGAGAGGGGGGGGGGAGGAGAGGGGCACCACAGGTTGCGGTCCACGTAACAAAATAACTCATCAACTCCCGGCAATAAAATACATGCAACTTGCTCATCGGATGGCGTGTCTGGGCGTACATTATTTATGTCCATTACTTGCAGGTTCTTGGGGGGGGGGGGGGGTTGGACAGTTCCATCAGGATGAATTTGTAGACGATACAGGTTTGGGGGGGGGGGCACAGGACTTTTACCATAATGTTACTGATGAGCAACGATGTCCTCCCCCAACCCCCCTACTTCCCTTTTTTTTCAAACCTTCATATTTTATTAATGTCTATTATGTTCTCAGTGAACGAGCCTCAAAAAAGAGGGGGGGGGGCAGTTGCGTAGCTAGAGTGTTTGGCGCCCGGGGACAAGATTCATTTTAAAGCGCCCTCTTTTCCTCTTTTTCAACCCTCAAACCCATTATTTTCATCAATAAAATAATACCAAAGCACATTTTGGCAACCCTAACTAGCTGGCGCCCGGGTATATCTGTACCCCCTGCCCCCCTACGCTACGCCTCTGGGGGGGCAGTGAAATATTGGGTGGTGGGTGGTGGGTGCTAGACTTAATCACCCTGGAAAAACTGGAGAGTTCCAGAAAATTATATTTTGCTTCATATTTGTGCAATCTACCAACCACCCTTTCACTGTAGCTCTAACCCCCACCGCCATTTTTGTTGTTGTTTTGTTTCCGTTTCCTCCCTCGTTCTCGCCACACCCCCCTCCCCCACACAACCATATTAAACTATTCTCACTCACTCCCACCCTCCCATAGCCTCCTTTAGTTTCTGCCACCCAACTTTTTTTTGTGTGGATATCCTTAATTCTTTCTCTCAGCACGTTTGTACTTTTACGTATCGCCTGCCCTCAATTTAATAACATTCTCCCCACAAATTGTGATGTCCTACATCACGAGACAATAATTTCCTCATTGGGTCATGTACTTTCATCAGGCATTCCAAATTATTAATATAATTCTCTCCCTCCTCCCCCCCACCCCCACCCTTTCCTTTCTTTATTTTCTGTTGTTTAAAATTACACCGCTCCTTGATTTATTGTTTTATGCAACTTCCCCCCCCCCCTCCCCTCTTTAAGCTCCCAAAATAACGGCCTGTAGATATGGAATTGACAAATCCGTCTTTATCAAGGGGGAATAATCGAAGATGAGTCATGCTTCCGATGCCAGATAGGCTGATATTACCTGGGATAACCGAGAGTGATTTCCCCTTATGATGAATCGGGAGCAGTTGTCTGTCTTGGCCAACAAGCTGGAAATATGGACAGAAAAAACAAAAACAAAAAAAAAACCAAAACAATTTTGTATCTGTACTGCACAGTACCACTATAACGGATTCGATTACAGATGAGATCGTCTAATTTTGTATCTGTACTGCACAGTACCACTATAACGGATTCGATTACAGATGAGATCGTCTAATTTTGTATCTGTACTGCACAGTACCACTATAACGGATTCGATTACAGATGAGATCGTCTAATTTTGTATCTGTACTGCACAGTACCACTATAACGGATTCGATTACAGATGAGATCGTCTAATTTTGTATCTGTACTGCACAGTACCACTATAACGGATTCGATTACAGATGAGATCGTCTAATTTTGTATCTGTACTGCACAGTACCACTATAACGGATTCGATTACAGATGAGATCGTCTAATTTTGTATCTGTACTGCACAGTACCACTATAACGGATTCGATTACAGATGAGATCGTCTAATTTTGTATCTGTACTGCACAGTACCACTATAACGGATTCGATTACAGATGAGATCGTCTAATTTTGTATCTGTACTGCACAGTACCACTATAACGGATTCGATTACAGATGAGATCGTCTAACAGCATCCGGAGTATTCGTAATCGAGTATCTGAACGTCCTAAAACACATTTCTCCGAAGTATGTCACCACAAAATCACAACTAGTCTGTGGACTTGACGGTATTCGAAAAACCAGTTGTTAAGTCTCAGCTCCTAACTACGACCCTACTACCACCCACCCACCCTAAATTTTGTCCCATTCGCATTTGGATAAAACGTATCCGAAGCGGCTTAAAGTCTGCAGCCAAATAAACAACGTGTCCAGTACATTATAAGAGTTTTCAAACAACTTGTTCAGTTCATTAAAAGAGTTTTCAAACAACTTGTTCAGTTCATTATAAGAGTTTTCAAACAACTTGTTCAGTTCATTAAAAGAGTTTTCAAACAACTTGTTCAGTTCATTAAAAGAGTTTTCAAACAACTTGTTCAGTTCATTAAAAGAGTTTTCAAACAACTTGTTCAGTTCATTAAAAGAGTTTTCAAACAACTTGTTCAGTTCATTATAAGAGTTTTTAAACAACTTGTTCAGTTCATTATACGAGTTTTCAAACAACTTGTTCAGTTCATTAAAAGAGTTTTCAAACAACTTTTTCAGTTCATTATAAGAGTTTTTAAACAACTTGTTCAGTTCATTATAAGAGTTTTCAAACAACTTGTTCAGTTCATTAAAAGAGTTTTCAAACAACTTGTTCAGTTCATTATACGAGTTTTTAAACAACTTGTTCAGTTCTTTATAAGAGTTTTCAAACAACTTGTTCAGTTCATTAAAAGAGTTTTCAAACAACTTGTTCAGTTCATTATAAAAGTTTTTAAACAACTTGTTCAGTTCATTATAAGAGTTTTTAAACAACTTGTTCAGTTCATTATACGAGTTTTCAAACAACTTGTTCAGTTCATTAAAAGAGTTTTCAAACAACTTTTTCAGTTCATTATAAGAGTTTTTAAACAACTTGTTCAGTTCATTATAAGAGTTTTCAAACAACGTGTTCAGTTCATTAAAAGAGTTTTCAAACAACTTGTTCAGTTCATTATAAGAGTTTTTAAACAACTTGTTCAGTTCTTTATAAGAGTTTTCAAACAACTTGTTCAGTTCATTATAAAAGTTTTAATGAATTTTGAAATAAAACAAAAAAATAATAATTAAAAAAATAAAAAGATTTAGTCAGGTAGTAAAGTAGGAAGGTAAGAAGACAGACTATAATGAAGGTAAGATGACAGACTATAATGAAGGTAAGAAGACAGACTAAAATGAAGGTAAGAAGACAGACTACAATGAAGGTAAAAGACAGACTACAAGGAGGTAAGAAGGCAGACTACACGGAGGTAAGTAGACCGACTACAATGAAGGACTACAATGAAGGTAAGAAGACAGACTACAATGAAGATGAGAAGACAAACTACAATGAAGGACTACAATGAAGGTAAGAAGACAGACTACAATGAAGATAAGAAGAAAGATTACAATGAAGATACCAAGACAGATCACCATAAGTCAAGACATTTAAACGCTAGAAAATCTCCCTAATTACGGCACCGAAATGTCTCAGTTGTCTTCATTGTCCTCTAATCACGTCACCGAAATGTCCCAGTTGTCTTCGCTTTCTTCGTGTCACTGAGCGGTAAACACCGAAACCGGAAACAGCGAGTGGACCGTAATCACGTGGCCGAGGCTCTCTGGGACTAGACTTACCTGCTTGTTCCGTGTAGTATTTGGACGGGTAAGTAGATTTTGGACAAGGACGAACAAAATATGTTAAAACTAGCACTGCAAAGACCCTGTATGATTCGATAAGGCGAGTAATGGAAACATTACCATTATTTGTTCTTGGAGACGGTGTTTGCACTAGGCTATGTTGGTATTTTAGTAGAATGTGTTTATATTTTATTAGAATGTGTTTATATTTTAGTATAATGTGTTTATATTTTAGTAGAATGTGTTTATATTTTAGTAAAATGTGTTTATATTTTAGTATGATGTGTTTATATTTTGGTAGAATGTGTTTATATTTTAGTATAATGTGTTTATATTTTAGTATAATGTGTTAATAATTTAGTAGAATGTGTTTATATTTTAGTAGAATGTGTTTATATTTTAGTAGAATGTGTTTATATTTTAGTAGAATGTGTTTATATTTTAGTAGAATGTGTTTATATTTAGTAGAATGTGTTTATATTTAGTATAATGTATTTACATTTTAGCATAATGTGTTTATATTTTAGTATAATGTGTTTATAATTTAGGACGATGTGTATAGCTTGAACCCGTCTATACATTCTTAATCATCCTTGATCTGTTAGTTCCGTTCTGTAAGAAGCCCACCTTTCTAGTATTTTCTTAGGTCCGATGCCCAAATTCAATTGACCGTTGTAGGGATTATTATTTTATTTTTTTTGCAAATTTATTTTCTCAGCCCGCAATAACAAAATTCTTAAATCGATACTGAACAAAACGCTGCTTGTGGTGACGTCAAATAGACTACAACTACAAAGCTCAAAGTAAGCCCATAAACCGGAAGTAAGCACATAAACCGGAAGTAAGCATATAAAACGGAAATAATCCCACAAACCGGAAGTAAGCCCATAAACCGGAAGTAAGCCCATAAACCGGAAGTAGGCCCATAAACCGAAAGTAAGCACATAAACCAGAAGTAAGCTCATAAACCGAATGAAAAACGAAAAGATGAGCAGAAAAGGTAAGAGGATTTCAACAAGGCTGCACCTATTGGTACTCGGGTACCAGAAATGAGAGGTTGGGATTAAAAAATGATTTAAAATATTATTGTTAAGTTTGTAAGACAAAATGAGGTATCAAATGAAAGATAATTGAATGTACTATACGTTTGTGAGCTTAATTCTTCAGTTTTACTAAAATAAACTACCACAAATGACACCAGAATAGCATTGAGTCTAATGGTACCCGGGTGCGAATGGCGGCGCAGCGTGTCTGGGTCCATTTTGACTAATGCTATTCGGATGTCATTTGTAGTAGTTTATTTTAGTTTAAAAGAAGAATTAAGTTTACAAACGTATAGTACATTCAATTATCTTTCATTTGATACCCCATTTGGTCTTACAAACCCCAAAATAATATTTTAAATCATTTTTTAATCCCAACCTCTCAAATCTGGTACTCGGGTACCAATAGCCACTTCGTTTCAACAAACTAACTGTAGAATAGGATGTTTGGATAATGAATGCAGAGAGACTGTCGAAAAACGGGACAAGGCACGATTTACCGTGATACAAAGGGAAACCCGAAATACGAGACAAATACACGATTAGAGGAATGTGCATGAAGATACAACTTAAAACAAGACAAATAGGATGGATACCTGGCCAAACCTAAAATGTGTCACATCATAGATGGAGAATTAATTATAAAGGAAAATAGTGTGAAGTATTGGAGAGGCGGGCTGAATACTTTGAGGGAATACCGAATGCAGACAATGGAAAAGATGAATATTATGAAGCATCACATGCAGGACCAGACTCCTAAATTAAATGATCAATTTTTGCAGATATTATAAAAGTATTCAACTTTATGAAAAACCACAGAACCCTTGGAGAAGACATTAACAAAGCAGAACGTAATAAACTACGGAGGAAGAGAACTACAATCTCAAATCTGGCAAGGCTATAAACTTCAATGAGAATAGGAAATAGCACAAATAATACCAATGCACAAGAAAGGTTCCAAACTTCAATGTACAAACTACAAAGGAAATCCCTGTTAAATGTATATATAACATACAAAGTACAGAAGAAACTACTAGCCAAGAGACTACAACTGTGCACTGAATAAACACTAGGTGACTACCAATGTGGATTAAGACAAAACAGATCAGCGACTGATCAGGTTTTCACCATAATATGTCTATTAGAGAAATGTAGCGAATATAATATCCCGATCCATCATCTCTAAGAGGACTATAAAATGGTACGGCACCATCAAAAGGAAATATCTATATGAGACTCTGCATGAGTTTGGCACACACCAAACAAACTAACAGACGATATATACAATATTAAACAACTTTAAAATAAAAATCAAAGGTTCAGGGTGAAAATCCATTGGAATTTCAGATTAGACGAGGCCTAAGACAAGTGGACTCACTGTCTTGTATGCTATTTAACCTAAAATTAGAGAGGGAGAGAGAGATAGATCGATAGAGAGAGAAAGAGAGAGAAAGAAAGAGAGAGCGAGCAATCACTGGATGCTTAGTGAAGTAAAATCAAGGCCAACCATATAAACAGTCTCTACAATCAACCTCTTCAGTATTTTGCATACGCCTATGACATAGCACTGTTAGACAACAGCAGCAAAGTCATATCAAAACTATCTTGCATACGGCGATGACATAGCACTGTTAACGGATAGACGTATAGACTTATCAAAAGTACCTTGCATGTGCTGATGACACAGCACTGATAGGGGAAAGTAGTAAAGACATATGTTATGTACTGTTATCAATATGGAGAAATTGATCTCTTATTTAAGTTTATGGCTCGTTCTAAACAGTACACAACAAAAGACGATACTAAATGATAAATTCAATAACAAAGAAAACGATGCTCAAACCAGGGCTAATTACAATTACTAAGTTTTATTAAGTTAATTATAAACTATAAATAAAAAAAGAAGTGAATTTAAGCCATCGACTTACAGAATAATTGGATTGTACAGGTACAATGTTGAAAATACACAATGTTGTAGAAAGGTACAATGATGAAAAGGAATCTACACACACACAGTAAACAAATCTCTTGTCTCGTAGCCAAAATAACACACGCTCAAAATATCTCGTGATCAAATCAAAGCACACCCAAAAAATAACTCTCGTCCACTTATATGGTCTGTTCTACTGATATCTCTAGAAAAACCTCACACAATGTTTTCATTTCCAGATATTTCTACAGGATTCTAAGGATGCTGACTACTGATTATATTTAATTACTAACAAGGTGAAGAGAGACCATATTTAGTAAGCAACCCCTAATAATAGCGCAGTGCAGCCGAGTTGGGGTAAGCTGGAGTTCACGGGACGGGGAAATATGACGTAAACACGTCGTCTACATAACACATCAAAAGTACCTTGCAAATGCTGATGACATTTCACTGTTAGGGAAAAGTAGCAAAGACACCAAAAGTACCTTGCATATGCTGATGACACATCGCTTTTAGTGAAAAGTAGTAATAACATAAGATAAGCTTTTATTGAATTAGAAGACACATCACTATGGGCTGGAAGTTATCAACCAAAAAATAAAAAATAAAAAGACAAGTTGAGACAAGAACGGAAAGATGAAACCATTACATTTAGAAACCACACTTTGGGGGAAGTAAATCAGTTGAAATATCTAGGATCCTTAGTAAATGAAAAGAATGACATAAAATAAAATACAATTTAGTGAAGCCAAAACTAAAAGACAGTGGTTTACCAATCAGTGACACATTAAATTTCTCATTATACGTGACGCATATCGGTGCGGCACGCGGCTGAGTCACATGGAAAGTCACCTCTAGCCCTCTAGCTCTGACAGAAAGAAAAAAACGAAGTATAATAACAATTGAAACGGTGCTCCGGGGGGGGGGGACACCTTTGAATAATCAGCTCATTGATCTAGGGTGTTTGGGGGGGGGGGGGAATGTCATAAATTAACCTCTGTACCGAGGTAGTTAGTAAAGAGGGGGAGAAAATTGTGTGTGTGGGGGAGGAAGGTTGAACGCGTCAATGGCTAGGTCCTGCGCGACGAACATTGTTATGGAAACATTAGCACATAAATGGAGGGTGAGCAGTAAATTGATTGGACAAGGTGTGACGCACGAGTGGTGGAGGTGGAGCGGTGGAGGTGGAGGTGGAGTGATGGAGGTGGAGTGTTTGAGTGGAGAACACACATTTCCATACGGTTGTGTTTAAGTGCATTTATAAACACATTGACTCTCTCCACTCAGAAGATCTTAGCCATAGGCATGTTAGCTGTAAGAGCAGGTCACTAGCCGCTTGGTGTAAACCTTTTAGTTGTAAGAGCAGGTCACTAGCCCGCAAAGGTTTTTGAATAATCACAACTATTTTAAAGTATTCCGTTGAGAGTAAGGGGCCCCATGTTCGTTTTTTCTTATAAGAGCAATATTAATTATAATTTCAAACCATATGCGCTCCTATACCATACATGCGATTGCGATAAAACTTTTGTGACTTGTTGACCACGAGCCCATGCATTTTTCTAAGACATTAAAACCATTTTAAAATATTCCATTTTTGACTGTTAGCCCTCAATTTTTTTTCTTCTAATAAGCTTTGTAAAAAATAATTTCCGTATGCGATAAAACCTTTGTGAGATTTTGTGCGGACGCCCGCAAAGGTTTTTGAATTATTAAAGCCATTTTAAAATATTTCATTGTAAGCCAGGGGCCCTATGTTCTTTTTTCTCTTATATGAGCTATATAAATATAATTTCAAGTATTTCTAATGCATGGGTGGATACAATTTTAATCAAATACAAATAGTGACATTAAATTTTGAGTGTGACATAATAAGTAGGTTCCTGGAGTAATACAACCCATTCTAAAATCTGCCGTTTGTGGCCGGGGGCCCTAAATTCGTTTCCCCCCTTACATTAGCCATTAAAATGTAATTTCCGTATGCGTTTCTAAACCATCCACCCAATTGCGATATAACTTTGGTGAACTGATATGCGCCCGCCCACGAAGGTTTCTAAATTAGAACAAACATTTTAAAACATTCCGTTTCGGGCCGCCTGCCCTTACTTCTTTGTTTCTTATCTGATCTATATATAAATATAATTTAAAAAATAACTAATGCATTGGTGGATGGAATTTTGATCGATACAAATAGCGACATTTCAATTTATGTGTGACATAATAATAAGTAGGTTTCTGATTTGGTATAGCTATTTTACAATATTCTGTTTGGGGTCGGGGGTCCTAATTTTTTAAAAATTATTATATGACCTATACAAATATTATTTTAAACAGAGTTAACACATGAGTGGATGGAATTTGATCAAATACAAAAAAGCGATATTTCCGTTTGTGTTTATGACGTAATTTAGTAGGTTTCGGATTTTGTGCAACCATTTTGCAATATTCAATTTTGGACCGGGGGGGGGGGGGGGGGGGCCTAAATTCGTTTTTTTTTCTGATATGAGATATTTAAATATAATTTACGTATGCGTTCCTATACCATTCATATGAGTGCACATGGACAGCTGTGGTATAGACAAAAAATATTTTGTATATAAAAAAGTACTTCAGTGAACATACAAACATGTTATTGATTTGAGTGGCATTGCAACGCATGCCGGGTACTCGCTAGTTAGTATATATGTCAAGGTCATGAAATCAGAGATAGTGTGTTGTGATGTTGCGACAATTGGGCTATGTGAATGAGTTGTGAACTCTTTTCAAGTCATGGATGAGTACGTAAATTTTGGGTGATAAAGGGGGAGTGAACGATTTTCAACGTCAGAGATGGCCAGAATGAGGCATAGTGAACTAAGGATCTAGAGAGTGTGTGAGCTAGAGCGAGCGACAGAGAGGATAGTATTTTTAGATCTATTCCCTGTGAGATGTTTTGTCTCAAGAGAATTTCGTTCTACAAATGGATCATGTCTCAACTTCAATGTTAACCAGATTGATGTTTTAGTGCTGTCAAAATAAAACGTATTGTGTACCATGAAGTATTAGTGTTTGAATCGAACTAGTGCGTATGAACAATGAGTTCATGAACATCGCAACAGTCGCCAGCATCATAAAACATGTAGAGAACGAAATATTTGACAGTATATTTGTCTAATTTGCTATGATACATGATTTTTATTTGGGGGCTGTTGTTGTTTCGATAACTTAGCCAATGTCAACACGACCTAGACTGACGCACTTCTTTTTTTTTTTTTGTTGCTGTTTCTTCACGTGATATGGAGGTTGCGTATTAATACCTGTATTTTAAAAAAAATAGCATACCATCAAAATTTGATCAGACAGTGATTTGAAAGTTGTGACGAGACTTCATACAAAAATATTCACATCAAATCCATGATCGAAAAATTTGGTTGTGTGAAATGAGCTTAAGGGATAATCATTACGTCGATATTATGAAATACAAAGTAAGGTAATCATCAACAGGCCTTGAGGCGTGAACAAAAAATGTCGCAGCTTATGTTATATAGGTATATCGGTTTTGGTCGAAATCACATCAATATAAAAATATGCTGGGCCGACCCTAACAATAGCGGGGCCCTATGCGAAACGGATAGCGCGGAGCCCATTCTGGGTAGAGGATAAGTATAATAAGTGAAAATTAAGATTTTGTATTAGAAAATAAATTCGGGGCGGGGCGTATGAAAGTGCGGGGCCCATTGCGGCCGCATAGGTTGCAGTGGCCTAAGGCCGGCCCTGAAAGTATGTATCACATTTATAAGAAAGAGGTCTTGATTTTGGGTTGGTTTACATGATCAAATTTTCCTTCAAGCATTTGAATGAAGCCTTGTCACAGCGTTCAAAATTACTAAATGATCAAATTCCCCCCAAAAAGAAACCACGCACAAAATAGTGCGTTCATACAACAATTTGACGCGAAATTTGATCGTTTGAACTGACCCTTAGCGTCAGTTCACACGATCAAATTTCGCGTCAAATTGTTGCATGAACGCACTATTTTGTGCGTGGTTTCTTTTGGGGGGGGATTTGCTCAAATAGTAATTTGAAAGCTGTGACAAGGCTTCATACACGAATTGCATCAAATGCTTGAAGGAAAATTTGATCGTGTGAACCGACCCTTAGGGTCGGTTCACACGATCAAATTTCGCGTCAAATTGTTGCATGAACGCGTCAAATTGTTGTATGAACGCACCATTTTGTGCGTGGTTTCTTTTTGGGGGAATTTGATCAAATAGTAATTTGAAAGTTGTGACAAGGCTTCATACACGAATTGCATCAAATGCTTGAAGGAAAATTTGATCGTGTGAACCGAACCTAAATCCTCATCAGGCTGTACAGCATTTCATTCACGAAGCACATGTGTCAATCATCCAAGCCATCAGTTCTGTTATTCCCGAGGCTATAGGTAGTATACCTTAAGTAATATTTTCAACCAATCAAGTCTAAGCCGCCAATCCTGTTCTAACACGAGGCTATAGGTAGCATGCTTTCAATATGTTTTTAAAAAAAAAAACGCTCTCAACATATTTCATTTTCTTCTGCTGATACCAAAGAGGCAAACGAGAATTAACAATACTCATTCCCAATCTACCTATAATTGTTTTATCCATATCATGGCTTGTTAAATTGGAGTCAGGGTGGAGTGGGGGGGGGGGGGGTTGATTTGAGTGCAATCATACTTTAATTTTAGTTCGTGGAATTGGATCGTTTGAACTTCAAAATATACAACAAAAATACATTTTTTCAATAACTTAAAATAGTGTAAACAGATGTGAAAAAAAGAGTGATTTTTAACATAGAAAAACGTTTGTACTATCCAAAGATGACACTTTCTTGTAAGCTATTATTATTCATTATTATTATTATTTTAGATTTCATCGTAGATTGACGCGCCTGAAATGTCGGCAAGTTTCAAACCTCAAGTCTGTCAACTTTGATAAACAAAATGAGCAATGCCTTTAAAAAAAATAGAAGACCCTGCTGCTGACTGGGGAAGTAACACGGAAATGTGCCGTAACAATACCTAAAAAATGGGCTGAAGAACCCAATCTCCTACTTCAGAATATGTCTTTATAAGCCGTCAACACTTCGCCCAAGACAAAAAGGCGAGTCCCCCCCCCCCCCCCCGCCCAAACACAAACACCGCCCCGGAAGTAGTCGCTTTATTTCGATGACATTTTTCGGAACCACCACAATCTGGCGCCCGCGGCCTTATGGCTGTGCAGGGTGATGAATGACCATGTGCGGCAATAACATTCACAACTCAAGGACCACAAGGGACGTAATATCGTCGGGTTCACAGACTCGCCAGTTCTCACTTATCCGCTCCGGCGTTCATCAACTCCAGCAATCGATCCTATTCACAACAATTGCTTGATTCGCTTGGGGTCGATACTGATATAACAAAAACAGTGTTAGAAAGCTGGATCGATTCTGGTAAACACAATGTTTGAAAATCGGGTCGATGGCTTTAAAAGTAAAGTATTCGCAGGCGGTTAGAACAAAGGTGAAGAGAGAGAGAGAGAGAGAGAGAGAGAGAGAGAGAGAGGGAGAGAGAGATGGAGAGAGTCAGCTATAGAGTCAGGATTGTCTAAACAATCATAATACAATCTCTAAGTGACTGAAACATTTCAGTTGCGAGCTGGAGTTTATTGAGGCTAAAATATTGATTTAATTTTTTTATACTAATATCGCAATAGTACACTGTCTGGATAGCAGTATTTCATTTTTAGGCTCTCAACTTTTTTTGGGTTGTTGTTGGGTTAAAGAAGTCCACGTGTAGTGATTTATGCTTCTTATGATCAATCCTTCAAGAGAAAACTGATTGCCAGGGAGATTTTCCAAATTTTATCAATTAATACTCAATTAAAATATTGAGAGCAAATGGTATCTTGAACTGTTGAGTTGCTAGCTTCTGTCGACGTATCTTGTTTTAAGTGATGAGTTCAGAGGGCAACAGCGAGGACGGGGAGTCTCAAAATGGTGTGTCGAGGAGACTGAACGTGTGCCAAAACGTCTTTGAAAGTATTCACCAAAATGTTACGGTAAGGAATCTGCTGGATGTAACCGGTATCGCGGCTTGAATAAGGTTTGTGATAAAAAGTAGGTTTGTGATAGAAAGTAGGTTTGTGATAGAGAGTAGATTTATGATAGAAAGTAGGTTTGTGATAGAGAGTAGATTTATGATAGAAAGTAGGTGTG
Source organism: Omphiscola glabra (assembly GCA_964017045.1). NCBI lineage: Eukaryota > Metazoa > Mollusca > Gastropoda > Lymnaeidae > Omphiscola > Omphiscola glabra. The sequence continues at coordinate 47,410,882 of OZ024794.1, read as the reverse complement.
TGATAGAGAGTAGGTTCGATATTGAATGTAGGTTTGTGATCGACTCTAGGTTTGTTACAGAATTCAGGTTTGTGATTGAATTTAGTTTTATGTTTGAATGTATGTTTGTGATTGAATATAGGCTTGTTTTATAAGGTAGGTTTGTGACTGAATGTAAGTTTGTGCTAGAATGTAGGTTTTGGATAAAGTAGCACTTCAAGTTTGTGGAAACTGAACGTGTTCGTGATAAGATATATGGATACAAATCTAGATCACAGTTATTCGATTAATATATTCCACATAGTCACCCCCCCCCCCCCCAAACTTCACCAACAACCACAAAAATTACTGTCATTATGATATTAACCCATTCAGTCCAGACTAATCGGAATCTCTTAATTCACATCCGTCAATCAACGCGTACAGTGTTCAGTTTTAGACGAAGCACCATGGCTAATCTGGTCTGTCTGGACAGCGTCACAGATTTCAACCAACCACCCACTCTGAAAAAAAATAATTAAAGAGGCAGCTTTTAATGCCATTAATCCCAGTCCAACACCCGCCTGTCCATGGCAAAATAGAACAACCGTTAAGTTAAAATGGGTGAGAAAAGGTGTGGCGTTGAAAAAGAAAAGCTGGGGGGAGAAAACGAATCAATTAAAACAATATCAGACGTATTGGATATAAAGAAAATATTATTGTTTGGATGTGGAAGGACAAGGAAGGTGGCATGAAGGCGTGATGAACAAAGCCTGTCTGAACGATTTCCAGAATTTAGCACTGCTAGGTGTCTAGCACTTTAGTGACAGCATTTTTTTTTTTAGATAAGATCATATCCTGATTAACTCATATTAAAATAATACATTCTAAAAAAAACAATCTGACATTGAGACAACTTGAGCCGATGATAATCTACCAGAAATCGAATCACCAAATTCGTTAACTTAGGATCGAATCCCCCAGCTTAGTTGACTTAGGATCGAATCCCACAGCTTCGACTTAGGATGGAATCCCCAGCTTCGTTAGATAAAACTTGTCTATGAAGTTTGTCTAATGAATAAAACGATATTTTTTTCATTCCCCTTTCCATAAGGCGCCAATACCCAGTTGTTCGTAAAACGTTGTACTCATAGAATGACTTGAGGCTTAAGGTTTAACAAAATATATTTATTAGCGGTAAAAAACTAAATGTCTACTTAAATGCTAAGGTACATGACCAGTGTCACATACTTAGTAATAATAATGGATGAAGACGTGGATGTTGACACGTTATTAATCCACATAATGTCTCGGAGGTGTTGGATTTGGAACGGCGTTAGAGGACCGAGTGAGCCGTTTATATGTTTTGTTTCGTTATTTGACCAATAGAGCTTATCCAAAAATTATATATTTCTATTGTTGTTTAATATTTATAGCCTACACCAGTGGTCGGCAAACTCATTAGTCACAGGAACCGAAAATCAGCAGCGGGACATTAAAAAAATGTTGAGAGTCAAATTTCTTTTCAAGAATCTGTCAAGAACTTTTTTTTTTCGGAGTCAAAACCGATTTGTGGCCGACTGGTCGAGCCGCACTCATAGGTCGCTAAAGAGCCGCATGCACACCAGTGGGCTACACCAACCCATTTGAAAGCATTTTTCTTTTTTTACGTATGCAACCCCGATCACTGAACCATGTCCCACCATCAGGGCGGTGACATCCAGTGATGGGCGCAGCGCCCTGCCCTTCCCACTCCCCCGCCCCCACACCCCACCCCTTTCTCCTAGAGCCCGGCGACGGCCTAATTGTGTCTAATGACTCAATCGCGTTGATAAAGACACCGGGTCTGTCAGGCGGACGGCTGTTCCGGAACACTCGGGGTCTTTGAGGTGCGGCTCAGATTTCAGCTGCGATATTCCTTGTGGCGTGCGGCCGGGGTTTTATCGTGTCTCCGGCGGTTCGCGTCGCTTGGGCTCGGGTGTCGAAAAGGGGGGGGGGGGGGGCTGGCTCTGTTACCGGCGTTGAAGCCTTTAACTGCATGTCCTCCATTTCTTCTGCACTAGTCACGTGATTGGCCGAAACCCCCAGGAAATGGATCTGGTAATCTAGAATTGGGTATTAATTTCGAAGACACTGTGAGATAAAAAAAATAATAAACAAAGGGTGGACAGAGGTACGGAGGAAATTTAATAGGCGAGATTAGTCAGCGTCGGCCCTAACTAGTTTACTTGGCGGTACGAAATCTCCAGACCGAAGTAACGGATCGGTACAACATATCGGCGGGATGTGAACATTGTTGTTGTTGTTCCCTATTTGGGGGGCAGATCGAAGGTGGATAGATAAATAAGACATAAGCGAAAAGTGCACATTAGAGGCATATTTAGGACATTTCGGCTACTGCTTTGCAGTACAACATAAACATACATTGTAAATGCAAGTTGGGTGCAGTGTAAGTTGGGTGCAGTGTAAGTTGGGTGCAGCGTGAATTGGGTGCAGTGTACGTTGGATACAGCGTTAGTTGGATGCAGTATAAGTTGGGTGCCGTGTATTACACAGTTAAACTTAACTCAACCAGAAAAAAAGTCTGATCTTGAGGAGCCTGAATCGTGTCTTCATATTAAAAAGTTTTCCAATGTCCAGTGTACTTTGACGAAGCAAATATTATTTGAAATGCTGTCATGAACATGGCATCTGTACCTAAGGTCGTTTTAAAAATCTAGTGCACTCGTTTTAAAAATCTAGTGCCCAAATGATACTATTCCACATAGTTGACGTCATCATGGATGACGTGTGCAAGATCGGTGAACTAGGAGGAATGATGACAGTGTACGTCAACGTTAGTGGCAATGAAAACCAGGGCTGCCCAGCCTCAACAAGAAGTACCAATAACTTAGTAGGGAATTAAGAACTGTCTGGCAGACCATTTCAGAACAAAAAGGTTACAGACAATGGGCAGACAACACCACTGCCAGGGGCATCTTCGCTAACTTGCCCACTCCTCGCAGACAAGACCCATGGTGAGGGTTAGGCCTTAGACAGCAGAGTCAGGTGACGCAGATGCGCACAGAGCACTGCCCCATCGACACATACTTCTGGAAGCTAGATAAAAACTGGGACTCTACCTGCCTGCACCCGGAAACACTAGCGCATCTGTTGACCGAATGTCCCTCACTAGATGTTCTGGGGGGGGGGGGGGAGCCAGTACGGTGGTAGAGTCCTACGTAAGGAATATGTTGTATGGCTTACCTCAACAGATAGAGCTGGTAGCCAATGTACAAGCCGGGGTCATAAGAGAGTAATCTCAGACCCTCACCAGAGCATGTGTGTTAGTACCCAAATGGCGGTCAGTGGAAAGTTGAGCGCCACCCCTCCCCTTTTTAGTGGGGCGTGGGGTTTACTTGCAAAATTATATATATATACCTCATTTGTAAGCCCGCCTGGCTAGTCTCTTCGTATGCTGAACAACCGTACATTGTATTTTTGTAATCTTCTAAAACTACTTCTCATTATCTTTAAAGTTTAAGCTGATGTACTTCTTCGTGTTAAAAATTCTAAAAAACAGTTTTTTTATCAACCTGAAATTCATAGCATGTTATTATAAACAAGAATTTTCCATCTCATGCGGGTATAAAGTTTTTCTTAGGGAAAATTACACATCAGCATGGCTAATTGTTTGGAGTTTCCCCCCCCCCCCCCGTCTTCCGGACAACCAAAAAAACTGAGTTTACATTTTAGATGATTAGATTACCTCCCTGCACTAAGACAAATTTGTTTGTCTGTTGTGACGTCACGTACGACGGCGTTACCCTCGGCGGCATGCTCTCTTTAAAGACCACACGGAAAAACAAAAACCCCAAACGTGAACAAACTGGAAGATAACGTTGTTCAACTCGCGGTTTATCTCGCGAAATCTCGTCAACCCGTAGGTGCGCTTCCGCTCTCTGCAAGCCTCGGTTTGGCCTCGGGGGCGGATGTGTTGCTAAGCATCGTGCGGTGTTTTCCGACCGCGAATTCGACACTAAACAAAACACCAATATTAAATGTTGCTCCCTTTAATCGCTGTTTGTGTACCTTCACTTTTTTTTAAAAAAGGCAGAGGGGTGGGGGACCGGGGGGGGGGGGGGTGTGTGGCTTTCCCATATCTCTCCTTCTAACAATACGATCTGATCTTTTTCTTGCGGTCATGCTTTTGAGATTTTCTTGTTCTTTATGGCAACATTAAAAAAAAATGATGAAGTATTAAAATAACGTTTTTCAGAATTTTGTTATGATCTGTGTAACTGATAATTGTTTCAATACATTTAAAGAGGTTTCATAACAGCTCCGTTCGTTCTAGCCACCATCCTAGTCTCTGCATTAAAAGGTTTGTTCTTGTTAGCCACCATCCTAGTCTCTGCACTGAACAGGTTTGTTCTTTCTAGCCAACATCCTAGTCTATGCACTAACAAGTTTGTTCTTTCTAGCCAACATCCTAGCCTATGCACTTAGGTCGACCTAAGATGATAATCTTCGCTTAAATGACTCACGGTACGGGTGGGTGTATGACATTGGTAACGGGGGGGGGGGGTGGGGTGTCTGGCTCATTTGGACGGGGGTTAGGGGCTAGAGATAGAGAGGGGGGGCCGGACACAGTAGTTGGACCGATGGGTGAGGTCACCGTGAGTCAGGCACGCCACTACGGCAAATCCTCACTCCACTAAGTTAATCTCGCCGACAGCTAATATGATTTGTTAATTGATGGGAGACACACGTTTTTTTTACGATCCGTCGCGCCAGATGTGTTTCACTGATGCAACAAGATCAGTGGTCTCGAAACCTTTATGGTCGCTAGCCCCCTTTAATTTGAAGAAATTCGGCACACACCGTTTAACGTGGAAATCGGTTCTTTTCGTACATTATCTATATCTGTGCATTCCACTGACTGTCGAATTCACCGCAGTGGAGGGTTTGGGAAAAGAGAGGGGGGGGGGAGGGCTTTTCATAATTTAGGGACCACTGCTTAAGATGACAATCTTACGTCAGTGAGTCACCGCAAGTTGACCAAAGCGAACGTATTTCGCCGTCCTTCCGGTACCGTGGTCATGACAAGGGTTATAATTGGATGCCCCCCTGGCCAGGTTCTCGCTCGGCCTTCATTAAGTCCCATGAGAGCTGAAAGCTCGGGGTTTAACCCCCTTGATCTCGGTGTTCTAGGATATTTTTTTTTAATCAAGTTGAATGACGTGACAGACAGTGTACAATTGCATATCCATAACTATCAAAATATCAGTTTGTCAAATTTACTTTTCGGTCAATCTTGTGAAACATCACTTAACGCCGGTAACACAAAATGATTTCAAAAATTTCTTTAAAAAAAAAAATGTCTCAAAATTTAGCTTCCGAAGATGTTGTTGTTTATACTTCAGGTCAATAGGTGATACTAGCCAGGGAAAAAATACAAGAAGAAGATCTCACGGCTGGTGATTTTTGTGCATTTTTTTCCCTAGTTCGAAAGTTCGCTTTTAAAGCAAGATTCTTATCTTTGTTACGACGGGTCAAAACACACTCAAACATTTGGGGGAAAATGTGGAGAAAGAAAACCCATTATATTTAAATTCATATACTGTAACAGTGGACCTCATAAAAACTATATTTTATCATATACTGTAACAGTGGACTTCGTAAAATATATATTTTATGACATACTGTAACAGTGGAGTTCATAAAATTTTAAAATAATTATTTAAGCCTGCTTACATAAATTTCTTGTTCCAGTTTACCAAGCGCATTTTAGAGAAGATTTTCTTTTCACGGGCAAAGTTGTTTAAAATGTCCTTTGTTTACTTGGGATACGTCAAGAAGTGGCAATTACTTTTCGGGCTATGATTTATTCTGGATTTAAAAAAAAAAAAAGCTTTTGAATTATTATTATTTTTAATTGAATAATGCATTTAGTGTGGTTTTTTTTCCTCAACTTTTTAAAAATTATAAGATTTACGTCTGACTCTAATGCATATATTCTATTATTATTTCACAGTATGACAGTGGTGTCCAGGACATTGATCGTGACAATGCTATTCCTACTTTAAGACCTAAGCTACCATCTGAATTATATCCATAACAGGACACAAGGAGTACCTTCACCTTTATCACTTTCCCCCCTTTACATCAACGAGACAGGAGATGCTTTGTAAATGTAAAATTCAAATTGCAGCTGCAATGTTATGGCAACTAAGACACCTTGATTTTGAAACTGGACGTTCCAGTTGATGAACAACATTTCTAACTCTCATTGGACTTCTCATCGACAAGCCCCACTAGGGGTGAACCGTTGCTGGATAGAGGAAGTTTGTGTACTGGATTATGGAATTCATATAACTGTTTTAATTTAGCCCAATATGCACGCCATCATACAGCCAATATTCAGACCAATATACAGGTCAATAAACAGGCCAATAAACAGGCCACTATACATGCCACTATACAGGCAAATATACAGGCCAATATACAGGCCAATAAACAGGCCAATATACAGGCCAATATACAGGCCAATATACAGGCCAATATACAGGCCAATATACAGGCCAATATACAGGTCAAAATACAGGCCAATATATAGGCCACTATACAGGCCAATATACAGGCCAATAAACAGGCCAATATACAGGCCAATATACAGGCCAATATACAGGCCACTATACATGCCACTATACAGGCCAATATACAGGCCAATATACAGGCCAATAAACAGGCCAATATACAGGCCAATATACAGGCCAATATACAGGCCAATATACAGGCCAATATACAGGCCAATATACAGGCCAATATACAGGCCAATAAACAGGCCAATATACAGGCCAATATACAGGCCAATATACAGGCCAATATACAGGCCAATAAACAGGCCAATATACAGGCCAATATACAGGCCAATATACAGGCCAACATACAGGCCAATATACAGGCCAATATACAGGCCAATATGCAGGCCTATGTACAGGCCTATACAATATACGTTTCTGAAAGAAACAAAAACAACAAATCAATGTAACTGCTGATAATCACGTACAGTTCAATTTCATCTGGACCAGATAAACGAGATATCCTGGAGCAATCGGGAGAGGATATGACATACTCATTTCATAAATGTAACATAATACCTGTATGGAAGAACATAACTATGCATTCCATATCTAATGAAACAGTATAAATGGTTCTGTTATTATTGTAGGTTAATCTTAATGCAACGGATGTGCCTGGTTAATTGGATTGTGATAAAAGATATTAACTTTTGAATAAATATATATAATTTAGAAAATAATGTAGCTAGTATGAGAAAACAACCGTGGCCCGAGAGCAGAGGAATAGTTAAGTGGGGCAAAGGGGGACATATGTCCCTGTGCGTTAGACTAGTTAGGGGATCCAGACTAGTTAGGGCGCCAAACGCTCTAGCTACGCCTCTGGCCGAGAGCCCTAATCTTTCATTTTAATGATTTTTCTAGTGATAGGCTAATAGTCATATTTCTTTTTGAATCTGAAAAACAAAAAATGCGTGTCTTGAATAACTAAAGAATGTCCGATAACTTAAGTCTTTTTAATTCAGTAGACTTCACCAGGCGGTGGCAAAATTTGTTGATAATGCACAGGTTTTGCTGCAGCAATAAAATGATCATAACTCATAATGCTGTTAAAACATTACAAGGAAAAATAAACTGTACATAAAGCGGTACGTTATAATAGTCCAGCTGTAACATAAGTAAGTGAAATAAACTGAAAACGGCAGAAAGACAAAAAAATATTAAAAACATGGGAGAGAAAAGTTCTCCTGAAAATATAAGGACCAATGAAGGATGAATGTGGATAGAGAATACGAACCAACCAAGAATTGTATGGTCTATATCAGGATCCCACGACAGTAGAAATATATATTTTATAAAAAAAGATCAAGGAAATGCTAAGCGGGACAATTAGAAAGAATTCCAAAAAGGACAGAAGCGTGAAGAGGGTGCACCGTCAAAAAAAAAACAACCAAGAGGAAAACAGCTCGAATGCAGAGCAAGGCCTAGACGGATGTGTGATGTGGAACAAGATCTTCAGTAGCTGTGACTCCGAGCATGGAAAAGAAAAACATTGGTTAGGTCAGAGTGAAAAGAAGTTGTGAGGCAGACCAAATCCCTAAATGGTCTGTAGCGTCACAAGGATGGATGCTGTTGAAACTGGGATGGTTTCTTAAAGTAAAGAAGAAAATAATGTGCGCATCTTTTATTAGGTTTATACAACGGAGAGAAAATATATGTGCTTCCTTTGTGAAAAATATGCGTTTTCTGGAAAACTTTCATAAACAATATATGTTTATTTGTAACCAATGGACACTGTTTAAAAAAGATATATTTTCAAATTATTTATCTCCACTTAAATCATTTGCTAATAATACTACTATGTCTCCTAAGAGACACTGGCCTTGTTTTCTTTGTTTCTAACCTACCCAGCTGAAACTTGGCACATAGACTCTTTTCCGTTGACAACACATTCTATCAAATTTTAGGAAACCAACCCCCAAAATTCAGTTTTTCCTGTCTTTCCCTTTTTTCCAAGGAACATGAAGGAAATGTCAATTATTTTTGTTATTTTTTTTTAATTGAAGAGGGAAATTAATTCTTAGAATAAAAAATAATAAAAAAAAAAAAAAACAATAACAAAAAGGATCAATCATTTAGCTACAACTTCCAGCCCCCTCCCCCCCCCCCCAACCGAACTGTCTCCGGAACTGTCAACGTGCCATTTTTTTGGGGATATGTTGTCAGTTTTTGTATTCAATTCGAACTTTAATCAATTAGCCTCGGTAAATGTCCGGCCAACGGCGAACATGACGGCTGGGACAGCATTTATACCGCCCACGACAGCAGTGAGAACGAGGCCGTGTTAAAAGCAGGATCATGGTTGTTCTAAAAAGAGGTGCCCCCAAGGGTAATGTATGACGATGACGGGCTGGGGCGAGATGTGGGTTTGTGTGTGTGTGTGTGTGTGGGGGGGGGGGGTTTACAGCAGGATCACAGTTGTTCTAATATGAGGTGCCCCCAAGGGTATGTAAGGCAGAGTCAAGGCTGGTATTCCAAAAGAATGTATCGAACTAGGTCATCTTGTTAATGGATTTCTGTAATAGCAGTTTGTAAGAGAAACACTCTAGAGGCAGCCCATAATAGAATGATCTTCGCGAGTTCATTGTTGGGTCAGTCGGAGTGTAGCGAGTGTATTCTAGTGAGGGCATGTTAGTGAGGGCATGTTAGTGAGTATATGCAAGTCCCAAAAGACTATCCCCTACCGTCTTGTTCTCCCAAAAGACAGTCCCCTCCAAACTTTCCTTCCTAAAAGACAGCCACCTCCCATCATTCCCTCCCAAAAGACAGTCCCCTACAAACTTTCCTTCCAAAAAACAGCCACCCCCATCGTTCCCTCCCAAAAGACAGTCCCCTCCCCTCCCAAAAGACAGTCCCCTCCCCTCCCAAAAGACAGTCCCCTCTCATCTTCCCATTCCAAATACCTCATTGACCTATAAACCATCCTTTGCGGGCCGAGCCGTGAGTGCTATTAAATGGAATTTTCCTGCTCGTGAGCCACAACAAAACATCGTAACGTCACGAGACCAGAGATAAACTACGCCGTTAAATTAGTAGTCACGAGTTCCGGAAGGTTGAGGGGGGCGTTGTTTACATCCTATTTTGACGGTACCATACAGTACAGCCATTTATTTCAACAACGTATAGCATTGTCTCAAGGTGGTCCGCGGAGTTCCCTCAAGGTGGTCGTTGCATTTTCTCAAAGAGGTCGGTGGAATTTTCTTCCAAGTGGTTAGTGGTATTGTCCCAATGTGGTCAGTAAAATTGTCTCACGGCGGACAGTGGCCATTATCTCGAGGTGGTCGATGGGCATTGTTTTCAAGGTGGCCATTGGCTTTGTCTCAAGGTGGCCAGTGGCTTTGTCTCAAGGTCGTCAGTGGGAGTGTCTTCAGGTGATGATATCATTGTCTCAAGGCGGTGAATAGGATTGTGGATTGTCTCATGGTAGTCAGTGGCAATGTCTCTAAGTGGTCAGTTGCGTTGTCTCTAGGGGATCAATGTATGTCTCACGGCGGTTAGGGGCATATTGTGTCAATATGATCAGTGTAATTGTCTCAAGGTGGTCAGTGCAATTGTCTAAAGGTGGTCAGTGGAATTGTTTAAAGGTGGTCAGTGGAATTGTCTCAAGATGGTCAGTGGATTGGTTTAAAGTGGCCAGGCTCATTCTCTCAAAGTGTTCGGTTTCGTTATAACAGTTGGCGAGGGCGACCCTCGTAGGAAGAATTAAAACGACATACGATGTTGGAGTTTTGAGTCCATCAAGGAATACAATTTTTTAGGAATATCAACGATTTTTTTTTACCACCATTTCGAAAGTGAATTCACGTATCGAACGTGGCTTCTGCTATCTATTTGTGTTGTCTCCCAACCTGACAGACCCAACAGAGACACCTTAGGTGGTTCTCGTGGTTTACATGACATGCAGCTTTCGCAAGACTGCACATTCGAAGCTGACGGTGGTGTATCCGCTCAATTGTTCAATGTAGCTTGTTTTTTTACACAGTGTCGCCAAGATCAACAAACATTGTAACGTGTCAACGCCGGCTGTAAATATCACAAGTGTTTTTGGTGTTGTGAACGAATGAAAACAGTCTCTCTAGGCAGACAGGGGGAGTGGGGGGGGGGTGCTTGTCAATAGGAATATTAACCACGTGACCGACCATCTCTCTCGGCAGACCGTGGGAGGGGGGAAGCCTTTTCAACAGGAGGACCATTAACCCCATGGTTGTATCCACAATATTTCAAACACTGATTGCGTGGGTAATTTTTTTTAAAAATGATGTTAATATCATTGTAACGACAGAAAAATTATAATAAAGAATTTACAAGCTATTTGTTTTTTTAAAAAGCTTTATACTGTGAAGGTGACTTCCTTCAAAATAAGTTGAGGGGAAAAAAAAGGGGGGGGGGGAGAATTGACCAGATTGGTAAACGACCAGTGAGCACGTTACAGCTTTTTATGTGATTCAGTGGTTTTGAGCGAAGGGGAATTCTTTGATCATGTTAGTCGTACACTTTGATCCTATGTAGTTCTTATAAAGGGATGTTTGTCATTCAGGGTACGCCAGGAATAGCTGCCTTGTCGTCTTGCGGTGGCAGAAAAAAAACGACTTTTGTTTTCCCAAGTTCTCATTCCATTCAATTTAAAAATAATATATTGATATCGATCTGTCTGTCTGTCTATATTTAAAAAATTAATAAAAAGCCGTTTTAACCCAAGTTAGGTAGGGTTACCTCTCGCGAAAGTAGTATAGGAATAAATAAATTCAAATCAAAGATTTTAAATAGTTATTTTCGAAATTCTTTGGTGTTCCCCCCCCCCCCACCCCACACCGCCCCGTTTTTTCTTCAACAATGCGCTAACGTTTTTGAACCGCTGGTCCCAGGATTACTGTAATTATCCTCCCCACCCACACGCTCCCTCGCTCTCTCTAATTACTAAAACAACAAACGAAAATCACGACTTTCGGTTTCTCTTTGGCAAATGGCAAAACTTTTTTTTTTTTTTAAATCCAACAAAAATAAACAGAATCCATTTGCCAGGCAGATTTTTAAAAAGAGATTTTTTGTTTTATTTTCCCCCATTAAAAAAGAAAAAAGAAACGAATTCAGGATGAAAATGTGGCTTTTTAGCGTTTAGCTAAACAGTTCGCTCCACTACTTCACACCCATGAAGTCACTTCCTTATTTTACCCCCGTAAAAGGGTTTTAAACTCTGGCGTGGTATCCAACCCGAAAATAGGAATAAGAATTTTCAATGGCCGCTAAAGTTAAAGTTTCTTGATGTCCTGTAAAGTTTCTTGACGGCCGGTAAAGTTTCTTGATGTCCTGTAAAGTTTCTTGAAGGCCGGTAAAGTTTCTTGTCGGCCGGTAAAGTTTCTTGATGTCCTGTAAAGTTTCTTGAAGGTCGGTAAAGTTTCTTGATGGCCAGTAAAGTTTCTTGAAGGCCGGTAAAGTTTCTTGATGGCCAGTAAAGTTTCTTGAAGGCCGGTAAAGTTTCTTGATAGCCGGTAAAGTTTCTTGTCGGCCGGTAAAGTTTCGTGATGGCCTGAAAATTTCCTTGAAGGCCGGAAAAGTTGCTTGATGGCCGGTAAAGTTGCTTGATGGCCGGTAAAGTTTCTTGATGGCCGGTAGAGTTTCTTGATGGCCAGTAAAGTTTCTTGGAGCTGCGCGCGTTGTATCCCAATATAAAATAATAATAATAATAATAACCCTCATTTAAAAATTTAAAACGGTCTGAGACCAACCAAAGGTAACGTACCGTCCGAAAACATAAGCCGGTTATGCTCGAACTGCCGATAATTTGGTTAGGGGATTTTCGTCCTCGTTTTCTTCAACCTAGGTAATCTACTAACAGGACCGCTAAGCTCAGCTTATGGCGAATTGTCTCATCACGTCGTTGCGGAATAGCGGTCATAAGATTAATTTTTAGCCTATAGGGGACGTACACAAAATCTCTCGCCGGAGGCCAACATGAAAAAAAAGTTGGATCATTCTTTTAATACTTTTGAACGTAGGCCTATGTTTGAAAATGATTAAAATACAACAGAATGTTACTATTCTTATAAATATTTAAATATTTCTTAATTTAAAACAAAATTCTGTCAACGCTTGGCTAGATTTCCTTTCCACGTCAACCCAGGACAACTTTAGACGGATTGTATCAGTTAGGACTCCTCGTGTAAAGGTTATACGGAGACAAGAGTCGAAAAAAAGTTGTCATCGGGTTCAGACCATTGATTAGTCTCAGAAGCTCAGATCAAATTCGTTAATTTTTTTTTGTTCATGAAAACCAGACTGTGTCTTTGTGGTTCATTTAGTACTTGAGTTCGAAGGCCAGGGGTGTTTTGGCTAACATGCCGTCTCCTAGCAGACAAGACCCATGGTGGGGGTTAGGTCGTAGACATGCGTACCAAGCATTGTCCCATCAACACATACTTCAATAGGTTAGATCATGACAGGGAATCTACCTGCCGGCATTGCAGCTTAGTCCCAGAAGCTCTTTTGACCGACTGCCCGTCACTAGATGTTTCGGAGGAAGCCAGGGCGGCGGGAGAGCCTTACAACCCAGCAGATGGAGATGGTTGCTCATGAACTAGCTCGGGTTGTAAGAGAGTAATGTCCAACCCTCAACAGAATATGTGTGTTAGTACTTGAGTTCTTCACTGTTGCCATTAACAAACATCTTACTTTTCTTTCATTAATTTCACAGCCGTAGTCCCATTAATATATTTTTGGCCGCTATGTAGCATACCACCAATTAACTATCAAAATAATTGGCTTGTGAAAACATATTTTTCAAAAAAAAAAAGAACGACCAGATTTTTCGTTTCACCGAAGAGCTACAAACGCTAAAATGATACCGACTTTAGAAAAAAAACACGACCAGCCGGACATGACATCGCAAACTTAAATGAAATAATATTATCAAGGGTTAATCCGAATGCGTGCTCACGAAAATGGAAACCCCCCCCCCCCCCCGGAATGCGTCATAGTTAGCCCGAAGGTGAAATGGTTTGGCGGCCGCTGTTGTTGGACATCCAATCCCATAACCTCCCCCAATTTCACACTATTGCTGTCAGCCCGGGCAGACTGCCTGCGGTTTCTGCTGTCGGCTTTTCTCTGGAACACATTTGTTGCCATTAAATGAATGAGATGAACCGTGGGCATAAAATTGCAGCTTCGACCGTTTTAGGGTGGGTGGATGGGTGGAGGGGATGATTGGTGGCATACGATGTAAAGAGGGGAGTGGGGTGGGACGCTGGTGGGAGCGGGATGGGGGCCTCATTTGATACCGCAAGTTTATTACTGAACGTGATTGAGAAGGACTGTGAGGCAAAAATTAGAAAGACTTATTCAGAACACACGAGGACGTCATTTGTTGGTACGACCTATACGTGATAAGATAAGTGTATACTTAAATGTAGAAATTGTGAAACATGATTGTGAAGCATGATATGATTGTAAGGTCAGAAATTTGACATGAAAATATGAAGTTATTCCATGTCTGGTGCTGCACCCAATGACCTGTGATTGGCTTTGGACATTGTATAGCGGCAGCGTATTCGTAAAGATCCGGAGTTTAGGAAAGACAAAAAAAAGAAGAAATCTATCAATTTAAACACGGCATTGAAAATTCAGTTTAGTCACAAACACTTCAATCGAAAATGCAGGTTATAATGCTAAGACAAAAACTACCTTTGCTTGTTGAACTGGTTGAAGCAATTTGCATTTTTAAAACAAAACCAAAAAAAAAAAAAAAAAAAAAAAAAAAAAAAAAAGACAACATCAACAATAACATTGTAAGGTCATCCCACTCCCTTCATCACAGGCGCCTAAGATCAGCTCGATCAGGGGCGAATTCTTTCTCTTAAAGTTAGGACCGACAGATATTTTTTTAAAAAAAGAAAAACATCAGGGTTTTTACAAAGATCGAACTGTTACAAAAAAAATATTTTTTTTTAAAAAAATAAATTAAAAAAAATCACCTTTAAAACCATCAATGTCACAAACTGAGTGAAGTTACATGACGTCTGAAAATTGCGCTTCAAAAATACGCTTGCTGTTTTGTCTTTAAATTTTTCTAACCAAAATCTTGTCTTATGTTAATCTGTTACCCATCTTATCACATAGACATATTAATGGATAAGCGTAAGGTCGAACTTTCAATGTCTCACAAATTCACTAGACTTAAATTTCGACCATGCAATTCTGCATATTATTATTATTATTTTAGTTTGTTTTTTTTTTACAAGGAACAAATCAGACTTTATACCAACAGTTTTAGAACCATTATTCAAGAAAGTGTGCAATCAGTTTAAAAAAATAAATTAAAAAACAACAACAAAAAATCCGGTGTTTTTGTTGAGGTCAACACTAGAAGGACTTCAGTGCAGGCCTCAGAAAGCTTTTTGTCATATTTTGCAATCAACAAATCTGTTGTGGTGAGACAACGCGTGGCATTAGCACCAGATACGGAGCTCTCGTATGGGAGAGGCAGTGTGTTTGTGGTGTAAATATTAAGCTATCTAAAGTTAAAACGTGCGTGTGTGTGGGTGTGTGTGTGTGGGGGGGGGTTGTGTGTGTGTTTGTGTGTGGTGTGTGGGGGTTGTGTGTGGTGTGTGAGGGGGTGGGTGTGTGTGTTTGTTTTGAGGGAAAACTCAAGTAGAGAGGACGGAAGCGAATACATCACCAGAAGGTTGATTGCACATTTTTCAATGCCTTCAATAACCACAACTCTGTCGTTCCAATTTGCCCTTGGTTCACACGGGGTATCGCTTGGCGTATTTGTATTTGTCTGCCCTTGTTTCACTGGCATTTTTTTCATCAGATCTTCATGCATTTATAAAACATGGTATCAGAAAGTAAACTGTATTCATGGCACAAGTCACACATGGAATGAAATGTCTTAGTGGTATAAATCTAACACGGCATCAAATTGTCTTAGTGGTACAAATCTAGCTTGGCATCAAAATGTCTTAGTGGTACAAATCTAACACGGCATCAAAATGTCTTAGTGGTACACATCTATCATTGCATCAAAATGTCTTAGTGGTACAAATCTATCACGGCATCAAAATGTAATATTTTTTTTGTGGTGACAATCTTGCAATCTTAAAATTCAGTCTCATAACCTACTATTTTGTAAGCGTTAGGTGTCAATGAGTACTGCTAAAGATATAGACGTTATTCGTTGTTTTTGTTTTTAAAATTTATTAAATAAAAAAACATACATTGTATTTCTCGTTAATTGTTGTTTTGTTTTAGTTTTTCAAGTGGATTGCGAGTAATTAAAATTTTTAAAAAAAAAAAAAGATGGTTTAATCCAGTGGTTCTCAACCTTCTGAATGCCCTTTAATACAGTTCCTCATGTTGTGGCGACCCCAACTATTAAATTATTTTCGTTGCTACTTCATAACTGTAGAGTATATATGTTTTCCGATGGTCTTAGGCGACCAATGGGAAGGGTCGTTCGACCCCCATACGGGTTGCGACCCAAAGGTTGAGAACCGCTGGTTTAATCGCTTTTGTAAAAAAAATAAAAAAAATTGAGTAGTTTTATTTCGTTGTTCTAATCCAGGGTTTAGCTTCTTCGACAGAGCAGGTGTCTGACTGAGACGGCGCCAACTTCTTTCCGTGCGGCCATTTCACCAATAAGTGTTGGAAGAGACTGAACGAACAAAAACTGTAACCAGCTACTTTACTTATTAATTTTTTTTTGTTCTCTCGATCCTGAAACATCGTACGTGAAGTTAATGCCTCGCGGTATTTCCAAAAGCATCGACATTGCCGCTGTCCATGTTGGACAAGACGAATGGCGCACGGACGACGCCCAAGAGACACACGGGAAATTAGTAAAACACAGTAAGGTTAAACCTGATAAAAGGAACGTAACAAAGAAACGAACGTGTCGGCAGGAAGCCTTCATCAGCAAACAAACAGAAAAACGAATAAAATTTAAAAATGTATAAAAAAATTATAATGTATCACTTAGCTTAGAAGTAGTGTCCAAGAGTGCAGCAAAAGATTTGTGCTAAAGACAGAGAGAGAGAGAGAGAAGTAGGAGAGTGAGAGATGGAGCGAGAGAGAAAGAAACAGAGAAAGAGAGAGAGTGAAAGAGAGAGAGAGAGGAAAAAGAGAGAGGAAAGAGAGAGAGGGAGAGAGAGAGAGAGGGAAAGAGAGAGAGAGCGAAAGGGAAAGAGCGAGAAAGAGAGGGGAAGAGAGAAAGAGGTGGTGAAGAGAGTGAGAAATAGAGAGATAGAGAGAAATGGCTTTGGCGTTTTGTGAGCTTCTGAATTTTCTGACCTAGTTTATTGTTGCAGGTCATCATTTTTTTTTCATGTTTGCTTACACAAGTTTTACTCTTGTTCACATTCTACAATCCTGGTTGATGAAATATCTGACAGTCAGTAACCCTTTCACACTGTTCTTTTGGTTTAAATAGCAAAACGCAAGGGTGGCGCTATTGTGTAGATCACATGTGGCGCTGTTGTGTAGATCACGTGTGGCGCTGTTGTGTAGATCACATGTGGCGCTGTTGTGTAGATCACGTGTGGCGCTGTTGTGTAGATCACGTGTGGCACTGTTGTGTAGATCATATGTGGCGCTGTTGTGTAGATCACGCGTGGCGCTGTTGTGTAGATCACGTGTGGCACTGTTGTGTAGATCACGCGTGGCGCTGTTGTGTAGATCACGCGTGGCGCTGTTGTGTAGAGCACGCGTGGCGATATTGTGTAGATCACGCCTGGCGCTATTGTGTAGATCACGTATGGCGCTATTGTGTGGGATACGTGTAACGGGTGCTGCTGTGTAGGTCACCTGTGGCGCTGCTGTGTAGGTCACCTGTGGCGCTGCTGTGTAGGTCACCTGTGGCGCTGTGGTGTAGGTCACCTGTGGCGCTGCTGTGTAGGTCACCTGTGGCGATGTGGTGTAGGTCACCTGTTCCGCTGCTGTGTAGGTCACCTGTGGCACTGTGGTATAGGTCCCGTGTGAAGGACGCTGCTGTGTAGGTCACCTGTGGCGCTGTTGTGTAGGAGGTGTGTGTTGTATCGTATTCAAAGTGTTGAATTGATCAAATTTAAATTTAACATTCTCAAGTGCTGCAGATATAGAAGTGCTGCAGATATAGAAGTGCTGCAGATATAGAAGTGCTGCAGATATAGAAGTGCTGCAGATATAGAAGTGCTGCAGATATAGAAGTGCTGCAGATATAGAAGTGCTGCAGATATAGAAGTGCTGCAGATATAGAAGTGCTGCAGATATAGAAGTGCTGCAGATATAGAAGTGCTGCAGATATAGAAGTGCTGCAGATATAGAAGTGCTGCAGATATAGAAGTGCTGCAGATATAGAAGTGCTGCAGATATAGAAGTGCTGCAGATATAGAAGTGCTGCAGATATAGAAGTGCTGCAGATATAGAAGTGCTGCAGATATAGAAGTGCTGCAGATATAGAAGTGCTGCAGATATAGAAGTGCTGCAGATATAGAAGTGCTGCAGATATAGAAGTGCTGCAGATATAGAAGTGCTGCAGATATAGAAGTGCTGCAGATATAGAAGTGCTGCAGATATAGAAGTGCTGCAGATATAGAAGTGCTGCAGATATAGAAGTGCTGCAGATATAGAAGTGCTGCAGATATAGAAGTGCTGCAGATATAGAAGTGCTGCAGATATAGAAGTGCTGCAGATATAGAAGTGCTGCAGATATAGAAGTGCCAAGCGCGGTCAAAGAAAAACAACCACCTATTCACAAAACAAGTTTTGGTTTTCTTTATAATTTCGTAAAAACAACAACAAAAAAATCATCTGTAATATATTAATCTTTGAAATATAGATAAAGTGAGCTAGATAAGTGGAGATAGATAAGTGGAGATGGATAAGTGGAGATGGATAAGTGGAGATAGATAAGTGGAGATAGATAAGTGGAGATAGATAAGTGGAGATAGATAAGTGAGATAGATAAGTGAAGATAGATAAGTAGATATAGATAAGTGGAGATGGATAAGTGGAGATGGATAAGTGGAGATGGATAAGTGGAGATAGATAAATGGAGATAGATAAGTGGAGATAGATAAGTGGAGATGGATAAGTGGAGATAGATAAGTGGAGATAGATAAGTGGAGATAGATAAGTGGAGATAGATAAGTGGAGATAGATAAGGGGAGATAGATAAGTGGAGATAGATAAATGGCGATAGATAAGTGGAGATAGATAAGTGGAGATGGATAAGTGGAGATGGATTAGTGGAGATGGATAAGTGGAGATAGATAAGTGGAGATAGATAAGTGGAGATAGATAAGTGGAGATAGATAATTGGAGATAGATAAGTGGAGATAGATAAGTGGAGATAGATAAGTGGAGATAGATAAGTGGAGATAGATAAGGGGAGATAGATAAGTGGAGACAGATAAATGGAGACAGATAAGTGGAGACAGATAAGTGGAGATAGATAAGTGGAGATAGATAAATGGAGATAGATAAATGGAGATAGATAAGTGGAGATAGATAAGTGGAGATGGATAAGTGGAGATGGATAAGTGGAGATAGATAAGTGGAGACAGATAAGTGGAGACAGATAAGTGGAGACAGATAAGTGGAGATAGATAAGTGGAGATAGATAAGTGGAGATAGATAAATGGAGATATATAAGTGGAGATAGATAAGTGGAGATGGATAAGTGGAGATGGATAAGTGGAGATGGATTAGTGGAGATGGATAAGTGGAGATAGATAAGTGGAGATAGATAAGTGGAGATAGATAAGTGGAGATAGATAAGTGGAGATAGATAAGTGGAGATAGATAAGTGGAGATAGATAAGTGGAGATAGATAAGGGGAGATAGATGAGTGGAGATAGATAAATGGAGATAGATAAGTGGAGATAGATAAGTGGAGATAGATAACTGGAGATAGATAAATGGAGATAGATAAATGGAGATAGATAAATGGAGATAGATAAATGGAGATAGATAAGTGGAGATAGATAAATGGAGATAGATAAATGGAGAGATAAATTGAGATAGATAAATGGAGATAGATAAGTGGAGATAGATAAGTGGAGATAGATAAATGGAGATAGATAAGTGGAGATAGATAAATGGAGATATATAAGTGGAGATAGATAAATGGAGATATATAAGTGGAGATAGATAAGTGGAGATAGATAAGTGGAGATAGATAAGTGGAGATAGATAAATGGAGATAGATAAGTAGAGATAGATAAGTGGAGATAGATAAGTGGAGATAGATAAATGGATATAGATAAATGGAGATAGATAAGTGGAGATAGATAAGTGGAGATAGATAAGTGGAGATATATAATTGGAGATAGATAAATGGAGATAGATAAATGGAGATAGATAAATGGAGATAGATAAATGGAGATAGATAAATGGAGATAGATAAATGGAGATAGATAAATGGATAGACAAATGGAGATAGACAAATGGAAATAGATACATGGAGATAGATAAATGGAGATAGATAAATGGAGATAGATAAATGGAGATAGATAAATGGAGATATATAATGGAAATAGATAAATGGAGATAGATAAATGGATAAAGATAAATGGAGATAGATAAATGGATAAAGATAAATGGAGATATATAAGTGGAGATAGATAAAGAATTAACTTTTGAAATTGAATTAAAATTTCAAATGAATAAAAGATTAAATATTTTTTTAAAAAAATAAGCTATTTTAACATTCCAAGGTCTCACGTTACGCACGTCAGCGTCTCCCGCAGTCTGGTTAATTGGCAGAGGTTTAACACTCACTCACACACACTCACACACACAAAGAACGACCCCCCCCCCCGCCCCCTGAACACACATACAAGAACAGACATAATTCAAATAGCCTAATACATCTCACACGTCATGTTTTTGTGTGGCCCGAGCCTTTGATTTCTCATGCAATTGATCTGGGGGCTAATAGAGAAATTAATCGGAAAAAATTATCCGTCTCTAAACGATTTCCCTTTTACTTTCTCTCCATCCCATACAAACTTTCTCTCTCTCTATCTATCTCTTTCTGTCTAAGTCTCTCCATTTCTCTGTCTCTCTCTCATTCTTTCCAATCAATCACATCTTCCCTCTTCCCCACCCCCCCCCCCCCAACTCACAAATCGTGTACGTCATTGTTGGATTAAGACCGGCGCGCAGTGCCCCATGTCATTGCGACAAATTAAGATTTAAGGCGAGGCGCCACAAGCGCCTGCTGATTGAGAATTACCTACCTTGAGGGTTGGCAGCCAGCTAGAAGGGGCGGTAAAACCTGAAATTGGCACGAGGACTCCAGTGGTTCATTCTGGGAGGCGGCTGTTTTTATTTTCCCATGTCTCTCAATTTCTTACTTTCGCACCCCATTCCTTTACCGCCCCCCAAAACCCTTTTTTACCACCCTCCCCACTCTTGCCAACGCTTAACACTTAGCTTTCCGAAGTCCGTACCCTTTTCTGAACACTAAAATAACAAAATTTTGTTTGAAATCCTTCTTCTTTATTTGAACGTAGGCTTTTAGCACATTCACGTTCAAGTTCGAAATACACGCAAGAAGAATAATTCCCTTTCGTTATTCCAGAGAAGATATGCGCATGTAATGTATAGGGGGGAAAATAAGACGATGAGATCAAATTTTGTAAACAATGGATTTTTATCAGACCTGTCGGACTGGATGTTCATGATGGCGTGTGCCTGGACTCTGTCTTGATATATGGATGTTCATGATGACGTGTGCCTGGACTCTGTCTTGATATATGGATGTTCATGATGACGTGTGCCTGGACTCTGTCTTGATATATGGATGTTCATGATGACGTGTGCCTGGACTCTGTCTTGATATATGGATGTTCATGATGACGTGTGCCTGGACACTGTCTTGATATATGGATGTTCATGATGACGTGTGCCTGGACTCTGTCTTGATATATGGATGTTCATGATGACGTGTGCCTGGACACTGTCTTGATAGATTTTTTTGTGAAAGCTTTTGATCCTATATATTATTTATAATTCCAAATACATTTGAAGGGCTGAGTAGAAAAAGTACTTAAGTTACAATTTTTCAAAAATGAGTGAAGACAGGCATTATATTTGATTACTTCCCCTGAATCATTTCTGTAAATATCATTCAGGAAAAATGTCCAAAAGTGTTTCATTCAGAGCTACCTCGAACAGAATTTAATGTATCTAAATAGGAATTTAAAAATTTTAAACACCATTTTCTCAAAACTTCAAAATTACACTTAAGTACTTTTTCTACTCGGCCCTTCATTTGAAGCAGAGACTGATTCATGTATTGAATCACGTGCATTTTTACCCATCTGAATTAACCCCCACCCCCTTTTTTCCCCCCAAACCCGCATTTTTTGTTTACTTTAACAACTTTTTATATATTACACCTTCAAAAGTAATTTCTAGAAATCAGAAACACTACAGCGTCCAAATTAAAATCATCATCATCATCATCATCACCATCATAATCAGGTCCCTTAGTTATCGGACCGTTGGGGCGGCACAGTTGACATGAAAACTATCCTTCTCCATTCCTCTCGGTTTTCTGCACTACGCACAAATAGGTTAAAATAAGTTTTTAAAAAAATTGGAAATACCACGAATGTGCTCTGTTAAGCCTTGGGTTAAGATAAATTTACAGGGGAGCCAACTCGATCTGTGTATAAACGTTGAATGATGAGAGCTATTTATATCCTTGACGTCAGTGTTAAATTGCCTCTTGTTGGTGACGACAGATAAAAACTGAAAAAATTATGAATAACTGGAACTGACGAGTGACTTGGTGGAAATAAGATGAGAATATAATTTATTACTGTCCCCGTCCCCCCCCCCAGCTGGGGGGGGGGGGGAAGATCGCAATACAGATAATACAATAATGGTTGAAAATGATTTCTCAATCGACAAATGAATTGACGTTCTTTCCCTTTGCTGTTCCACCAAGTAAATAATCCTCTATTTTTGCGTACAATTTTACACCAATCTGCATTCTTAATCAACCTTCAGCGTTACGTGAACACGGTTAATAACTTCAACATGCAATTTAAAATAAAATCGCTATAGTATATCAAAGGCCTACAAAACATACGCAGCACCCACTTTGCGGCACGCGAAGTAACGAAATATTCTTTATTCTTTGTATTTTCTAAATAGCATTCTCCCATGTCCTATTTTTTTTTATGGCCCGCACACGTTTTTCATAAAGTATTACGGACCGCCTCACATTTTGAATCGTGCAGGCCTGGTCCATCATCATGACTTTACACCAAACTGTAATCTGAATTCAATACGCAATGTATTTTTTTACGCTATCGTGTATCAACAATCAATGGTATATCAAGAAACATGAGCGCGAGTATTTAAAAAAATAATTTTTTTGAACATTTATGTTCGTTTTGATTTCACCTGTAGCATCAAGAAGTCTCTCGATATCATGGGTCAAAGCAGCTTAAAACTGTTCCTTAGATTTTCACCTGTAGAATCAAGAGGTGTCGCGATATCGTCGATCAAAGAAACAGTAAGCCCTTCCGTATAGCTGACACTGTAGATGAACCGTGGAAGCATACTTGAGTATTTGCTCCCATATTATTAGGTCTTAAAAGATTTTTTTTTTAAAAATGAAATCCGAGTGTCTTTAATTTTTTAAAGTATCGATTCAACTACTACATATCGATACCAGGGCCAAAAATTGCCCATCGATACCACAGCCAAATGTTGCATAGTTCCCTCAGTTGGCAAAATTATTTTTAATTACTTGATGAGATGAATACGCAGGCCATTGCATTCAGTTTTACATTAGAATCATACCCCCCAAAAAATGTTGTTTTTTTAGCGATTTCTCTATTGCCCTAGGATTATCTCAACATGGCTATATCAATTCCTCTATTACACTATACAGGAACAGATCATAGATCAACTATTACATGGGGGCTGTGATGGTGTCACTGCAACCCTAGTATGGGGGCTGTGATGGTGTCACTGTGATGGTGTCAGTTTGATAGTGTCACTGTGATGGTGTCTCTGTGATGGTGTCACTGTGATGGTGTCTCTGCAATCCCTAGCTGTTCTGCTGGGATTACCCCCCCCCCCCCACCTCGGCCGATGTAATCTGTGTTAGAAACTGATCTCTCTGAAAAGATCTTTTATCTTTTTTTTCCTTCTTGGAGGGAAAGAAATGATATTATGTTGAATATTTCTTTTTTTTTTTCAATATGAATATTCAATAATTTATGTTTATTTTATATTGACAGTTTACAGTTAATAGATCAGAGTGTAAACTGTTTACCAACGATCACCGTTCTCATCACTCTGTCGTTCACTCGACTCTCCTGATTTAGCGTCTGCTGCTCCTTGTATTATGTCTTGATTACTTTCACAGATTTGTATGCATCTCATTGCCCTTCAAAGTTATGTAAGTCTTTTCAACTTTCTCAACATTTGTATACATCCTAGTCCACTTCCCCACCACAACCCCCTCTCTCTCTCTTCCTCTGTCTTTCTCTCTCTTCCTCTGTATTTCCCTCTCTTCCTCTCTCTCTCTTCCTCTCTCTCTTTCTCTCTCTGCCTTTCTCTCTCTCTCTTTCTTTCTCTCTTCCTCTCTCTCTTTCTCTCTCTGCCTCTCTCTCTCTCTCTCTCTCACACACACACACACACTCTCTCTCGCTTTCCATTCTTTCATGTTTGTGTTTCAATATAAAAGCCAAATAATCCTCCATATCATTGTAAACCTTCTCTGTGTCGAGCATTGATATTAACTAGTGTTTTTTTTGCCGCACGGAATGTTTCGTTTTATTGTTTGCGGTGTGTCTTGTGTGTTTGGTTGTTTGATGAACGTGTTTGGTGTGTTTGATTGTTTGATGAACGTGTTTGGTGTGTTTGCTTGTTTGATGAAGGTGTTTTGTGTGTTTGCTTGTTTGATGAAGGTGTTTTGTGTGTTTGCTTGTTTGATGAAGGCGTTTTGTGTGTTTGCTTGTTTGATGAAGGTGTTTTGCTTGTTTGATGAAGGCGTTTGGTGCCACGAGTTTCGTGATGTACAGTGGCGCGATTTTTATGTAACCGTGGCGTGTGTCTACAATCTGTCTTGGTGCACGTGCTGAAAGTTTGACAGTTAGGAGTCTGAGCATTGAGAGAAACGGCTGCATGGTATTTCATTCAGTAGCCAACTGCGCCAAATGTGTTTGAATTTCTGTTGAGAACAGACGATAGAGCAGCCTGGATTAAAGTTTACGTTGTTCTTACGACAGGACGTGTGATCAGTTAATCAGATTACGACGCACGAAAGTGTGAAAGAACTCGACGTGCGAAAACCAATCTTACGGATCTCGACATTCATTTTCGAACGTTACATTCGTTGATCGCCTGTTCCCGTGTCCCGTGATCGGCGCCCTGCTGCCACCGTGTATTAGGTATCAGTGAGTTACGCATGCCGGTGACACTGTTCAGTTACCCACCTCCTGTCCGGTATCGGCGAGTTATCACTGTGCATCATCGAGTTACCTACGCCTGTCCAGTATGCAGTGAACTGCCAACGTCCTGCAACACCATCTGGTTACATACACCCTGTGACAATATTTCCGTGATTTGACCAATGTCCTGTGACGACAATCAACTTTTCTTTTTTTCGAAGCGCATCCGGTAACCTACGACCCGCTACCCGTGCCCTAGTTTCTAGGTGAGACAATTATTGAAATTTGTGAGTGACCTTTGCCAAATATTTAAGACTAGGTGACCCCTGTCTGATGGTCGTTCGATCCCCAAAGGAGTCGCGACCCACAAGTTGAGAACCGCCGGACTAGAGGCATGTCTAGTACAGAGCAGAACCAATATCCTTCATCCAGTTAAGTATACAAAAGCCTTAAACTAATGGGTATGGGGAGACGCGCTGTGCAAAAGTTGAAAGGGAATGCTTAACCATAATATGGGGCATTTAAAACTTGGCTCATTACCCAATGCCTGCGAGATTTATTTTAGTTTTATTACGAGGCCTTTAAAATATCCTTTGAAACGACTAAATTTGGTAATGCCAGAGTAACCAGCTGGGTCTCAATTTTACAGGATTTCAATTTTGACATTGACCCTATCAAGAAAACATAGCAGAATTTTTTTAAACGACAATAATGAAAGGGTTGTCTGTTTGTTTTGTTTTTTTTTGGTGGGGGGGATAAGTAACAAAAAAGTATAGTTATTAATATACATTGCTACAAATGGTGCCTTAAGGGAAATTTGATAAACTTTTCTTTGATGTCACTAAGGTCGGGCTACGTGAGACATCACCCACTGATAATTATGTTAACAACTATGTGTTGGGTTAGTGAAACGTCAACGCTTGCAAACCTGTAGAGTTAGGTCAGGTGAGAGTTAGGTCAGGTGAGAGTTAGGTCAGGTGAGAGTTAGGTCAGGTGAGAGTTAGGTCAGGTGAGAGTTAGGTCAGGTGAGAGTGATTGGTGCACCGTACCAAAAGGTTGCTATTGACATTGTAGGACCTGTACAACTAAGTGCAAATAAGTACAGATATATCCTCACATTTGTTGATGTCACAGCTCGCTGGTCATATCAAGCAATAAAAGGATCCGAATGAGCCGATCTCAGTCAGTTTGACAAAGTCTTCAAGGACGGCGATATAACCCCCCCCCCCCAGCCCGCCCCCTGATGTTGGGAGAGAAGGAACTTTTTATTAAAATTATGCTGCAATGAGAACCAGGGATGCTCAACGGTACATAGTACATACGTTTTACGGAGGCAAGGTTGCATTTAATTGAGATGAAATGTATTAATAGTCTTATATGAATTTCAAGGCTATCAATTATGTTTTACGTCAAGCATTGTATTAATATTAGTTAAATTTGATTAATACTTATTTGTATGTCTTGTACTGATGAAGGCAAGTGCCGAAACGTTGAATTATTTGTAATATAAAATTATTATTAAAGCTCTATACATATTGTTATATCGACACAGATTGTTCGTGTCTATTTAATCAATAATATTATAAGCGAAGGTTGTTTTTTTTTTTTTTTTTAAATATTGTGGTGTGCTTGAGTCTTACACCACTGGTGTGTACATATACTGTTAATGTTTCAGGGACTCTAAAATTTTTCGGGGCATCGTCATTTTTTTTCCCACGGTGTATCTATAAATTATGTTTTTGTGATTTTTTTTCTGGGTATCGATTTAACTTCGTGAGTTAAATCTGGAATGGAAGTGAGAGGGGGGGGGGGGGAGATGGGATGTGTCGAACTTGGATACTCTTTTGTGATAGTTTATGCTAGTTAATGAACGATTTTGGTGCCATGAGGCTTGTGACGTATTTTGAAGTGATTTTTTTTTGTAGCTGTGACTTATGTTTATTGTCTGTCTTGCTGCACGTGCTATTGATTTGGCAGTTGGGAGTCTGATCATTCAGTGACACAGTTGTATTGTTTTTCAGCAGCGCACTGCGCTATATGTGTTTGAACTATGGTACGACCAGATGACAGAGAAGCCTGCATTAAAGCTTACGTTTTTTTCAATAGGGTTTGTTTTCAGTTAAACAGATTACTGCGTATGAATTTGTCAATGAATTTTGCCCGTGAAAACCAATCTTACGGATCACGATACCCTTGTCTCTGTGGTCATTACCTACAATCTGCTCTTTTCTTTTCTGGACTTTTACGTTTTGGCTTTTATGAGACGCCCCCAAATGCGCCCTCCAGACCAACAAACGCCCCCTACCTCAAGACGCCCCACCAACACACATCTCAGATATTACAAAAACTATGTTCTCTCCTTTCTTCACTGTATATTCTTCTCTCACTCTCTCTTTCTTTTTTCTGTCATCTCTCTCTCTCTCTCTCTCTCTTTCTCCCCTTTAATTATCGCTCTCGCTCTCTCTTCGGGAAATGCAGGGAACACTCAATAAAATGTACCGACCCTCACACGAGCACGGCCGTGACATGTCCCCCCTCTAAGAACGAGATTAAGGTCTTGCACCAATTGCATATCTCTGCGTCTCTCCCGAGACTTTATTACCTCGGAACTAAGCTATGTATACCTCCCCGCCCATCAATGGACGCGTCTCTCTCTCTAACTTTCGCTCTCTCTCTCTCTCTCTCTCTCTCTTTCTGTCTCTAGCTCTCTCTTCCTTCCAATCGTGT
The DNA here is from genome assembly GCA_964017045.1 of Omphiscola glabra. Lineage (NCBI taxonomy): Eukaryota > Metazoa > Mollusca > Gastropoda > Lymnaeidae > Omphiscola > Omphiscola glabra. Next base: position 47,383,185 of record OZ024794.1, on the reverse strand, counting down.
CTCAAGTTGAAAGGTCGTGGTTCTATGTTTCGGCAAACTTCGAACCAAATGTGAAGAGAAGCTATACATAAATGGGGGTTTAATTTGTTTTCCACAAAGTAACTGAAATGCATAAATATTGGGTCCTAGATATAAAAAAAAAAAAGGGGGGGGGGAGTGATTTTAATGTTTAGGATTCAGCTGTATACATTCTAGAGGACTTTGTATTAACGTATTTTAACGAAGTGCACTTATTTACCCATGTAATTGAGTGCTATAATATGCAGCTGTTACACTTCCACTAAACTAAATATTCATGTTAATCTTTTGATTAAAAGAAATTTGATTTTAGAAAATTAAAAAATAATGAAATTTAAAAAAAAAAAAATTAAAAAAAAATCAATTGATAGTATGAACAAATAATTTTAAAAAAATCAATTGATAGTATGAACAAATAATTAAAAAAATAATAAAAGTTTGCGTTCTGTTGATGTTAGTTTGATTAATGTACAACCCTAACCGTAACCGTAACCCTAATCCTAACCCGATTATAAAATGATGCAATACATTTTTTTTCTTTTATTATTATTTTTTTTGTATTACAAAATAATTTAGAAAATTGGAGAGAAGAGAGAAGACAAGGGTTGAGTTTTGAGTGCTGGAAATTACACTTGAATAAATTGTGTTCCTCCGCAGGAAGAATGCAAACTTTACAGTTAGCAGACGACGGGGAAAACAATTAGAGTTTGTGCGTGTGAGTTTGAGAAGTTCGTTCTTGGTCAGTGCAGTTGAAGAAAACACCTGGCCAGTTCAAATTGGTCCAAAGTACCACGAGAGGGCTGTTGATTGACAAGGTTAATGTTCCAGGCAAACTAAATTTTAAAATTGGTGGAAAAATGCGCTTTATAACACATTGCACTAGAATTCTATATGGATGGAAAAGAAGTAACACAATGCATGGTCGTGGGGTCTACCTTGGTCTAATAAAACTCAAGTTTACTTGGGGAGTGGGGTACAGTGGGGGGTGGGGAGTAATCTGAAGTTGTGTAATCCATATTGGGGAAGGCTCGACTTAAGAGTGCCCGTGTGAAGAGAATGTTGTCTGAAGAGATCTCCGCTCAGCAATGTGGGCGAATAACTACGTTTCCCTCCGCGTTCCCATAAATCTGCAACAGCGGTCCTAAAGATTTCGCAGCCAGGTACCCTTTAGCTTGAAGGCAGGTTTTTATTAAGTGACACGCCATTCAAATAAAATAAAAAAGTTCAACGCAGCCCGAATATTATTGAATATAACATGGTGACAACGTGACATTCAGTGGCGTAGCTAGGGTAGGGGTGGGGCCAAGAATTTTGCCACCCCTCTTCAACTAAAATTACTTTGCAGTTGGCCGAAAAATTCGCCCCTTCATATAAAAGGGAAAAAAGTGCAACTCGATGCGACCATCATATCCTCCCCACTTCCTACGCCACTGATCAATTTGAATACTTGAACTTGATTTCATGTTAAAAAATAAATTAGCTGAAGACTTTAAAGGTTACGACTTTGAGTCTCTTGGACAGGTCTCCGTCCCTTGACCTCGATGTTCTCTTAGCATTCATCTGTAGCTGCGTTCAACTTTATGGAGAAATACAATTAAATCCCATAGAAGATTTCCTATACTCCGCTACAGATAAACATTTAGAACCATCGGATCAGAAACCTTCCCCACGACCTATGGTATAACCCAAGTTCCGGTCCCCGGTCCCCTAGATAAGCTGTTGCTGCCGATGTTTTGGTCCCCGGCGAATCGAAGAGGACAGAATGCTCAGTGGCCCGGCAGACAGGAGTTGTGTCTCAGACACCTTAATCTTCAGGACACTCTTATTTTCCAAGTCATATCTCTATAATCTCATTCTCTGGGCTTTCTCCGTCGCTGTCTTTAGTTCCGGGCCGGTCTAAGAGTCTTTCATCAACAGTTTCAGCAGTTCTCAAACCAAAAAATAATTATTAATTTTTTTATTTTTTTTAAAATTTGAATTTTTTGTTGTTTTGATTGCTAAAAGTCAAAATGATGTATTAAAATACACGAATGTAGTAGGTTGTTTATAAATTATATTACGTACTCGTTTCGGTAAGGGCTATCAACACTTTTCGTGCATCACGCTGAATTAATTAGTAAAGGTGCATTTTTTTTTCTTTGTTGTTACAGTCGACGGCTGCAGCGGCACTGTTCATTACAATTAGCGGGGCGCTTTTAGTAGTAGATAAGAAGAGGCACTGGAGCAGTGGCGGCGAAACTCTGCTTTAGAACGGCGATGTTGAAATGGAAGTGAGCCAGACAAAAGTGCAAAAGTGACAAATATGCTTACACGCTAACTAAAGTATTTCGTGGCTCTTCTGAGATCATCGATTGCTCTTTTACTAAGTCATGTGCGCAAATGTTCTAACATCATCGATTGCTTTTTTACTAAGTCATGTGTGCATATACTATGATTTATTGCACAAAGTTTCTAATCTACATCTTATTTTGAAATGATTTCTTTTTAAATTTCTATGACGAAAGACCGTAGACCACAATGCTCTAGCATCTCTTGAACACAATCATGAATTCGAAGTTTGGACAAATAGACAGTAGCATATCCAGGGTCAGAACCGCCCGAAGCGTGCACAGATTTTTGCCACCCCATCCCACAAAAAATAACACAACAACAACATAGTAATTGGCCGAAAATGGCGCCCCTCAATATAAAGAAATTATGCCACCCGGGGCGGACTCCACTTTAAACATTCCCTTTCCTACGCAAAATGGAAATAGAAAAATTTTGGGGAGGATTTAAAAAAATAATTAATTAACTTCTTCATTTAATAAACAGTAATCAAGTGTTTCACACGTCAGTGATTCTCAAACGGAGATGCACACATTTTATTTCATAGGCGCATGCGAGACAACGTCGGTGAACAAAAAAAAATTGATATAAATTAACTCTAAGGTTAAATTATTAATGAGGGGGGGTCTGCGATCAGGTTCAGAGACGGTAAATATAAAACACGTGCTAGGGAACAACCTGAAAGAAAACCAAACAAAGCAGCTTGGTCAAACCAGCGCAGTCAACGAAAAGCCTAGATATTAAAACGCAAAATAGAATTTAAATTTCTAAAAAAGATAATACACCATTGCATTGACCTGCATTTAAAAATCATTTGAACGATCCGAATCCACCCAAGGCCACTTATTGACTCCGGATCACGACTGTAACCATGTCACATCGAGGACCGGATCGAATTAATTCCAAATTATTAATCAAAACATGTCAACTTCTAACAAAATCGTGACAATCACATACAAAAACCCTTAAACAATATGTTGCTTGCCGAGGACTGTGTGACGCGCGTATATATGGCCCCGTTGTAGTTGACCAACCAGGATTTCTGAAAGAGATTGCCTGACATCAGATCGGTCTGTGTAGCTTCCCCTCGGTCGACAACTGGAATCCCCACTTCTCACAATCGCCGAGTTATTTTTTGGCGAGGTCTCTATCGGGAATTTCCATTTTTTTCCCACCACCGCTTAAAGTTAAAGTTGCATGGGACAGTGCAATAATTGCAAGATGTTCACTGTTCGATACGCCACGGGCATAGTTTGTACATTAGGTGTCATAGTTACCAAGTTTCCAATGGCGGCTGATAGTTTGGTTTTAAAAAAGTGCGTGTGTGAGTGGGGTGGGTGGGGTGTGCTGGAGTGGGGATGGGGGTGCTGGGTTGGGGGGGGGGGGGGTTATTCCAATGCAATTTTTTTTTTTGGTGTTTTTTTTTCATTTTATCCTTTTATTAACATTCAAGCTGTTTTTCACGTCTCCTGATAATGATATTGTGACCGATCTCTGTCTGAAAGTTTCACGTTTTTTATTTTTTTATCATATGTGTATCTTGTGTTATTTGACGTATCTCCCCACATACGTTATTTGTATATCGCGTTACACGATATCTCTCCGGATGCGTCATGTGGCAAAATCAAAGTGGGGCCCAGTGTCATAAAACCGCGTCTTTGACGACGACACTGAACCCGACCCGTAATCTTTCTTTCCCCGCCCCTGAGACCGTGACTTCACGCAAACCCATGGACGCCCAACTCTTTTATTTTCATTTTTTTTTTTTGTTTCTGCTCGTGGTTTGCACGTGCGGCGGGTTCATTACTTTACACTTGCTGGTACCTGCGTGTTATGGCTGCCTTATGTGTTTACACAAGATGAAGTGCCTGGTGTGTATTATTTTATAACCAGGTTAACTTAGACGACCTACATACCCTCGTAATTAATGCCGCAACAAAAAGGAATTTAAAAAGAAATCAATAATAATCCGAAAAAAAAAGGGGGGGGGGCGGGGGGGGGGGGGGGGAAGCGTGCAACTCATTATTTCAACATTACCCTTCATTATTTCAACACTACCCTTCATTATTTCAACACTAACCTTCATTATTTCAACACTGCCCTTCATTATTTCAACACTGCCTTTCATTATTTCAACACTGCCCTTCATTATTTCAACACTGCCCTTCATTATTTCAACACTACCCTTCATTATTTCAACACTAACCTTCATTATTTCAACACTACCCTTCATTATTTCAACACTATCCTTCATTATTTCAACACTAACCTTGATTATTTCAACACTACCCTTCATTATTTCAACACTACCCTTCATTATTTCAACACTACCCTTCATTATTTCAACACTACCCTTCATTATTTCAACACTACCCTTCATTATTTCAACACTACCCTTCATTATTTCAACACTACCCTACTCGCGCTATCGTGTGATTTCGGCAAGGTTTTTACTCGTTTTTTTCCTCTCTTGAAATCATTAATGATGAATGAAAATATTGACTCGAAATCAGCGTCTCAGAAAGACTCGGTAATCGTAACGATGAAGAGAAAAACCTGAAATTTTCGGGTAAAATAATAAATGTTGTGATGTTGGGCTTGTACATGGAGTTGAAACATCTGAAGCCTATTTAACCATTGAAGGCCTGACAGTTGGGCTTGTACATGGAGTTGAAACATCTGAAGCCTATTTAACCCTTGAAGGCCTGACAGTTGGGTTTGTACATGGAGTTGAAACATCTGAAGCTTTTTTAACCATTGAAGGCCTGACAGTTGGGTTTGTACATGGAGTTGAAACATCTGAAGCCTATTTAACCCTTGAAGGCCTGACAGTTGGGCTAGTATATGGAGTTGAAACATCTGAAGCCTATTTAACCCTTGAAGGCCTGACAGTTGGGCTTGTACATGGAGTTGAAACATCTGAAGCTTATTTAACCCTTGAAGGCCTGACAGTTGGGCTAGTACATGGAGTTGAAACATCTGAAGCCTATTTAACCCTTGAAGGCCTGACAGTTGGGCTTGTACATGGAGTTGAAACATCTGAAGCCTATTTAACCCTTGAAGGCCTGACAGTTGGGCTTGTACATGGAGTTGAAACATCTGAAGCTTATTTAACTCTTGAAGGCCTGACAGTTGGGTTTGTACATGGAGTTGAAACATCTGAAGCCTATTTAACCCTTGAAGGCCTGACAGTTGGGCTTGTATATGGAGTTGAAACATCTGAAGCTTATTTAACCCTTGAAGGCCTGACAGTTGGGCTTGTACATGGAGTTGAAACATCTGATGCTTATTTTACCCTTGAAGGCTTGACAGGTGGGCTTGTAGCATAAATTAGTATTTTCTTTGACTGCAATGAAATCCCAATCCGAACACACTGATAGATAATATAAAACAAATCTGTTCATTTCTCCTGGGTTCCTTACTAACTGTGGGCTTAGAGAGGGAACTGAATTTGAAAACTGGACTCGAAGAAATGTCTTCGTCTCCAACTAATGTCTTAGAATGAGGTCAGATTGTTGCTTTGTTGTTGTTTTGTTTTTGTTGTTGTTCTATCAATACAAGGTCATCTTAAAACATGATGAAAGGGCGTGTGTGTACGGGGGTATTTTAAAGGCAATGCTTGTAAAACTCAACCCGTCCCTTGACGTGAGCAGGGACGGGCTAGGGGTATAACGGATATCGGACGCTTGTGATTATAGGGGGGAAAAAATTTACATTGGTGATAAATAAAATAATTACGATTTTTTGAAAAAAAATTAAAAAACATTTTTCTAAAACAAGCTTTTATTAAAATGCGCTAAAAACGTACAAAATAATTTCTTGAGACACGTCAGAGTTTTCTTGCAATTAATTATGTGTGCAAAAAATATAAGGATCGTCTTGCAATTAATCATGCCAACAAGAATAAAACCTTTGGCGCCAAGCACGGAAGGAAATGTTACGAGAAGAAGATCTTCAGCATTAAAGAGAGATTGTTGCCGGTCTCCTTTTATGTTTCACGAAGAGCGGCGTTCCAAGTGTGATCTCCTTGTTTTAGTAACTAAAATTTAGAATCTCCATTTTCGCAGACGTTGTGCGATCCACAACATTAAAAAAAAAACACCAAAACTAAAATTGCTGACAAGCATTATCCATGTGTGTTATGTTACTACCGGTGTATTGTAACTTAAGTTGTTTTTTCTTTCTATTTTTTCGTGTAGCATAAATGAAGAGGAGGTATGTTATGGCCTTAGTGGAGAGCTGTAGCTTACCTCCATTATTTCCCTTAATTTTTATTTTTATGTCGTACCCCCTTCACCCCCTCCATGACAGTACAGCTCTTCATGATCAGTAGGTCACCATTGACCTCAACATACCCCCCTTCACACCCTCCATGACATTACAGCTCTTCATGATCAGTAGGTCACCATTGACCTCAACATACCCCCCTTCACACCCTCCATGACATTACAGCTCTTCATGATCAGTAAGTCACAATTGACCTCAACATACCCCCCACACCCTTCATGACATTACAGCTCTTCATGATCAGTAGGTCACCATTGACCTCAACATACCCCCCTTCACACCCTTCATGACATTACAGCTCTTCATCATCAGTAGGTCACCATTGACATTAACATACCCCCCACCCTCCATGACATTACATCTCTTCATGATCAGTAAGTCACCATTGACCTCAACATACCCCCAACACCCTCCATGACATTACATCTCTTCATGATCAGTAGGTCACCATTGACATCAACATACCCCCAACACCCTCCATGACATTACATCTCTTAATGATCAGTAAGTCACCATTGACCTCAACATACCCACCACCCTCCATGACATTACAGCTCTTCATGATCAGTAGGTCACCATTGACCTCAACATACGCCCCCTTCACACCCTCCATGACATTACAGCTCTTCGTGATCAGTAGGTCAGCATTGACCTAGGTCAGCATTGACCTCAACATACGCCCCTTTCACACCTTCCATGACATTACAGCTCTTCATGATCAGTAAGTCACCATTGACCTCAACATACCCCCCTTCACACCCTCCATGACATTACAGCTCTTCATGATCATTAGGTCAGCATTGACCTCAACATACCCCCCCCTTCACACCTTCCATGACATTACAGCTCTTTATGATCAGTAGGTCACCATTGACCTCAACATACCCCCCTTCACACCCTTCATGACATTACAGCTCTTCATGATCTGTAAGTCACCATTGACCTCAACATACCCCCCACCCTCCATGACATTACAGCTCTTCATGATCAGTAAGTCACCATTGACCTCAACATACCCCCTTCACACCCTTCATGACATTACAGCTCTTCATGATCTGTAGGTCACCATTGACCTCAACATACCCCCAACCCTCCATGACATTACAGCTCTTCATGATCATTAGGTCAGCATTGACCTCAACATACCCCCCTTCACACCTTCCATGACATTACAGCTCTTCATGATCAGTAGGTCACATTGACCTCAAAATACCCCCCTTCACACCCTCCAAGACATTACATCTCTTCATGATCAGTAGGTCACCATTGACCTCAACATACCCCCCTTCACACCCTCCATGACATTACATCTCTTCATTATCAGTAGGTCACCATTGACCTCAACATACCCCCCTTCACACCCTCCATGACATTACAGCTCTTCATGATCAGTAAGTCACCATTGACCTCAACATACCCCCCACACCCTTCATGACATTACAGCTCTTCATGATCAGTAGGTCACCATTGACCTCAACATACCCCCTTCACACCCTTCATGACATTACAGCTCTACATGATCAGTAAGTCACCATTGACCTCAACATACCCCCACCCTACATGACATTACAGCTCTTCATGATCAGTAAGTCACCATTGACCTCAACATACCCCCCTCCCTTTTTCACACTCTCCATGACATTACAGCTCTTCGTGATCAGTAGGTCCTCAACGCCCTCGCTGCTTTAGTTATATGACTGTAGCAACTCTGCAGGTTTCATCATCATCATCATCGCCTGTCGTCCCGTCTGGGGCATGGGCCACAAACAAAGGCTCTCCAGGCATGTCTTCTGCAGGTTTGCGGGACATTGATTGTATACTTTTCAGTACATTTTTTGAAGAGGAAAAAAAAACCTGTTTTAAAAAAATGTTTTTAATACCTATTTACGTGATGTAAGTAAGAGTTTTTATTTCTATGCATTTTATTTTGTGCTTTTAGATCAAGAATGTTGGTTTAAAAAAAAAATGATACGTGTATTTAGAACTAGTTGGGTTATCGTTCTTTCTTTATTAGAGTTATTAAACGGTATCATCCTTTTGGTACGTACGTTTTTCTTAAAGCCATTGAATAACGATTCAATTTGTTCAACATTATAACGGTAAATAACAAAGGAAAAGAAAGAAGAAAAAAAAATTCAAAATATTAATGTCAATGATACTGTCATCGTTGCTACCCCCCCCCCCCCAAACCCCAAAACTACATTTATTAAATTTCTGGGATCCGCCCTTGTGGTGAAGGGATGCTCGGTGTGTGTGCACGGCAACAAGCAAACGAAGCTCATTTGACAAAATTACACGCATGGCTGGAGATTTGTTAAGATCGATAGAACAGCATGTTGGTTTGAAAAAGGCCTTTTGATTAACTGAGACCTTATTTGGCCCGGGAACGTGCGTGGTGGTTCCTGTTTGGAGATGTATTTTAAAAAAAAGAAAAAGAAAAAGGAGACATTCTGTTGAAGTCTCTCTAAGTTCTAGTTTGCATTCCAGCGCAAGTGGCTTGAGGCGGTAAATATATGGCTACATGGGTATAGATAAGGGAGGTGTGTGTGTGTGTGTCAGGGGGGGGGGGGGGAAGGACAAGGCGAGATGAGACACTAGGAATATCGGAGATGTGATTTTTACGGAGTTACAAGTGATTGATGGGGGACGAGGTAATGTGATACAGTCTGAAAACGTGATACAAACTGAACACGCCTAGATTGTATGCTCCAAGGAAATTAATATTTATCGAGGTATGACGTCACGCATAATTTATATATACATACTTCTCCCAAAGTCCCTGATTTTTAAATCATGTAATTTTATTGATAATGAACAACGGAGTGCGTTCAAGCTGTGTGAAAGAAACAGTAGAACAAGGTGTGTGGAAGCTTGAAATAGCATGCCAGGACAGTGAGATAAGAACGTTTCGGCTAACAGCCTTCCTCGGCAGACAGGAGAAATGAAAATATATGACAAGACATAGAAACTAGTTGAAAACTTAAGTAATCGTCATTGTTATTGCCGGAAGTTGGATTTTCCGAAACCCAGATTATAGGGAGTGGAGGAATTTATGAATTATAACTGTCAAGAATAAGATCTTTATGGACAAAACATATTTTGGAGCTATATATATATATATATAATATAAAAAAATAAGAAAATAAATACAGAAACTCTCTGTTCTTCTTGTCCTGTCATTCGATTCAAGCTGCCAATCTGCTCGACTCCTAAATAGGACATCTGGCCGAAACACAATCGACTTTAAGTCATAAGGGCCGATTATAAGCATCAGAAAAATCGAAAAACTTCTGATCATTTATTGTTGTAAAGCCGGGTACAGCCATCAGCAAGGAAAAGAGTTGTCACAAATTTAAAATTACGCAAAAAAAAAAAAAAAAAAAAATCTTGCTGTACACTAAGTACCTGAGCTTTTCACGCATGAGTTCCAGCTGTCAAAATAGTCTATTGCCTAATTAATTATTCTTCACCGGTCAGCGCAAAGCTTAAATCGCATCATCGATTAATTAAGCAGACCCAATCGATATTTTGTAGTTTTGATTATTGAATAGTGTTTAGAGTAGGTGGTGGTGGTGGTGGTGGTGGTCGTCGTGGTTGTGGGTTTTAGGGATAGTGTGCACCAATACCCACCACAGAAGGTATAAAATAGTTATTTTAAAAAACAACATGATATTCAAATATCGACCATTTGGTGGATCTTATACGTTTCTCACGAGGCAACTTGTCTATAATAGTGGATGTCTACTTGTCTATAATAGGGGCGGTCTTCTTGTCTATAATAGGGGATGTCTACTTGTCTATAAAAGGGGAGGTCTACGTGTCTATAATAGGGGACGTCTTCTTGTCTTATAATATGGGGAGGTCTTCTTGTCTATAATAGGGGAGGTCTTCTTGTCTATAATAGGGGCGGTCTTCTTGTCTATAATAGGGGATGTCTACTTGTCTATAAAAGGGGAGGTCTACGTGTCTATAATAGGGGATGTCTTCTTGTCTATAGTAGGGGATGTCTTCTTGTCTATAACAGTGGAGGTCTTCTTGTCTATAATAGGGGATGTCTACTTGTCTATAATAGGGGATGTCTACTTGTCTATAATAAGGGAAGTGTACTTGTCTATAATAAGAGACGTCTTGTCTATAATAGGGGATGTCTTCTTGTCTTATAATATGTGAGGTCTTATAGTCTATAATAGGAGAGGTCTACTTGTCTATAATAGGGGAGGTCTTCTTGTCTATAATAGGGGAGGTCTACTCGTCTATAACAGGGAACGTCTCTAAGTCTTTAATAGGAGAGGTCTACTAGTCTATAATAGGGGAAGTCTACTTGTCTAAAATAGGGGAGGTCTACTTGTCTATAATAGGGGAGATCTAATGTATGTGTGTGTGTGTATGTGGGGGGGGGGGTGTGGCTGCAAGCTAAGAAAATCGCAGCAGAGCGCAGTCTCGTGCAGTCTCGTGCAGTCTCATGCAGTCTTGTGTAGACTCTGTTCTTTTATCTATGTTAAAGAAAAAATAAAGAATGTCAAGTGGATATGAGCTTTCCAAAAAACATGTACTCTTCCAGCATCAGACCGCTTCCTTCAGACGCGTGCAGGCTCCTGCAGGCTCCGTTCTTATGTCGTTGCATCGAATGACACAAGCGTGTCCCATTGGTATGAACGTTCCAGAAACCGCGTACTTTTGCAGCCAGTTTGTATCTTGTTGACCACTTATCTTTATTTTCTTCCACCCCCACCCGGGGACGCCCAGGCAGATCCTGATAATTGGAAAAATTGACAAGTGCTTCTGTCAAAACTGTCATAGCCAATCCCCTTTGTTTTCATACCTTATTCCATTTATCCAAGATTAAGTCATGTGCGATGCTTAATTTTTAAAAGTGCAACACAACTTTATGACAGGCGAGAAAATTAAGGTCTATGTCATCCATTTGGATATTTCTACAGTATCGGAAGCAATGTGGGAATCTGGGGGGGGGGGGGGGGAGCTGTTCTTAGGACTTCGACGAATGAGGTCATGCAAAGACCGATAAATCGAATCGTCGTTGGGGGTGCGGGGGGGGGGGGGCGACAACGTTACAATGTTAAGGTCAAGTCTTTTTTTTTTACCACCGGTGACGTAACAACAATGTTGAGTCAAACTATTTCAGAAGTGTTACGAGTCCATGGTATCGTCTACATAAGCGATGTGTCGTAGCTGGCCCGAGTGCCACCCGTTGCGGGCCAATATATTTGCCGCCCCCTTCCTCTAGATGTAGCCAAAATGCCGCTGCCCCCCACCTAATATCAATAAATAAAATAAAAAGTGCCACCCGAGGTAAACCGCCTCCTCAGCACCCCCTTTCCTGCGTCAGTGCCATGGTCCAGCGTCATCTATTGGTGATGTTACGGACAAGCGAGATGTCCACCTTAACGTCTCGTGTACCGGCGCTAACCGACAGGACGCCGGCAAACACAGGAAAGTGTTGAGAGATGGGCAATAAAATAGACAATATTGATTCGGGCCCGACAAGAGGATACTGGATGGACAGACTGACGCACGGGCCGGTCAAACAATTCCCGGGGAAGGAAGCGGTCACACTGGTGATAAAGTGGCGGGGAAGGTCCCCCCCCCCCCAGAAAGGGGCTCGCGGCCTGGTATTAAACAAATCGAGAAGTGAGCAAACACAATAGAATGGGAGCATACAAATGGGGCTTTAGAGGGACCAGTTTGTCAGAGTTGTTGAATGAGGTGGCGTCATAGTTCCAGACAAGGCCCATATCTTTCACTGGTGCTATTTTTTAAATAAATATAAAATATTTTTTTTGAAGTCGTAGCATCAAGAAGGTATGCACTTGTGTCCCCTTTTTAGGTTACGTCTAAAGTTCTCTGGACTGAGATTTTTAAAAATTTTATTAAACCGTTGTAAAAGGTTCTCAAACTTATTTCCATATTCGTGTAAATATAAATGGAAACGCTAAAGCTTCTTAATACGCTGTATCGATACAATTCTTAGATATTCTGTGTAACTCACGTTTAAATGTACAGTTCGTACATTACAATGATACATCAATAAAATGGATTGCATTCAAAACACACGTAAACCAATAGTTACATTGTTACAAGAGTCATAGACTTTGTATAATATATAGATGTCAGACAATTTTCACCATCACAATGGCAGGAGTGCTGATTGACTCGATGGAAGAAGGGATTAAGCCATTGTGATGCGTATATGCATTTACACAACTTGTACTAGTCTCCATTGGTAAAGTCGTTAAGGATCTACTTTTTAGAAACATTTTTTTAAAAAAGCATTTATTTGTTCTGATTATACTTTAACGCAGGCGCATTCATAGATAAGTGATACTCTCGTGCTTAGAACGTGTAGAATGAAACGTATAGATTAGAACGTATTTTTAGAACGTATAGATTAGAACATATAGATAAGAAAGTTTAAATTACTATGTATAGATTAAAAAATATAGAGTAGAACGTATAGATTAGAACATATAGATTAGAATGTTATATTAGAACGTATAGATTAGAACATATAGATTAGAATGTATAGATGAGAACATATATATTAGAACGTATAAATTAGAACGCATAGATTAGAAAATATAGATTAGAAAATATATGTTAGAACGTATATTACAAGGTATAGATTATAACATATAGATTAGAACGTATAGATTAAAACGTTATAGATTAGACCGTATAGATTACAACGTATAGATTAGAACATATAGTTTAGAATGTAAAGATTAGAACATATATATTAGAACGTATAGATTAGAAAGTTTAGATTAGAACATATAGATTAGAACGTATAGATTAGGACATATAGATTAGAACTTTTAGATTAGAACATATATATTAGATCCTATATATTAGAACATATAGATTAGAATGTATAGATTAGAATATTTGGATTATAACATATAGATTAGAACATATAGATTAGAACGTATAGATTAGAACGTATAGATTAGAATGTATAGATTAGAACGTATAAATTAGAACACCCAGATTAGAACGTAAAGGTTGGAACGGATTCAATTCATGAAATTTGATTAACTCCCCGGATGCAGATTGGATAATTATGGTAATCAGCGCGAGCAAATCAATCAAGGCAGTTTATGGCTGGGTCAATAAATGACGTTCAGGGGGAGAGATGAGCTGAATAAGTGTATGTACTTCTCTGGCAAACAGATGATTGGGGGGGGGGGGATTGAGGGGTGGTGGTTGATGGGGTGGGGATATGGGGGGGGGGGGGGGAGGGAGTGAAGTGAGATGGAGACGAGGTTGTTTGAATAAGAAAGGTATGGAATGATTGAATGGAAGATGGTGTTTCAAAATGAGGATCGAAAAAAAAAAATAAAAAAAAATACACGAAATAAATAGATAGGAAAGTTTATTAAAAAAAGGGACGAGAAGATTTTGAGCAAAAGTACAATATACTTTTATTTTTCTTGGGGTAAATTTACATGTAGGCTACCTGTGATATTTAATTGTAACACTATATACCTTCGTGTCATTAGTTAGACTTACTGGGTTATTCGATATTAATGGAAAAAGTTCTCCTCAAATCTAAATCTTTCTTTTTTTCTTCTCATTTTTTTAAAATTAATTTAAAAAAATTACTTTCATGAATAACTCAAAATTATTAGTTTAAATCAACATTTACCGACATTAGGCAATTATTTAACTTGTCAGAGAAACTAAAAACTTCAACATTTAAACAAGCGAACCAACGGGTAACGAGCAATTTACTTTGCTCTCCTTTCTTGTTACATCTACTGCAGAATCAACGCAACGCGGTAAAATACGATACCGCAAGTATTCGATACCGACAGTGTTGAGTTAGAAGGGATCTCTGTGCTCTATGTGGGAAGAATACAAAAAACAACAACATGGATTCTGAAAGTTCGTGTTTGTTGTAAGTAAACACTCCAACAAGGAAATTTGCACAGTGGCTTTGGCCTCGGCTGTAAGCAGAGCTCAATAATATTTACTCCCCGAATACAATCATCATCTCAGGGCATGTCATGTATGTTTCAGAAATCCCGTCTGTGGTTTTTCCCGGCTGGAAATTTACTGGTCAGCCAGCGAACTGGGTGCATGCTTCTTCTGCCGCGTTTACATATCTCATAATTGAATTAGCGTCCACTTTGATCTCTGTCCATGTTGACCTCTGTCCATGTATATATATATATATATATATACATATTCCCGATACCCCACAGCCCCGTATCTGGGTATAGGTCGTCAATCATTATGGCAGTGTATTTGAACTGGTAAGGGATCCATTTATAATAATTTCATTTTATAGAGTGGCGTTCACAGTTTCTGCAGCCCCGGGCCAGACCCTGCGCAACTTGCAACGGATTTTGTTCACGTTCTCTTCGTCCATGTCAGTCTATGCTAAAAATGAGTTTTAATGTTGTTGCTTTATTTTGCACAGGTCATCTTTTCGTTGCTTTCCCTGTTGTTTTTTTTTGTCTTGTTATTTTCATTACATTTTCAGAATTGACGCTTAATTTTTTAGATTAGTTTCAGTGGCGTAGCGAGCTTAACTCGCGCCCGGCGCACAATACCTTTTTAGCGCCCCCCATTCGAAAACCATACAATATTATAGTAAAATATACCATTTTGCGCCCCATTGTGAGTAGCGCCCGGGGCATGATGCCCCCCTTGCCCCCCCCTCACTACGCCACTGATTAGTTTCATTCCAGACCTTGAGAAAAAAAAGTAGAAATATTAACTTGTTAATAATATTAACTAATACCGTACGGTTTTAGTTTAGAATTCTGACAACAGTTTGTAATTAACAACTGCCATATTGGCTCTGTATTGATTTCGTGTACATATTTGCTATTTGAAGCCTCTTTACGTTGATATATGGACGATCATCGTGTACTTTTAGACTGAGAGGACCGATGCTGATGTACCATACTGAGAGGCCCGGTACTTATGTACTATACTGAGAGGCCCGGTGCTTATGTACTATACTCAAGGTTGGCGGTGCTTATGTACTATATTCAAGGTTGGCGGTGCTTACTTACTATACTCAAGGCTGGCGGTGCTTATGTACTATACTCAAGGTTGGCGGTGCTTATGTACTATACTCAAGGTTGGCGGTGCTTATATACTATACTCAAGGTTGGCGGTGCTTACGTACTATACTCAAGGTTGGCGGTGCTTACGTACTATACTCAAGGTTGGCGGTGCTTACGTACTATACTCAAGGTTGGCGGTGCTTATGTACTATACTCAAGGTTGGCGGTGCTTATGTACTATATTCAAGGTTGGCGGTGCTTACGTACTATACTCAAGGTTGGCGGTGCTTACGTACTATACTCAAGGTTGGCGGTGCTTATGTACTATACTCAAGGTTGGCGGTGCTTATGTACTATACTGAAAGAGCTGATGCTGATGTTCTTAACTGAGAGTGCCGATGTTGAAGTAATATGCAGTGTGGCAGATATACGTACACACGAAAAAACGGAACAGTTAGTCTGAGTGGGGGAACCACCCACCACTTCCACCCCCTTCCACCCCCTTCCACCCCCCTTCCCCAAGCCAGGGGTGTGTGGAAGCTCTCTCCGCTTGATTGATGTGTCCGAATGGCCGTATCTGGGACGTCTAAATCAACAAAAGAGACAGCATCGCTAGATTACCCCGGACACCGTGGCGTTTCCCAGGGAACATTATCGAGGATTATTGTTGTTTGCCAACGGTCAGACCAGATTCGGTAATATCTGCATCCTATCAACAAACAATGTTAGTTCGGCGCTTTTTTTCTTCTCCTCTTCTTCTTTTTACAACGACACTCAAACGACTTCTTTTTGTGTTTTTCTTCTATTCTTCTTTTTACAAGGACACTCAAACGACTTCTTTTTGTGTTTTTCTTCTCTTCTTCTTTTTACAAGGACACTCAAACGACTTCTTTTTGTGTTTTTCTTCTCTTTCTTTTTTTATTTGCCGTCGATAAAAATCAGACACACATAGGCGCCATTGAATACGCTTAAACAATGGTACACCAAAATGAGATCCGACCCCCTCCCCCACCCCCAAAAAACAAACAACAACAAAAACACAAACTTTCACTTTAAAAAAAATAAATTATGTACATCATTTCGCCATAGGTTATTTCTAGCTTCATTTAATGGGAACAGGAAATTAGTTACGCCCCACGTGACATTTGAGGGCGTTGATCAAAGTGAAGAGATTATTAATGACACGGTTGAGGAAATTACAGATCTGGCCTTCAGGAAAGGTGTCAAAATTGATTCACTGTATCCCCCGGACCATCGTAGCGGTGGTGATTTGTATCACAGATTAGGAGGCGCTGCAGGACGCACTGTAGACATGTCTTGGTAGCCAATAACTCGGGATTGGGGGGGGGGGTGTGTGGTTGTGGGGGTGTGGTGGCTCGTGAAGGCGTCACTAGTTGAAAAATTCGCACGGCGATGTCAAGAAATGTCGGATAGGAAACTTGGATAAAGTATCAAACATGTGATGTGTCACAGTGACATAAGACACTGGAACAATGTGTTTGTGACTTTGCCTTGGACATGTTTGCCATAGCAGATGTTACTTAAAGTTAGATGCAGTGTTTCTTTACGGCGACTCTCGGTTGGGGTGGTGGGGGAGGGGGGTAGGGGTTGCACTGTTACCCAGTTAATCACGAAAATATATTTTATTTAAAAAAATACTATATTGTCATTTTTAGTCGAATGCCTCCCCGTCTCTTCCAAAATTACATCCCCTTTAAAAAAGAAACTCTGATAGAGACAATAAATTCAGGTATGCTCCGAAATGCACCTCCTGAATTTGAAATAATAAAAACAATTCCCCGGAACTCTCTTCCGCTCAAGAGCCATCGTCGCCCTCGATTTCTGACCTACTTCACGATAAAAATGATCGCTAATGTTGGTACCGCCAAACTGGCCAGTGGTGTTGCTAATGTCGGTGGCATGTCAAGATTTTTGGCGGAATTCTTTCACGATACAAACTATGAAGTTGTCCGAATATGCTCCCCTCCAAATATAAGAAAACGTGACACCTGGGTGGACCATTCCATCCGCTTCCCTTTCTTCCCACTTTCAGAGGGTTTGGTACCATGGTAATATTTATTTTAACGCCCACTCCCTCATCTCTTAAACCCATTATTTCCATTCATTAAAGACCACCAAAGCCCATTTTTGGCGCCCCCGCTAGTCTGTTACCTGTGGACCTATGGACCCACTAGCTATGCCTCTGGTCACTGGTTTGCCAACCCTAAAATCTGAAATGCCCCCCCCCCCTTTTCTTTATTTTGGGGGAGGTTTTATGTCTGAATGAAAAACTGGTTAGAATTAGCTTGTGAGTTCTAAATCATTACATGGTCATAAATTGAGTAAGAACAGGTAGTAGTGGAGTAGTCATCTTGACTATCTGAATTGGCCAACTCGAACAACTCCATGAGCCATCTCGACAATCTACATTGGCCATCTCGACCAACAGCATCAGCCATCTCGAAGAGCTGCACTGGTCGTCTCAACCAACTGCACTGGTCATCTCAAACATCTGCCCTGGCGATTTCAATCATCTGTATTATCAGCCATAACCATCTGCACTGGCCATCTCAATCATATGCCCTGGCAATTTCAATAATCTGCATTAGCCATCTTTACAGGCGTTGTAGTAGAACGGGAGCTTCAATCCTAGGTAGGCAATTCTGTCCATCTGCAGCACAAAGAAATGTTTCTGCGTTCCTTGATCCAAACACACACATCTTCGCCATGCTAATTGTACTTAAAACACGCACGCAAGAATACACACACACACACAAACACAAACACACACAAACACACAAAGGTGACAGGGTTATACAAAAAAAAAGATGATGTCTAATTATCTTCCTAAACATATGCCACTAATATCAAACACTTGACACTATTTACCTAAATCCAAGCGCCAAATCTTAATCTTATTTGATCTCAAATCTAATATTTTAATTAGTTATTGATAACAGATAACCGGGTCACCCATGCGATGCAAATTTCGTGCCTTATACACCTGCACTCAAAGACTAGACACACGTTTGAATGAAAAAAAAAACGATGACTGTAATAATGACATTTAGTTGCAATTTTGATTTTTTTTTTCGGGGGTGAGATATTTCCTTCTGGAGTAATCACTAAGTTCTTAATTCGGTAATGTTATAACGTAATCTGTTACTTAACATTTAACGCAACGAATGTAACTTTAACATCCTCATGGAGGACATTTTCCTTACCATCACAATACGCAGAGGCAACTATATTTCGACTCCAATCGATAATCGTTATTTATCTCTTGTACATTTCCTGCACTCAGGAGCCACTCGAAGCTCCAATTGCCCCCGGGGGTATCCCATATCTGCCCAAACAGATAGTTACGCCGCTCGAAGATTTACTGTGATTGATTCATGTCCTCATTTGTCTCCCTCACCTCTAAAAAAAACCAAAAGAAAACAAAAACACCATCGGCCTTAGGGGCCCCAATAAAACATAATAACACAGTTTCGACTTATTTCCCGCAGTTTTTTCTCTGGTGTCCCCCTCCTTTTTCATTGCAGCTTTCTCCCATAAGAAGTGTGGGTCGTCTACGCCTTTGTGGTCGATGCCGGCCCAATGTAATCAGCGGTATCCCTGCCCCGAGGCCTCCGAGTAACGGCCCCCGTGTTTACTAGCTATCGAATTATGGTTTTGTCACCATTACTGATGGTTCTTACCCGTCCATAGATCGTCCCGGCTAAACGGGTTACCGCCAATTTGCAGAAATAAAGACTTTTTTGGGGGTGGGGTGTGGGGGGGGGGGGTCGGTCGCCCCAACCCGGTACTTACATGTGACAGAAGCAGGCGGCTTGATTCGGGTTACGTTTTTCATGCAAACGGGTGGGATTATAGAGAATAGCACTATCAGAAACGCTAACTATCTCCCAAAATATAAAAAAGTGTCTCAAACTCTTCTGAGATGTTTGAAGAGCAGTGAAAAAAGAGCGGGTATAGTTCTAAAAATAAGTGCAGTGCTTATGGCATGGAATCAGAAAGTTGTGCTTTGAGGAAATTATTTTCATAGACATCTGAAATAATGGGGGGGGGGGGGGGAAGAGAGAATCAATATTTTGAAATCCATTTCAGTTATAAAAAAAAAATATTAAAAAATTTAAACCTCTTTACTTAGTTACGGTCAACTATGGGCATAAGGTGTATAATTAAAACTACCGTATTTATCGGCGTAAAGCACGCACTTTTTCTTCCTGAAAATATGATGCAAATGATGTGTGCGTGTTATACGCCGATATAATGTTAAGTTTTTTTTCCTAAAATTTCCTTTTTAAATTGAGGTGCGTGTTATACGCCGATAAATACGGTAATTAAATAACACTACAAAAATATAGTAATTATTGAGAAATGAAAATTTGGGCTGAAAATTTGACAAAACGTGCATACACGTAACGCACTTACTCCCCAATATTTTTTTCACGCTTCTGAACTATATTAATACTCCAATCACCCACCCGCTTTTAAAAGGCAGATTTATTTCACCAACTATTTCACCAACTATTTCACCAACTATTTCACCAACTATTTCACCAACTATTTCACCAACTATTTCACCAACTATTTCACCAACTATTTCCCCAACTATTTCCCCAACTATTTCCCCAACTATTTCCCCAACTATTTCACCAACTATTTCACCAACTATTTCACCAACTATTTCACCAACTATTTCACCAACTATTTCACCAACTATTTCACCAACTATTTCACCAACTATTTCAAAAACTATTTCAACAACTATTTCAACAACTATTTCAACAACTATTTCAACAACTATTTCAACAACTATTTCAACAACTATTTCAACATTTATTTCAACAACTATTTCAACAACTATTTCACCAACTATTTCACCAACTATTCCACCAACTATTTCACAAACTATTTCAACAACTATTTCACCAACTATTTCACCAACTATTTCACCAACTATTTCTCCAACTATTTCACCAACTATTTCACCAACTATTTGACCAACTATTTCACCAACTATTTCACCAACTATTTCACCAACTATTTCACCAACTATTTCAGAAAAGAAAAAGAAAATATTACGCACCAAACGCACTTGCGATAATTTTTTCAAAAGCATCTCTGAAATTTTATTTTGTCCTCTCAAAAAAATCTGTGAAAAAATTATTTTTAGTGGTTGGGATTAGGGGTTGGGATGGGGGGGGGGGGTGGGGCCGAAAATTTGAAATAATGTGTTGTCTTTGTCCCAAGTTTCAGGTTGATGGCTTGACGGGAAGTGGGTCATTAAGCCGTCCGAAGATCTATCCTGCCACGCAGCAAGCCAGCCAGCCACTCACAAACAAAAGTGAGCTTAATATAAAGGTTTTTAAAATTGTCAGAAGTTTTCGGGAATTTCCAGTAAGACAAGCGTACGCGAACAAATCTTATTCAATTTCCCCCATTTTTTAAAATTGTCTTCTATTCCCTTCAGTGCTACTTTCAAGTGCGTTCTTCCTCTTCAGACTCGGCTTTACTGTCCCTGGTAGCTCTCCCTCCGCCAGGGTCCGGTACACAGACGAGGCGGCCCTACTGTACTCCAGTTCTACTCACACGACTAATTAAAGGTCAGAATCCGCCGCGCGTCGACTCTTCGTTTCCTTTTGGCATTTGTGTCTCCGAGTCTTGAATAAACTGTGGGTTGTGAGACGATTGAAACCAAACCTAAACACACGCCAGAGGTTCTCACAATAAGTCTGCTTATGCCTTGTGTTATGAGTAGGCCCTCGGCCACACCACTGGCCCTCGCCTACACAACTGGCCCTCACCTACACCACTGGCCTTCGGCTACACCACTGGCCTTCGCCTACACCTCTGGCCCTCGCCTACACCAATCGCCCTAGCCTACATCACTGGCCCTCGCCTACATCACAATCCCTCGTCTACATCACTGGCCCTCACCTTATTATATATTTTTTTTAAATTGTCAGTAATTAAATCAATCTTTACAAAGAACAACTGGGTGAATGGCTGTTAAACTGTTAAATGATTGAATACAGTACTTTCACTAATAGACGGATTCAAGCTGTGCCGCACACACACGTCTCTAAGTCTGTAAAAGGGGAGTAAAGATTTAAATAGCAGCAGTTAATGGAGTTATCCTTAATACATTAAAAATATCTTTAATCAAATGAACATATAATAATTCTTAGTTTATTTAAATACCTTAAATCAGAATGATAAAATAAATCCTCGAAACTGGTCATTGAAAAGTGAATTCATTCAATATGATTGCAAAGTTCTTTCAAACATTTCTTAATATTTGCAAATCAAGAGCCTAAGAGCTGAAACAACTCCAGGATTCAGACAGTAATGACTCAATTCGTATTGGGCTGGATACATTTAAATAATTCTCATACGAGGACAAGGATTACAAATTACTCAATGCGTTTCGCCCATGTCTACAAAAAATAACGTAATTAAAAAAAAAAACAACATAAAAACAATTCCCGCCTCTCCCGACCTTGAGATGTACATTTGATA
This sequence comes from Omphiscola glabra, assembly GCA_964017045.1. NCBI lineage: Eukaryota > Metazoa > Mollusca > Gastropoda > Lymnaeidae > Omphiscola > Omphiscola glabra. The sequence continues at coordinate 47,360,989 of OZ024794.1, read as the reverse complement.
TCGTTATAAATGTTGAGGTTAGACAACTGGGAAGACAACCCCACAGTAAAGCTAACAAAAGAAACACACACAAATCAACAACACCACCAGAGTGTTCGTTCGAATCGGGGATGGTGGCGTAACAACATTTCGAGCCTTTTAAAGAATAATAGTTATTTTCATTGTGCTCGCCACGTGACTTAAGGAAACATTGGTTAGTGTACAGTGGGTTAGTGTACAGTGGGTTAGTGTACAGTGCGGGTTAGTGTACAGTGCGGGTTAGTGTACAGTGCGGGTTAGTGTACAGTGCGGGTTAGTGTACAGTGCGGGTTAGTGTACAGTGCGGGTTAGTGTACAGTGCGGGTTAGTGTACAGTGCGGGTTAGTGTACAGTGCGGGTTAGTGTACAGTGGGTTAGTGTACAGTGGGTTAGTGTACAGTGGGTTAATCGTCGTACTTTCCATTTACTTGCCGCTAACGCTTGTCTATGATGAAAGCGAGTTTATTTTAAAAAAAAGCTATTTTGCATTGAATAAATTATTTTACATCTGTGTGTTTGCGTCATTTTCAAATCTCGGGAGGAAGGGGACACGGGCTCTGGTATTTCGGTTATTAAAATTAGCATCTGTGGACACACTTCCTGCCACCTCATCATCAGCATATGTGGCAATACTTCCTGACATCTCTTCATCAGCATCTGTGGACATACTTCCTGCCATCTCTTCATCAGCATCTGCGGACATACTTCCTGCCATCTCTTCATCAGCGTATGTGGACACACTTCCTGCCATCTCTTCATCAGCATCTGCGGACACACTTCCTGACATCTCTTCATCAGCATATGCGGACATAGATCCTGCAATCTCTTCTTAACTTGTGTATCGGTTTATATTTCTGTCGTATTCTTTTTTTCTTCTTCTTTAACATACAGCGTCATTATCAGGCTAACAAACGTTTTAAAGAAAAGAAAATGATGATATTTTCAGTGACGTTGGGTATTTGCGTGTGTCTGGGGGGTGGTGGTGGGTGTGGTTGAAGGGGGAAGAGAGGGTACGTGAGTAACCGGACGAAACATTCCAATCAGTGTCCTTACATATTGGATCTTAGAGACACGTTTCTGGTTCTGGAAGTGGTGGTGGTTCGAGGGGGGGGGGGGGGTGGGGGGTCATTTATAACGGGAGTGGTAGAGATGATGATGGTTTCAGGAGAGAAAAAGGAGGGAGTGTGTCGGGGGCAGGTCACTGTGAATGCCAGGGCTGGTCTAACGAACGCCGATTGCATCACGGTCCATCTATGTGGACAAACCCCCGGCCATAATCGCATTGAACCCCGTCCACGACCCAACGCTGGTCGAGAATCCCACGAGACGGTGCCATTCCCCCCCCCCCCCCCCCCCACACACACTACCGGAAAAGCTAATAACATTAGGGCCCCGCTTGAAATTAAATCTTAACTGTTGCCACCTCTTCCCCCGACAACAAAAGAGTAACATCTCCGGTATGGGAATGCAGTGGAAATGGTGCATTTTCGCCTTCGGAAAAAAACATCGTGCGCGTTTTTTTTGTTTTTTTTTGCATCCCTCGGACTTTCGTAGTCTTCGAATTTTCTTCTTATTTTTTTCAACTGTGGTGTAGCTATGGAATACTGACGGGTGGGAATCCACCAAAAGAGCAAACGAGGGAACGGCAAGGGGAATTGGCGAGGGGAACTGTTAGGGGTTTATTATTGACATAAGGAACTGATAGTTTGGTCTGACAAAAGAACTGATTTAAAATAGCTGGCAGGGAGAGTGTGTGGGGGGGGAGGGGGGGGAATGACAAGGGAACTTACTGGAGAATGGACTGAAGAAACTGACAGGGAAAGTCAGCAAGAAAATACTTTAAAAAAACAACTACTGCATGTCTGTAGCTCTAATACCATTTAGAAGGGGCACAATACTGAGTAGCTCTCAATAGAGAAGTTATCTCTTTTCAAGCATTCAGTTCTCACTATCACAGGGCCTAATTCTCAACGCCATAATGCCGAATTATCAATATCGCAATGCCGGATTATCAATATCGCAATGCCGGATGATCAATATCGCAATGCCGAATTATCAATATCGCAATGCAGGATGATCAATATCGCAATGCCGGATGATCAATATCGCAATGCCGAATTATCAATGTCGCAATGCCGGATGATCAATATCGCAATGCCGAATTATCAATGTCGCAATGCCGAATTATCAATATCGCAATGTCGAATTATCAATGTCGCAATGCCGGATGATCAATATCGCAATGCCGAATTATCAATGTCGCAATGCCGAATTATCAATATCACAATGCCATACTATCGTTTAATCTCCTCCACTCTTCTCTTCTCATCAGGCATTTCTCTAACAACCTTATTTCTTCATGTTTTTACGCCCTGAACTTTAGAGTCGTCGATAAACTAAAGAAGGTGTAACCAAAAGGCGGATTAATAAGAGAGCGTGGACCAATGCACTTAAGCAGTCCTTCCGATGAGAACTTCAAGCACTTTTTTTTTTGCCCGGATTCGGCATCAGCTGCCGTCACAAACGAAAATTGGATTACGACATGCTAGTTGCTGCTTACTGCGGTAGCAGGGGCGGAGAGAGATGAGAACAGATTTCTCATCATTCAAAGGAAGAGTGCACGCATTAACGAGTATTGCCACGACTCCCGGAAGTGACGTCAAGCAAGGAATGTCTTTATAAAAAAAAAGTAGATTAAATGACCACCGAATGGCAATATGATTTATGTTTTTGTTTAAAATTAGATTTTCAAAGATCGACGCAGGAGCGTGGCTACTTTCATTAAACATTCCGACTGAAATCTTAGACCTCAAACATGCAAAGCAACACACACACACAAACCACCCCTGTTCTTTTCCCTGAGAATCCATCACTTTAAATTAAAGCTAGTCCAGCCACACCCAAGCATCCCCCCCCCCTTCCACTTATTCCCCCCACCTCCAAAATGTTGTCGTGGTTTCATCATGTTGACAACTTCGCGCCATGGGACCTGTCATTCTTGTGTCTGTTACAGCGACTTCGGCTCCATTTCCACCGCGAGCTAATCATCTTAGTCGAGCCGTCATAGCGCACCGGACGCCTGGAGTCAAAACGGGTCAGGCGTCAGCGCGTACCGAACATACTAGACTCTTGCTGGAGCAATAACAAATTAATAAGGGAATTCAGAGACTCTGTGAAAAAGAGGGTTGGAGAGGTTTTTTTTTAGATCTCAGCCTTTTGATGCCTTTTGTTCGGCTCGTATTGATCGGTGTTGTTGGTACCAGGAATGTTTTTCTTTTTTTTTTGGGTGGGTGGGGTTGGGAGGGGGAGGTCTTTTCTCTCAGTTTCATATTTTACGGGGATGTTGGTACCAGGACTTTAGGACCAGAGCCACGTTGTCAAGTCTGGCGTGCGTGTTTTGCTAGAGCTGGTGTCATGTGCAAAGCGTTTACTTACTAAATCCAAGAGTCATAGCAAATCAGGAATAAGAAGACAGAACGCGAACTGACCTCACGTTTCGTGGGAATCTTTCAACAGAGTTTTTTTTAAATTGGTGATTTAAAAGCCAAATTCGGGTAGGAGATACGCGACTATTCAATCTAAGCAACTTTCCTATTCCCATGTCCCATAATTCCTGGTACTTTGTATTACTTACTGCCCGTCCCTTGATTTTTCTGTAAGGCCAAGGCCGCGTTCTTCTGAGCTGCTTTTCTTGTTTGTTTCTCTTCCGTTTGCTTTAGTTTGTCTGTTGGACACTTAGCTCATCTGTTGACCTCGTGCCTTGCACTAGATGTTGCGGCCAGGGGGGGGGGGGGCGGGGAACCAGGAGAGGGGAAGAGACTAAGGCGGCTGGACAGTCCTTTCGTCACGACGATGTTATAATAGTTATATGGCACAGTTCAGCTGGTGGCCAATGTACTAGCCGAGGCCTTAACAGCGTAAGCTCGAGCCTTAAACAGAAAATTAATGTTAGTTAGTCTGTCCACAAATGAATGCTTTCAAATAGCACACGCTGTAGTAGCTCAGTTCGATAACTTTTTTCCGAAAACAAAATGACCTATCACATAAATAAAAATAGAAGATTTAGCAAATTATTTATAAACATATATATTAATAATTTACACTTCGTGATACATTATGGTTTGTTTAAACATGTTTACAGCCCACACATTTCGCTTCTTAAATTGCAGTTGTCGTAAAAAGCGAGCACAACTCTCTGAGCGTCTGTAAAATGAAAGACGGTTAAAGTGTGCTGTTAAATCCCTCGACGTGGCGTGCACTGGTAACGAGGCTAATTCCCCGAGGACTTGCGTGAAAGTGGGTCTCATTGTGGGTCGGGTTTGGATCACAGATCGGAGATTTACACCTCCAGCTTCCCTCCTGAGCGATCCTTGCCGCTGCCTAGGAGACTTTTGTTTGTTTTCAAATTGAAATGTTAAACGACTTTCAGGCACGGTGCCCGGGAGAGTAGCTATTTGTGTGTGTGTGTGTTGTTGTTTTTTTTTTTCAATGTTGGGATGAGCGGTTCCCGAACTGTCGTTGCATTCCTGGGAATTTTGGGAAATCATTAAGAAGGTGTCATAACTGAAACCTTTTTTCAATTGCTGTTTTGTTTTAAAAAAATTTTTTTATTTTTTTTATTTTTTATTTTATTTTTGTGTTTTACATTTAGTTTTCCTTTCAATTCTCAGCATAAAGTGCGAACTAGTTGAAACCATTACAAAAGGAATGAAAATATTGTAGACTAAATTGCTTATGTTTTCATCTTAATCTTAAATGTGTTGTATTCTCAGAGATCGACTTGTCAAGGAGACGAGAATCTATATTATATGAAAAATTCTTCTTAGACCAGTGTACCACTCACTGCTCATATACAGCATTTGTTTAACAGCCATCTGGACTTCGTTGGAAGGTTGTAGAGGACAGAAATTAACACCGGATTTGGGGGTGGTGGGGGGCAGATATCTAAGTATTTTAAGATACACAATTTCGACACATCTACATTTAATGTGACCATTTCGATGTTCAACAAATTGTTCATTCTGACATTTTCGAGTGGATGGCTTCCTTGTTTTACACGTGTCTATGTCAAGTTATAAGATTAGAGATTTTTTTTTTTTTTTTTTTTTTAAGAATACAATCATATTGAAAAAATTATTTTTTTTAACCATTCAACTAAATGGTCGAAATGCCAAAAATTTAAAGTACATGTTAACTGTTTTTTTTAAAACTTCTAATTATATTGGTCTTTATGTGATAATCCCTAGTATAAGATGAATTCACGGGATTATTGCTGTAGCGTTAATCCTTCGGTGCCTTTTTGTTGGAGTTTTATTTAATCACTTCACATCGACATCTTTGAATCCCTTTGATCTCATGAAGAATTCATGTGAAAAAAAGGGGGGAGGCGGGGGGAAGGGGGCGGGGGCTCGGTCTAGAGCTACGATCATCCTCTCTGCGCAAAGAGCAAAGTTTTATTGAAAGCACGCACAGTGGGGTGAGTTCACCCGGTTCGAAGCGTTTAGTTATCGCTCTTGACAAGGTGTCAAAAATTTATGACGACTGGGGGCCTTACAGCCGAAGACTTCACTAAATTGTAATGGAATTTTGGACAGGTTGAGCATGTTATAACACAGTCACGACAGCCGATTCCCGATACAAAAACAGCTGGTGTAATCATGCTGCAAAAATGTCAGAAAGTAATCCAACAGGAGGATAATAGTGGATCCACCTGGATGTGTTGACTTTGTTCATGGCGCATTGACTTTGGCTGCAGCGCGAATTCGACGTAAATAGATTATTAACGCGGCGACAGTTTCTCAAAAATGAAAATCATCTTTCATGACCCCTGACCCCAAGAAGTAAAAACTCAACAATATGGCGGATCTCCATGCCTGCACGTGCTAAAGTTTGTAGCATGGAGAATAAACAAAGTTTCTGTCTACTTTGCAGGTGTTATCTCCTGCATTCATTGAATGGTTCGCGGTGCCTACACCAGGAAACTGATGGCCAGCTTGCATAAACTTTTAAATTTATATGTGAAGATGTGTTGTTAGCATGTGCAAGCGTTATCACACGCACGATAGGACAATCATCATATACACGAGAGGACAATCATGTGTTCGTGGAACGTGTAGGCAATCCACCCAGTGCGCCCAGTGCACTCAGTCCATTCAGTACGCCCAGTGCACTCAGTCCGCTCAGTGCACCCAGTCCGCTCAGTGCACCCAGTCCGCTCAGTACATCCAGTGCACCCAGTCCGCTCAGTACACCCAGTGCACCCAGTCCGCTCAGTACACCCAGTGCACTCATTAAGCTCAGCACGCTCAGTGCACACAGTGCTCTCAATGCGCCTAGTACGTTCAGTGCGGGTATAGTATTCAAAACTGAATAGCTATAGACGTAAGATTTGGAGGGAAGTTGGGAGAGCGTGCTTTTTATGATGAAAAAGTGCGCGTGTGTGTGAGTGGGGGGGGGGGTGTGAGTTGGATGATGGTGATAAATGAAGAGTCGGTTGAGTGGGTAGTAATATGAAGAGGCGGCTTGCAAAATAACAAAATGTATATAATTGCTGGCATCCGACCGTCACAAGGTGACGATGGTATGAATTCGCAGGACGAAATCCACAAGGCCTGGGATTATTCTTATTGGATTATTAGCTGGTTCCCAATAGCAAATCGCCTCTCTCCCCGCCGCTGGATGACCCCAAGGGAACATCATGTGGATGATACAGCTTGGCACCCAGGAGTTGCCGGAATGTTCATTGTATCAATGTTATCCGCCTATCGGGACTCCATCTCTGGGTTTGAATTCAGAGTTCCCTTCTCTTAGATGAGTTGCCATCCAAGGTTAACGAGTCCCATCCACCCGGGCTGCTGGTGGTGTGTTTGCTTGACTGGGCTTTGGCGGGGATTGAACTCCTGACCATCAGCTTGAGATTTGCTCAGTTTAGACCACTCGGCCACCCAGCACCCAAAATGTATATAGGCAATAACGCTGAGGTAAACATTTTGAGCGCCATGACGGCAGGAGCGAAAAGACTATGTGATAGATTGAAAGAGTTGTGGTTGTAGAAAAGGAAACGTTAGATATAGGGCAACAAGCTTGGTAAAATTATGTGAAATTAACTCCGGGCGATGCATAACAGTTATCACATACAATTCATATTCTAGTGGTATGATTGCGTGTGTTACAGACTGTACCGCAGCAGGACACGAGATTTCATAATTTTTTTTTAAAGAAAAGGGAACAAGACTAACAAGTGCGTGTTCTTGTCTTTTCGTGTAGTGCCACTGGATACTTCGTGAAATGTGTGTCTTTAGAATACGAATAATATTGATAAGTCATACTTTATGTTCGCAGCTATCTCCGAGATCAGCAACTACTTCCTAAAAAAGAAATGAACAATAAATTTAAAACATTTCTATAGCGCAATGTATTCCGATAATGGCCCTTATTTGTGCTCTATCTCGTGTATATATATATATATATTGTTTCTTGTGCGTCATGCTTCCTTTTCATAAAAGACGCCCCCCTCCCTATTCAGCATGTTTTATATTAATAGTACTGAGTGAAGGAGAAAAAAAAAGCTGTCGTGCGTGACGGTTGGACTCAGGTAAAAATGTTGAATTGTTTTCGTTTAGGTGGAGGCGACTATTACATTAATCAATAAAGAGCCAAGAGTGTTGGTCCATTGTTTAAATGCCTGCAGGGAAGTTGTAGGACTGCCGGTATGACTATTGTTTAAATGCCTGCAGAGAGGTTGTAGGCCTGTATGTTGGTCCATTGTTTAAATGCCTGCAGGGAAGTTGTAGGCCTTCCTGTATGATTATTGTTTAAATGCCCCCAGGGAAGTTGTAGGACTGTCTGCTGGCCTATTGTTTATTGAAAATGAGAAGTAAACTCTTCTTTTTTTTTCGTTGTAACACTTGGGCCCACCAGGTATTTTCTCAAAGTATCCGGAGCAGGAGTAAAAAACTTCACCTTGTTAAACCCTAGTTTACAGTATGCCCTAGTTTACAATATAACCTAGTTTACAATATACCCTAGTTTACAATATTTAATTATTTTTTTTAAAAAACTGTGTCCAATGAGAACAAATATGACTGTATTTAGTCAACTGTTTCGAATTATTTGTTAGGGGGCGAACAATGTTCTCATGATATGAACACTAGGTTATCAGATAACATCAATTTAGAGATTGTCTCCTTCCCTACCCCGCCCCCCTTCTTCCAACCTGCACTCCACATGCCTACCCGACATCCCTTTCCAAAATTCGATTGTCATCCTCACAGTGCGTCAGTGTTGCGTGCAGGTTAATTTAACCCAATATTTCAATTTTGACGAACAGATAATGGTCCCGCAATAGCTGTGGGGCATTGATGGCCCTTGCTCCCTTTGAGTGGCGCCAATAGAGAAATAATAAGAATGGTTCCTTCAGACGTATTATCGACCAGAGGAAGCAGTAAAGGCGTTGATGCTTCGCCCGTGCTGAATTCATGTCTCCGAGACGTCTTGTGGCTGAACAACAACAACAACAACAGCAGCAGCAGCAACAATTGTACGTTAGAAAATAGGACAAAAAACTTCAAATTGATAACTAGTTTTACTGTAAGTCTACCTCAGAAGGTAGGGGTTTGGGTGAGATCTAAGTCTACCTCAGAAGGTAGGGGTTTGGGTGAGATCTAAGTCTACCTCAGAAAGTTGGGGTTTGGGTGAGATCTAAGTCTACCTCAGAAAGTTGGGGTTTGGGTGAGATCTAAGTCTACCTCAGAAAGTTGGGGTTTGGGTGAGATCTAAGTCTACCTCAGAAAGTTGGGGTTTGGGTGAGATCTAAGTCTACATTAGATGGTTGGGGTGTGGGCGAGGGAAAAATCGGGTTTTTGTATGTGGTGGGGGGGGGGGTGGTCTCAAAATCAACTATTCTCACCTGTATTTGTTTTACTAATAATTTTTAATGTTCTTGATCAGGAACGCAGCTAAATTTTTAAAAAATTTAAAAAATAAAAAAATAAAAATAAATAAAAAACATTTTTTTTTGGGGGGGGGGGGGGGGGGGGGTTTACGGAAATGGTGTCACCTAAATTGTGTTATGTGATCTACAAAAGACGTGACCTTTAACCTCATCGATTTGCTGCATGAAACATGGGAACTGGAAAGTCTCTTTGACTTATTTATATTTAAAATTGGAAAAAATCCCAAAAACAAATTATAGATTTAACCAAAAAAAAGTTAATTAAAACAAAATAAGCAATTTCTTAACCTTGATAACAACATGTCCTCTGCTCTTGCCACCAACTACAACCAGCCACGTCACATGAAGGTGGGTGACCGCTTGTTCTTCAATCACATTAGATGCCTTCCTTCCCCACTTTTCTGGTGTGTTAAACATTCGAAAACAACTGAAGAAAACATATAAAACCTAATAAGATGAAGTCAACGTGGCTTGTTCAATTTTACAAATAATGAATCAGACGCCTAAAAAATACTTTAAAAAAAAAAAAATTTAGTTTTAATTTTTTTTTAAATGCGTGTCAATCTCCATCCTGTCTCAATGTTGTTGACCACAGGAAGACCTAGATTACATTTTCTACATGACTGATTCGGGATGGAACCCAATTCTGTGCGATATCAGCTTCATTACACTATCACTATCTGTTTTTTTTTTGTTATGTCATAGGCATTTTTTTGTTATTTCCTGCTGATCATTTATCTGATGGGTCTAACAACGTTAGTCGGCCTCAGTCGAAGAAAACATGAGTGCCAATTTGACATGTGGCTAGCGGCAAGGATTAGTACATTATGAGAACATAATTATAAGTGCACGTGAACGGGAACGTGTACAGTAATTGCCAGCTGTTAATTTTTTTTTACAAAGAAAATCAACGTTTTGTTTAAAATTATAATTTTTGTTTTTTTATTTAAAAAAGTGAGACTGGAAATCCCAAGGAAATTGAGTTCTAAAGTAGTATCGATCTTTCATTTTGGCTGTTTAAATTATCAATTGAACCGAATACTTTTTACAAACTGAATGGTCTAAAAGTGATATAATTGAATTCACATGTTTGCTTCTTTCTTGTTAAAGTTAAGGACCAGTAACTTTAAAATGAAATTGTAGCTCAATTGCTGAGACTTCGACCAAAAATTGGGGAGCAAGATCAAAGTAACTGGAGGGGCGTCGTCACGCGAAAAACTTTAGTTTGTTGTACATTCGTTCGTTTATGTGATAATATAAAATGTCTTTACGCTTGCTATCCTCTTTATTGACGAGAAGTGTCCTCTCCTAATGTCCTCGTCTCTGCCACTGACGTCAGTATGTTTAAGTATTACGAAGGCGTTTAAAAACTGGTTGTACTTTACCAACGCAATTAATTACGCGAGCTTAACATGTTTTTATCCGTATCCGGAAATTTGATCGAAAGAAATTTGGTCGACGGAAAATTGATCGACGGAAATTTGATCGAACGGAAATTTCTTTAGATCAAATTTCCGGTAACCGTTTTTATCTGCGTGCGTTAAATTAAACATAGTTCTACAGTATCTGAAAGGCTCGTGCATTATACTGATGTCTGCCATTCAGGTCGTTGGCACCCCTGCCCCTTGGAAAGTTACGCAATTGACTATAAAAACACCCTCGCGTGCATGACATCATGTACTCTGAGCACACGCTCGCCACGATTGTAGCTCGAACCCTTAGTGAGGTCGCAGAGTGCTATACCGTAATTCCTCCAATGGTACGTAAAGATTTTGAGCGCGTGGAACCTGTCTCGGGCGCATTCTGTCGCTGTGGGACGTGACAGAGTCGATTCAACTTAAGCAAGGCCAGCAACGCTAACACCCAGGGCCAAACATTTCGGGCCATGCGCACTTGCTGCATAACCAGGTGGCTCAACATTTTTACGCTGTTAAAGCTAACCTAACCTACCTGTGCCATTATTTATGTCTTGTTTAATCATATTAACATGATTTCTCAAATGAAACAATTAAAATTATGATCAGCCGCTGGTACTTCAAGATTTGAGGTGCACTTTTTTTCTTTCTTTCTTCCGTACTTAGGAGTCACATGATAAAACAGTAAGGTTAAAATTTTCTATCATCGGCCAGTGAGACACATTCAAAACATCGCGACGTTATCAAATTGTACCAGTTAGTTCTGTATTATGACACTCAACAAAGACATAGTTAGAAAGGCTCAGTTGATAGGAGGAGATCAAACCACTGGCGTACGAAGTAGGGTGGTGTGGAGGTTTGGAGGTGTGATGGTGTGTGGCGGTGTGGACGTGTGGAGGTGGACTTTAAAAGAAAACTATACAATGATGGGAGGGACTGCAGGCAAACTGAAGAGTTTGTTTTAAAATAAGGGGGGGGGGTGGCAAAAAATCTTGGCCCGACTCCAAGAGTGCGTGGACTCGCATGATTACTGTTGGTTCACAGGGAGTCCTGTTAATGTGAAACAGAGCGTTGACAATGAAATGGCCATAATATTGCGTTGCAAAAGCGCTCCATGAGAACATCAAACATTTGAAGTACACGCTGTTAACTTATTAAATTGCTAACTAAAAATGATTTAAAATTTGTATAGTGTTCAAACAATTACCAAGGGGAGCAGGATCTGAGGTGCGGTCTTGGATGTTGGAGAAATGTGTTGTATAATCCACTCTGTTTTCAGGGAAATTTTCATACTTTTCCGATTCAATAAAACATTTTATTTTATATAATTTCTTTTTAAATAAAAAAATATTAATTTTTTTTTTTTTTTTAAATAAATCATTGTTGACGTGTGACCCTGAGTGTGAACTTTGAACTGTAATAAATTCACGCAGAAACGTTAAGGACAACAAGATCATAACGGGAGGGGGGGTTAGCTCTTCTCCCATGTTTTCTTATATGCAAAACACGTCTTTATAACATGGCTGACATACGTGTGGGCGATATAATTGAAAAGAATTTTCTCGCAGAAATGCCACGCTCGTGTGGCATCCCTTATTCCGCGTGTTTCTGCGGCAAACGTTTTTTTGAGGGTCGGCTACGCGGAGCACAAACATTATCGCGAAAAATTCTTTATCGATGCTCATGCCCCCGAAATGCCGGATGATGATTCTTCGAGATGCATGAAACGCGTGTCCTGCGGAGCAGCAGTAATTGGGGAGGGCACGAATCACACCTACTACAAACGCAAAGGCGTCTCGTGACGTGCTGCGGACCATCGCCAAGATCAACACCAAAACACCCAGTGCCTCAAAATCTGACTTTTCTTCTTTCATTGAATCAAAGCCTCTGTGACTCTGCGTGCATCAAATAATCCAAAAATTACGCAGATTTCCATGAGTACCAGCAGGGCTTGCCAAAGACAATAAACGGGTGGATCTTGAACTATTAAAACCGATACGGTTCCTTCATTTCGCAGGGAACCACTAATGGGTTCAAAGTGATTAACTTTTAAAACCTTTCCGCGCGGTCCCCCAATATTTTTATGTTAGCTTTAGGCAAATAGCAGCTTTGCACCAAATATTGTTTTTTGTCAAGTTATATAAGCCAATACGTTATTCCGGGCGTTGGGTGTTGGGGGGGATAAGGGGAGTGGGGGGAGCGGCACGTTGTGTATATATCACATTCCGCATGGTTTGACTGCTCTCTTATCTCGGAGACCTGAGGTTTGGCAGTCGGAATGCCGGCTGAGGTGTACCATCTGTTTACATGTGATATTCAAGCCGGTTAATTTCAGCGATTGCCGGTGGTAACATCTTTATTTGGCCTGCACTAGGTGGGCCGACGACTGGGTGCACGAGCCACCGAAAACAAGCATAGTGTTGCAGTTTTTGGCTGCACTGTAGCTCGGTTCGCGCTCCACTAATGGTGACTAATATTTCCCCTCGGTAAAAGATGAGCTCGGGGGAAAATATACCCCCTCGACCGAGTCCTCGGTTTGTGGTTATTTTTGTCGAAGCGGGTAAAGACAAGTGGGTAAATGATGAATGACAAACTATCAATGCCAACCTTTGCGAAGCTCTGAACATTTCCCATTGTTCAAGCATTTATGTTCATTCTGTAACTGAAATGCGTGCGTTTCCTTAAGCACCGAAAACTCAAATTTCAGTTGTGTGAACGCCACTTAACTGCAGCGGCTGAGTCACAGCTTGAAGAAATTCGTATTGGAATAATAAAGGTTAACGTTGTGACCAGTAAGAAGAAAAATAAGAATATGCATAAAACGTATTTCAGAGAAAGCGTGAGATAGACATCGTTAACTTACGTTCAGAGTAACGAGTTGTTGTTTTTCAAAGATAAACTGGACAATTCAACACTGGGCGCAATCGATACTGGCACAAAATATCGTCCGTTTTCCAATGTTCTTCCAGTCTGAATGCAAGGCCAGGCCATTTGAGATACAGTTGTCCATAACATTCTACACATTCAAACAAACCCATCGCCATGCGGGAACAAGGTCACGATCAGTGGTCAGATGACCCCCACCATCACACCCCCAGCCCCCACCTCGGCCTCCGTTCGCGTCATTGGTATTTTCGTTTGTGCAACCAGCCCTCAGTTCATAACACTCAGTGTTAATCGTATCTTATGAGTGAATGGCGCCGACAAAACAAAAAACAAATAACCCCGTGGCCATGGAGTTAACACGGGTGCATGGCAGAAAAGTACAAAGAGATAGTGTCTATAAACTTATAAATCATATGATCCCCACGCAGGTGTGTTTCAAGAGTGTTCCTATCCATGTCTAAGATGTCGGGCAATTAAAGAAATTCATCTAACATGCCGGTATCAGCGAACTTCGTTCGATTCTCCACGTCTTACTACCGTGTTCAATATATTTTCCATCAGTTTTTGTTGTTTTTTGTTTTTCCAAACAGACGACAATCTGAAGACAACACGTAGTATTGAAGGATTGGTTCCTGGGGAGGGCGTTGTGGCAATAACCGTGGGGTGTTAGCCGGGTCAAGGTCACTATCTCTCGATAGATATTATTTTTGAAGACAAAAAATCCAGCCTGAGAGATAGCGACAAACTGTGAGGGATCATCAAATCCTTATGGTGAACGGGAAAGTAGAGGGGGGGGGGTTGCGGGCCCCCGGGGGGGTGCGAAAGAACCAATGCGCTGCCTAATTCGAAACATGCGTGGAGTAAGGTGATATCATTCCTGTTGTGAGTTGTGGTTTCTGGGGATTTATCATATCGGTGAAGTACAATAGTGGAGTAAATGAGTAGAGAATAGTTAAGGATGTGGTACAAGGATGATGTACAAGGATGATGTAGCAGTAGGAAGTACCAAGGTGAAGTACAATAGTGGAGTAAATGAGTAGAGAACAGTTAAGGATGTGGTACAAGGATGATGTACAAGGATGATGTAGCAGTAGGAAGTATCAAGGTGAAGTACAATAGTGGAGTAAATGAGTAGAGAACAGGATGTGGTACAGGTTGATGTACAAGGATGATGTAGCAGTAGGATTACCAAGGTGAAGTACAATGGTGGAGTAAATGAGTAGAGAACAATTAAGGATGTGGTACAAGAATGATGTACCAGTAGGAAGTACCAAGATGAAGTACAATAGCGGTGTAAATGAGTAGAGAACAATTAAGGATGTGGTACAAGGATGATGTACAAGGATGATGTACCAGTAGGAAGTACCAAGGTTAAGTACAATGGTGGAGTAAATGAGTAGAGAACAATTAAGGATGTAGTACAAAGATGATGTACCAGTAGGAAGTACCAAGGTGAAGTACATAAAAATTATAAGTGCCAGTATGAAGGAGAAAGGATGAAGTACAAGAATAAAGTACAACGGTAAAGTACAAAGGTAAAGTACATAAATAAATTACAAAGGTAAAGTACGAGAAAAAAGTAAAAAGGATAAGTGCAAGGGTACAGTACATTTGTAAAGTACGATGGTAAAGTACGATGGTAAAGTACAATTTTATCTAAGATTAGTAGATCCTCGTCTCATACAGCGCACGCGTGAAGTTGTAACTGACAAAGTACCCTGGAATCTATTTCACTTTAATTCATTGAAAATAGGCTCAAAGCAAATAACGTTAGATTTACATGGATAATTTTAGTACTATAGTTGCTGGTGTCTGTAAAGTTTTGGACCCGGGTTTCACCGAGGTTCTAGCTCCGAGACTGGTTGAGGTGGGGGATATTGAATTGTTCCTTTAAAAAAATAAAATCATTAATTTTATCACCACCTAGCACTACACCCACACACATATGTTAATTTTTACCAGTTGCGATGGCCGGGTTTCCGTAAAACAGTCCGAAGAATATCGACGAGCCATCGGCCCCCGCCTGGCACGGAGTGTAAGTTCTGTGGAGTCCATCTCAGGCTCGGTTTATTTGTGTAGTGCGGCTACATGGAGCTACAGCTGCTAGCCATGAGAGGCTGCTATTGTCTGGGATGGATCCTGGAAATGCCGCACTCGCGTCCGTTTTGATGGGGGTGGGGGGCAACCGCAACCCCCTCCCCGGTGCCAGAGAGGTAAACATCTGGTGTGGCGTTGCGCCCGTGCGTCTCTTGGGACGGCCTGCATCTCATTGCGCCCGATGTCAAAGAAGGAGCGCCAACAGGTATTCCACCAGCCCGCCCCCCTTCCTAATGCCATCAGGCTTGAGGGATTACTCGAAGTGATTAAGATGATGTCTATAACTACTCCCATTGTAAATCTAACAGCGCTCCAGTCGTCATCGTTGTATACTTGTCATCTCTTTTATCTCGCTATTGTTTCGTAAACGTGGGATTCCCTTTTTTAACCTTCAGTAATATTACGTTACCAGTAACGTCCACATGTGTGTCTTCACGGCGATGTCTATAATTTTTTTGTTACATAGCTTCGCGTTATTTCAAGGTGTTCTATGACGATTCTATTGACACGAATCGCAAAAAAAATATAAACAAATATTCTAATGGTACGAGACTCCAAAATGAAAAATAAATAAAAAATAAACGTGTAGTTTTTTTAATATAGGGAATATTTTCTCCGAAGTTTTTTTATGCATTGGGTTATTTAGTTTACTAACTACAAGAGTATACTGTACTTTTAAATAATATCTTGAAAAACTCTCAATAATCT
The DNA here is from genome assembly GCA_964017045.1 of Omphiscola glabra. Classification (NCBI taxonomy): domain Eukaryota; kingdom Metazoa; phylum Mollusca; class Gastropoda; family Lymnaeidae; genus Omphiscola; species Omphiscola glabra. The sequence goes on along the minus strand of OZ024794.1, from coordinate 47,344,912 downwards.
AAACCAGGGGTTCCCAAAATGCGTTTAGCTCGACTCATGCAACATGACACAAAACTCGGTTTTCGTTTTAAAAAAAAACAACAAAATAAACAAGGGGTTTACATTTCCATAGATTTTCACACCATTATTTTTAAAAAAAATAATTGGGCCCCCTCTGATGCATTCGACTGATTAGTGTCTCTTGCCGCGACTAATAACTGACGCCCTTAGACACGTCAGAGACCCCACCGCGACGAGACATTATTGCATAAACCCTATACACGGGGTATATGAAAACTTGTAATTACTATCAAAGAGTCTCTGAACTTAAACGGCTGAGAACCGCTGCAACTGTGTAATAATGGCGTGCTGCGAGTGATTATAGTTCCCGTGCTAAAATATTCAGGTCCATCCCTTAAGAAATGCGTTTACTTTATGGTTTCCTTATTAATGCCACCACGTCCACCGATGAATGCCAGCGTTATAATAGTAAACTAGTGCTAATGTTACGGGGACAGAGATGTAGGCACAAACTGTTCTTTCATTCATCCCGTGGGTTATATTGTTAGTTCTATGACTTCAGTTTGGTTCTATGTAAGGGAAGAGGGTAACACAATTGTTCTATATTTGTATTTTTGCCACCCTTCCACATAAATTATGTTACCCTCATTTTTATGTCATGTTATTATTAATGGGGCGCTGGGATAAGGACAAAATACACGAAGGCCATGAAATAAAAAAAAGTTAGTGTTGTAGTTGGTAGTTACGTGATGAAACAAATAGTAACAGTGTTACAGTACATTGATGTAAAAATACGATCACCTTATCTGTATCTCTAATAGCTCTTTGAGAAACCGCAGGAGGTGGGAGGCAGTGGCGTATGAACGGGGATGCGGTGGGGGGGGGGCAGTCAGCCAAGGTCGGCACTTTTTTCTCTTTATATGGAGGGGAGGCATTTTATGCCAACTTGCAGGTGTATTCGTTGAAAGGGTGGGGGTGGCAAAAACTATCAGCCCGTCCCAGGCGGAACTAACCCAAGCCACGCCCCTGGGTTGCGGCACGTGCTCTGGTGCACCATCTACAAAATACGCCACTGGGATCACGGCCGATACGTTGAATTATCCGGCCTCCACGGGAGTTTCAGTCGAACATTGTGTGGCTCATACATAGGGAATTGAAAATAAATTGTGTAATCTTATCGCACACATTTTTAGGTTTCGTAAAATTATTCTGGTTGCATGGCGTAAAAATGGATATAATAAGGTTGGAAAACGGAAAGGTTGCACGGAAATCTAAGCTTTTGTTTGTAATATTTATAGTATCTCTTTAAGAGATACTTTAATAAACCAGACCCACCTAGCAATTCTGTAATTTATTAAACTACAATTGGACTTATTCACAGTGTAGTCGGTGTGTTTCAAATCTTATTAAAACACGTTTGATTCCTATCCCTTTTAAATAGTTGCCCCCCCCCCCCTTTTCCCTGGGCCAATTCCACACCACTAGATACTTCAGTGTTTACCAACCTGTTTGAACCAAGGGAGGTAGGTATAATACCTCTCAACCTGCACCTTAGTTTTTACCCCGCATTCTGGCAAACTGGATCTTCATCATTTTGCGCATTTCTTCGGATCACCTTAACGAGGATAAGCTTTTCATGTCGTAGTGTAAGCAGGATGGTTACCGGAAATTTGATCGAAAGAAATTTCGTCGACAGAAAATTGATCGACGGAAATTTGATCGAACGGAAATTTGGTCGAATCTTTTTTTTTCAGTTTACACGTTGAATTTTTCGTCAAATTTCTATTTGAACGCACTATACTATATTGTAAAACAAAATAATGCATTTAAAAAGAAATTTGACGCAAAATTTTAACGTGTAAAGTAACAAAAAGATTCGACCAAATTTCCGTTCGATCAAATTTCCGTCGATCAATTTTCCGTCGACGAAATTTCTTTCGATCAAATTTCCGGATACGAAGCAGGATACCCATGCTACTTGCAGTGTCACATGCGCCCAACTGGCAGAAGGTGATGAGCCCATCACATAGAAATATAATATGGCAAACACTGTTAGAATCGATTGTAATTTTACCCGGTCAGTACGCTATCTCACTGGTAAGTAACTGCCATTATATTATATATATATATATAAAACAAACAAACAAGGGCCAGCAGTGGCGTAGCGAGCTTAACTCGCGCCCGGGGCACAATACCCTTTTAGCGCCCCCAATACCTTTTTAGCGCCCCTTTATTCGAAAACCATACAATATTATAGTAAAATATACCATTTGGCGCCCCATTGTGAGTAGCACCCGGGGCATGATGCCCCCCTTGCCCTCCCCTCACTACGCCACTGAGGGCCAGGGAAGGAGTGAAGTCAGTAACGCGAAGGATTTCATTCGTTTCTAACCCTCGCTATAAAAAAAGTATGAATGTGAGTTTTTTTAATTGGTGGACCCAATATAAAATTGTTCCCCCTCGCTTGCTTCCTCGTTTTTGGCCGAGGCAATAGTTGTGCTAACGTCTGTGACATTAATTGTCAATCTTTGTTTATAGAAAGTGACCACAAGCTTTTTAGTCGATTGGTTCACTAATCATAGGCGAGACATTCTTATGTCGCATTTACGGCGACTATGTGTCGGTCATGACCACATGTTAGAAGCATATCGAAAGAGCAACTGCGATACAGAGTATTTTCCTCGAAACATTAACGCGAAGTGAGGAAAAAATGGGTGTGGAGATAATAAGTACTGGCCCCGCCTCCGGAATATTCCAATTAAAAAAATTGTTACAGTTCTATATTTCTCTTTCGTGTCAATGGCCGGCAAATACTGCTCACTGCAGTCAACGGGAAATAATCTTTACATGTGAATCACAGAAAACTCAATCATAAGTCATATGAACATCGTGTCCTTTGCTTGGGGCTGAAGATCTTTTGTTATACTATTTCTTGGGTAACGTTCACATGTTTGAGTCCATGACACGGATGATTTTGTCGTCTGCCTTGAAACACTTTGTAACGATAGGTGATACTTAAAAAAATAACAGGTTTATTCTCACGATATCCAATAATGCGCACCCTCAGCACCCGCTTGACCATATAATGCGCACCCTCAGCACCCGCTTGACCACAAAAAGCGCCCATTTCGCACCCGCTTGACCACATAGCGCGCACCCTCCGCACCCGCTTGACCACATAATGCACACTCTCCGCAACCGCTGGACCACATAACGTATACCTTCCGTAACCGCTTGACCACATAATGCACACCATTATCTCCAGGCTACAAAACACCACCCTTACGTAATATACCAGATTCCCTTTACTCTCTCTTGTACTGGTGCTTTTTATTAGATATTAAATTTTTAAAATAAAGTTATCGTTTAAAACTAAGTAGGACTACAAGAGCACAATAGACATACACGTCATATTACACGGGAACAAACTATACTGAAGCATGCACGGACATCAGGAACTACTACTTCATCCCATGAAACATTACCAGAAAAAATTCTATTCGGATAATTAGCGCGTGACAACAGCAGCAAGTAAAACCTTTCATAAACTCGGCAGATATTCAGTTAGAAAAAAAAAATTAATGGCAGGTTCTGAACTCAGGATGGTTTGATTAATTTTTTAATTTTTTTAATTTTAATAATTTTTTTTTTTTTTTTAACATCCACATCTATTGCAAACATCACTACTTAAGACCCAATCAGTTTTACTTCATGTTCCATTGGCAACGAGTTCTCTTTGAAAACCTAAATAAAACCATGTTTGTAATCACGCTGAAGAGTTTGTTACATGTCTTTCTTACAGGCTCCCCGCATCCCTTTTTTAAACTAAGGAAATATTTGGGGTGGGGTGGGGGGTTAAAAAACCCTCCCGTATCCTTCCAGTGCTAGCTGTTATTGCAGCAGGACGTGATCCGATTACCAGCTTTCGCCTATAAAACGGTCTACCGAAGCCCTCGAGACAATTCAACTACCTCCCGCTGAGCCATCGACCAGTAGTCCAAATAGCGAGACTTATGCCAAAAGGAGGGAGGGGGGGGGGGGAAACAACAAACAACTACAAAAAAAATATAATGCTACACTACAGCCCATTGGTGAGTGTGAAGCAGTGCGGGGTGGGGGTAGTGGGGGATCGCTCTGATCTTGTGAGTTTAATTTGGGGATCAGTGGCACCGAGTTGGTTGTTTTGCCAAGACAATCCGTCAGCACTGTGGTGTGGTGACAGATATTTACTAGTTGTTCATCATGGGCGCAATTTCATTTCATGGTGGTTTTAAAAGAAAAAACGAACATTTTTTTTTGAAACATTGGCGAAAAAAAAGAGCTATCAATTTTCTGTGGGTTTTTAATAATAAAAAAAACCCACAGAAAATTGATAGCTCTTTTTTTCCCCCCAATGTTTCAAATCCGACACATCATGCGACTTTGGAAGCATTATTATTATTTTTTTTACTTTCTGACTTAAAACAAAACAAAATGTGTGCTTTGTTAATCGCTGAAGCTATTTGAGAAAATAATTTGAGTCAAAGACGAGAGAGTTTAGAACCTACCGAGGCTAAGTAAATTTGAAAACGTTAATTTTAATGTCCGTCATAATTTAATTTCCAATCTACTGAATGACTTAACTAAGAAATGATTCACGAAATGCCCCACACATCGGTCCAGTCAATGCCCCACAAACTCACCCACACACCGGTCCAGCCAATGTTCCACAACCTTTCCCACGGAGCGGTCCAGCCAATGTTCCACACACCAACCCACACACTGGTCCAGTCAATGTCCAACAAACTGACCCACACACCGGTCCAGTCAATGTCCCATAAACTGACACACACACTGGTCCAGTCAATATCCCACAAACTCGCCCACACACTGGCCACAACACTTTATTGAAAGTCCGTATTTTTCACAGAAATCACCCGAAACCACATGACAAGAAAGCACGGCCTTTACATTAAAATATATAAAACAAATTTAAAATAATTGTAGTCAAAGAGTAAATTTTACACTTGGAAAGTATAAACAATTTTTTAAAGCTATAAGCTGACATTACTAGAGCAGGCGCAATGAATTGACCAGTGTGAACTAAACTCGGCCCTTTGCCTGTCTTCAGGACCGGCCTTAGGCCACTGTAACCTATGCGGCCGCATTGGGTCCCGCACTTTCATAGGCCCCGTCCCGAATTTATTTTCTAATACAAAATCTTAATTTTCACTTATTATCCTTATTCCTACCCAGACTGGGCCCCGCACAATCCGTTTCGCATAGGGCCCCGCAATTGTTAGGGTCGGCCCTGCCTGTCTTACACCAGATTCATTAGTGACGAAATTGTTACAGCAGACTTACATTTTTTTTTTAAAAACCCAACTACTAACAGTTTATTCAGGTGAGCTTAACAAATACCTTGTCAATGCCGAACACCAACAAGGACAAGGGTGAGAATCTGCTTTAACGATATCTCTATTGTGTATGTGTGTATGTGTCTGTGTTTGTGAGCGTGCTTTTGTTTCGTTTAAATAAGAAAAAATTCATTTTTAATCCAATTTTTATGACATTCCATCGGTTTTTAGTAAGGTTTCTCATTTCCTGGGGTTTTTCGCCTGTCCCGGGAAAGCGGGAATGAGGTTTCTTTATCCTGAGGATTTCCCCGGAAATCCCGAGATAAAATTATTTTAAATAAAAATATATTATAAACTGAATTAATTTATAACAGAGTTTTTTTAATTCTTATTTATTGTCATTAAAATGAATACAATGATAATGTTTAGGTCAGGTCAGAGGTTGGTCACTTTCTACTACTTGTTTCTATTTTCCACTGCTTAGTCCGAGTAAGGGTGGACGGGATTCGTTAACTTTGGGTGGCAATTCTTCTACGAGGAGGCAAACTCTGAATTCAAACCCAGAGATGGAGCCCCGTGGGCGAACACCATTGACACGATGAAAATTCCGGAGCACCTGCGGCGCTACTGGTGCTAAGCTGTATCACCCACACATGATGTTCCCTTGGGTCATCCAGTTGCGTGGAGATAGGCGATTCGCTGTCGAATGCTGTCTAGGGAATCAGCTTATGCTCCTAAAGAAAATCCCAGGTCTTGCGATTTCGTCCTGCGAAGTCTACACCATGTGACGGGCGGATGCCAGAGCCCTGGTAATGGATATCAGCCTAATAATAATGCATGTGAATCCAAAATTGGATATAACCACCTGGAGGAAAACCCTCAACGCTTTTTGAGTTTTGCATTGTTTACAGGTCCTTAATTCTAGTTTCGAATCCGGCACTAAACATTGACAACTAAACTAAATATTGACAACTAAACTAAATATTGACAACTAAACTAAATATTGACAACTAAACTAAATATTTACAAGCAAATGTTTCTAACAACTTGTAACAAAGGGCGTGTTTCGAATAAAAACAATAAGGAATGATAATACATGTATCTATACTGTGTCTTACTATGTTGATTGTGGAAATTAAAAACTCGACATAATATAAAGTTATTCACACGTGAACATCTTGGGATCATCAGTTTACAAGGGCACATATGTGGGGGGGGGGGGGGAGGGGGGGGTCGCCGCCCTAAACAACAGACTAACAGTAGTTTGTTTTTTAAAAATTATTTTTAAAAAAAAAATTAGGTTTGTTAAATTGGAAATAACAATTTCAATCCCTGGCATTAAATATGTCACCAATCACATTATTGACTATACTATATATTTAAACAAAATAATGCGTTCAAAAAGAAATTTGACGCAAAAGTTTGCACCTCGGCTGCGTGAAGAAAATGTATTTCAAAAATTTTCGTAGTGATGTACAGAAACTTGTTGGTTTATGAATTTTGTTATAAAAATATCTTTGTTTAATTCATTTTTATTGAGTTATTTTTTTTAAAAATAGATATCTCAATAAAATTAGTTTTTTTTGTATTGTTTTTGTTTTAATGACGATCTGATGGATTGGAAATATTAAAATAATCATGTTTCATGTATTTAATAATTCATCCACTACGTAACAGCTAGTCTTTATATATCCTTAAGCACTGGCTGAATAAACAATTACAATTCTTCAATTGTACGTAACTTTCAACATAGGATCAGCTTCTCTCAAATTCGATTTTAAAATTCTGACCATACAAAAATAATTTTCAATTACATCCGTCGGATGACTTTACTTTTCTTTATAGATTAAGTCTCCGCCCGCTGATGCAAGATTTCTTACAGTTTGTTCCACTTTGATCTACGAACAAAATCTTCAGACAGCTTAAAATTATATCATTCCCTTTCTTATCTCCTCAATTTAAAAAAAAAATGAAACAAAAACATCAGACATTATCCACCCTCGCCCAGCCATCGGTTAAAACAGAATCCGGGCTCCAATCAAACCCTCTGTCGGTTAACAGAACGTCCCGACGGGGAGGGCTCTATGGTCCCGTGTACAAAGTTATCAATCTCCCCAGGGATACAAAAAAAATAAACAAAAATAAATCCCCCTTTCCTTTCCTGCAGGAACGTCGCGAACATCTCGTAGGCAACAACACGACAGAGGCAGGGTTTCGCCCTCCCCCCTCCCCCACGCCTCTTGAAAATGGATGACTTTAACCCCCAGGCTGCACCTCGTTAAACATAGTCAACTTCTGAGGCACGCGAGTTGTTGCAGGGCATGTCGTCAGCATCAATCTACATGAGAGTTAAAAAAACTTTTTAAAAAGACAACATGGCGGCCATGTTTATTAGGCGGGCGGATGTGCTAAAAATAGATCTTTCGTTGTCTTGTTCTCATTTTTAAAAAATTGAGTGATCGAAATGAGTGATATAATTGAAAGATACAATTGAGTGATACGATTGATATATATAGAATAGAGTTAAATATTTGACATATAAACTTTAGGAATATAATTTACACATAGACTTGATTCATAAAATTGACGGATAGAACTGAGCGATTTAAATGACATATAGAATGCATTGATACAGTTGTCAGAATTGAGTTATATTACAGGGGCATAGAACAGAGTGACAAAAATTGACAGAATAACGTGACATAATTGACAGAATTGATTGATGCAACTGACAGAAAGAAATGAGCGGTATAACTGACAGCTAGCGTAAAGTGATATAAATGAGAGCGATGACGTAGCGGCAGTGGCGTAGCGAGGGGGGGGCAAAGGGGCTTCATGCCCCGGGCGCTACTCACAAAGGGGCGCCAAAATGGTATATTTTACATATAATATTGTATGGTTTTCGAATGGGTGGGGGCGCTAAAAAGGTATTGTTCCCCGGGCGCGAGTTAGCGTAAGGAATGCACGAAACGTTATCACGTCAAATAACAGGTAAACAAGTGACGGGGAGGGCCGTTTGAAAACTAAACGATGTAAAAGTAATGAACTGCAAGTACGATTGTATAATCTTAGATTATTATCTAAATCAGTTTTAGACAAATTGTACAGACATAATGTATGTATGTATACTGAGCGATCGTTCGTAATGAAACAAATATTTGCAATGACAAATGTTATCGATTCAGTTATCTACACGAAACGTAAGACATATTGTTTTCCGTTTTAAGTTTTGAAATATATCGTTTACATTATTAATTTATGTTTATTTTGTGTGTGTTTCGGTTTTTGGTACAACTGTTTTTTCTGTGTTTTAAAAAAAGGGGGGGGGGAGGGGTGAAGGAGAGTGGGTAATAATTAAATTAATTCAAGCGAAATCATTTGATGTGTTGGAAACAAAATTAAGAAAATCTTGTCTCTGAATAAAGCTCTTCAAGAAATAGCTCACCAGCGATACATGCTTTAAAGGCAAGCAGCTGGTTAACGGGAATTGACCCCATTTGGAATCAGGAAATAAGACACATGTTTTGCCGCCATACTAATCAGCCAGTATATTGCCCAACAGCAAAAGTAAGCGACTACAACATCTGGCCAGAATGCTTGTCAATAAACCTTCATCGGCGACTCATCGGGAGCCTATAATACCAGGCCATCCCGCTTGAGAGCCAGAGGAGGAGGACCACGCCGGCTTGGGGGAGGGGGTGGCGGGGGGTCGACATTGTTAAGGACATACCTCAAAAAGTCCAGAACAGGAACCTTTAGCAGGCATCATGCTTAGCGGCAGGTCGCCAACTGCAACTCCCCCGTCGCCTAGCCCCCCCCCCCCCCTCCGGTAGAAGCTGGCAGAATGAGAAGCAGACGAACTAAAAGTATCTCAATAACAGACCTGTTGTTTTGCAATGACGTCTGCAAAGGGAAGGATCTGGTAGTTGTATTGTTTTTTCCTTCAGAAACCTGTCGTATGTGTCTTTATGGCAACCCAGCCGTGAACAAGCGCCAAAGATATCGGACGTTTTAATTGGACGACGAAGGTTTTCAAATCTAACCGCGAAATCGGATTGAAAGGAAGCACGTTTAAGGAATTGGGTGGTCCATGGCATTGTGTGGTCCATGGCATTGTGTAGTCCATAGCATTGTGTGGTCCATGGCATTGTGTGGTCCATGGCATTGTGTGGTCCATGGCATTGGGTGGACCATGGCATGGTGTGGTCCATGGCATGGTGTGGTCAATGGCATTGTGTGATCCATGGCATTGTGTGGTCCATAGCATTGTGTGGTCCATGGCATTGTGTGGTCCATGGCATTGGGTGGTCCATTGCATGGTGTGGTCCATGATATTGTGTGGTCCATGGCTTGAAAGATAAGAGCTTTTTAAATTATTTTTTTTGTTCTTCCATTGTTTGACACAGCTGACATGCTATATAGTTTTGCAATACTTTAATTTCATCTCCGTCATAGAAATTAATTTTTTTTCTTTCATTCGTGTGAATAAATTTTATATTTCTATTTTCCTTGTAAGTTATAAAAAAAAAAAAAAATTTTTTAAATAAAAACTGATGCGGCTTAAGTGACGTTGGTTCTCTGTCTCGATTCCCTTCACCCACGCATCAATTTAAAAAAAAAAATTGATTAATTTTTCTTCTATAAAATGTTGTGATTTTTCTATCGTTTGCCCTTCAATTTAAACCAGGTGCGGATGGGGGGTGGTTGCTTCGGAGACTTGTACCTCTCAACACATAGTCGTTTTCTTCTAAAGTTTGAAACTACACACACACACATTACACACACAAACATTACACACACACACATTACACACACACATTACACACACACATATGAAAGAGACGGCGGGGCGATGCATCCCCAGGGTCACTTTGTTTTTTTATAGACAATAATGATTGGCACTTTGCGCTAACTGCCGGGTTTCTTCGTGAAAGAGGGAGAGGGCAAATCATCCTGGCCCACATAGAGTCAAATCCTCCTGGCCCACATCGAGTCAAATCATCCTGGCCCACATCGAGTCAAATCATCCTGGCCCACATCGAGTCAAATCATCCTGGCCCACATAGAGTCAAATCCTCCTGACCCACATCGAGTCAAATCATCCTGGCCCACATAGAGTCAAATCATCCTGGCCCACATCGAGTCAAATCATCCTGGCCCACATAGAGTCAAATCCTCCTGGCCCACATAGAGTCAAATCCTCCTGGCCCACATAGAGTCAAATCATCTTGGCCCACATAGAGTCAAATCATCTTGGCCCACATAGAGTCAAATCATCCTGGCCCACATAGAGTCAAATCATCTTGGCCCACATCGAGTCAAATCATCCTGGCCCACATAGAGTCAAATCCTCCTGGCCCACATCGAGTCAAATCATCCTGGCCCACATAGAGTCAAATCCTCCTGGCCCACATCGAGTCAAATCATCCTGGCCCACATCGAGTCAAATCATCCTGGCCCACATCGAGTCAAATCATCCTGGCCCACATAGAGTCAAATCCTCCTGGCCCACATCGAGTCAAATCATCCTGGCCCACATAGAGTCAAATCCTCCTGGCCCACATCGAGTCAAATCATCCTGGCCCACATCGAGTCAAATCATCCTGGCCCACATCGAGTCAAATCATCCTGGCCCACATCGATTCAAATCATCGAGTCGGCACTAACTATATTTACGCCACTGAAAACAAACCCACACGCATGTACGCATGGACGTGTGTACTCATTCGCTTCAGCGATATGTCTAGAGGCCCCCCCAGCCGCCCCCAATTCTGAAACAGCACGTGACGACGCCCCATATAACGAACACCCCTCCATGATATTTCCAGGTCCCGTCTGACTTTTATCGCCAGGATGTGTCTCCACTAATTACCTGGTAACAGCCAGCGCCCACCGTTGGGCCCCCTGCTTGAAGTGAGCAAAAGAAACGGAATTTGTTTAATCTCGTTAAAGATTGTTGAGTAGCATCGTTTGCTCGTAGAACTGTCGCACTAATCTACGCAGCGTCTCGTCAAGCTGATAACACACACACACACACTCTCACACGAGAGAGTGAGAGGATCTGGTCTCGCTGGCCGAGGACTATGAAGTAGAAAAAAAAAGGCAAGGGATTTGAACTTTTAACTTTGTGCACACCCAGTGGCGTATGAAAAAGTGTGTTGGGGGTGTGGCGGTCCTCCCCTGAAGGCACTTTTTCTCTATATAGGGGTGAGCAGCTTTTTCCACCAAAAGTAAAGAAACGAGAAGTATCCAAAGACGCAATGCGAATGTTTATTTTACCATCAATTACTACACATGTGATTAGATACTGGAACTCTGACCCAAAAAATATTTGGCAAAATTCTAAACAGAGTATTTAGCATAAATATTCTGACCTAGTTATTTAAAAAAATAGGGTGGTGGGGTGTGGGGGCGGGATCGAAAGTAAAACTAAACATGCCGTCCAGTATAGACACAGCCAGTCACAAGATGGCAGTTGAGCGATATTTTTTAAAGACATTGCTTGACAAACAAACAAACAAATTCTGTGTAGATCAATCAATAAAGTGCAGATCAATCAATAACGTGGAGATTAATCACTAAAGTGGAGATCAATCAATAATGTAAAGAGCATTCAATAAAGTGGAGATCAATCAATAACGTGCAGATCAATCAAAGTGTAGATCAATCAAAGTGTAGATCAATCAATAAAGTGTACACCAATCAATAAAGTGTACACCAATCAATAAAGTGTACACCAATCAATAAAATACAGCTTTATATACAAATAAATTAAGGAATACTTCAAAATGAATTCTTGTATTTTGAATTAATCAAAACTTTTCGGTGATTGGGCTTTAAGCCCCCTTCCCCCAGGTCCCTGTCTACACTTAGTTTTGGCTCGGGAGCCTTCGGTGCCCTTGATTTTCTTTCACCCCCCCCCCCTTTCCTACCACCGATCAAAGTGACTTACCGGCACTTTTCTAAAAGAGGTGAAAACTGGATAAAGCTCAAACATTTTTGGAACGAATAAAAGGTGGTGCTATTTTAAGGTTCGGCAAGGGCGACTTAGCGCATATACCAGGGGCATCGCTATTTCAAGGTTCGGTTTTTTTTCATGTTTCACTGCGCCAAAAAGCACTAAATGTTTTCGGTGGTTTGGGGGAGGCGGCAAGCTCAAAGTCTGACGCAGGGGGCGCAACGCCACTGTGCGTACCAACGTTATCTTTCAGTATATAGGTCTATGTAAATGAACGGCTTTAAGCCGCCTCAAATTTAGTTTTTATACTTTCTTTTATATTATAATCCAATATTTATGGCCCACCAGCCCACAAGCCCACCAGCCCACAAGCAGAAGGCTGCACAAAATGAAAGGAGATGTTACAACAAATCAACGGATGTCTTGTTCATTTCCCATGTCAACGAAATATTTATGTCCAGGTCAACTGTTATGACCGCAGTCATAGACTCGGCCATTGAAGGAAAATACAATGTTGGAAATAAACTAAGATGTGTACGAAGCTTCGTGTGAATCGGTTCCACGGCTTCTCCTAACCACGATAGGGGTTTCGACCTCTGCCCCACTGCTCCGCTGCTCTCGATTCGCGGTTCAATTACATTTTTCTTAACGTTCAAATGAGAACCGTGTTCACACACCACCGGGTTGTGATTATATGATTTATTCACAAATATTTCGTACATAAGGGGAGAACCCCCACCTCAATTCCAGACAAGCCCACAATAATAAAAATTAAAAAAAAAAGAGATTTAGCGGCGCCCTTTTGAACAGGCGCAGGCCGGCGCCCTTGGCAACTGCCCCAATGCCAAGCCGTTGTTACGCCTCTGTTTCCAGGTAATATCCTGCTCCCTCAACACGCGCATGGCACGGAGACAACAGCAGTTACGATGAGGTGGTGGGGTGAGATAATTGAAACCTGACCTAACAGAGATACAAGGCAGCAGTAAAAGCCAATAATTGAAGCGTCGGGCTGAGAGGGTAGATTTTTCACGGGCGGGAAGATAGACACGGATTTGTGCATGTTCATTTTAACAATAACTTATCATCCATTAACTCCATTTTGAATAAATTGCTGGCATCCGTCCGTCACAACATTGTGACGATGGTGTGGAATTCGCGGGACGAAATCCACGAGGCCTGGGATTATTCGTCTAGGATTATAAGCTGGTCCCCAACAGCAAATCGCCTTTCTCCACGCAACTGGATAACCCCAAAAGTGAACATCATGTGGATGCTACAGCTTGGCACCAGGGGCGTCTCAGGAGTAGTCGGAATGTTTCATTGTATCAATGTTATCCGCCTTTGGGGACTCCATCTCTGGGTTTGAATTCAGAGTTTCCTCCTCTTATATATATATATATATTTATATATATCTTTGAATAATTTATAGTGTGTCAAGTTATTGAACCTATACTTACGTCACTTAACTTTATTGTTTTTGTTCAGACAAATTAAAAATAAAACAATGATATGGATATAACAAAAAAAAAAAATGGTCGCCCACAAACCTCCAATACTCTTAAAGATTCTCGAATTTTACTTTACACATCTGGCCCCGAGCTCAAGGTGTATTTTATACCCAAGCGCCTACTAAACTTACTCGGACCTTGCATTTCATTCGTATTTATCTCCTAAAAAGTTTCTTTGCTTTCTTTTTCATTTGAAAAGTAACCTTTATAATAAGCTCAAGGCCGTATCATAATATATATATTTTTTTATATATATATTTTTTTCGATTCCTTGATGGTCAATTTTTTTTTGGTTTTTTTTGTGGTGGTCACTTAATGTAAAGCCGGGTCACTGATTTTCGTTCATTTCTTATTTTTAACATTAAAATATACTCTTTTATAACTACCTCTCTAACCCCCTCTTTTTTTCCCACTCCCGACTTAAAAAACGGAGTTCGACTTCCAGAGGCGCAGGGCCGGATTAACCATTAGGCAAACAAGGCACGTGCCTTGGGCACCAAGCGTTTGGGGGCACCATAAGTCCTCAAGAAATATTTGTACGGTCAGTGAAAGATCAGGGGCCCCGGGTAGAAGGGGGCACCCATGTGGGTTTGTGCCTTGGGCACTAAAATGGCTTAATCCGGCCCTGCAGAGGCGGCAATAAAATATTTATTAGCTCGTGACAGTTTCCAGGAATCATGTTTTCCATTAACCCTCACACTCCCCCCCCCCTTCCTTACCTCGCCCACCTCAGACCGGTATTATTTATCGGATAGACCCCGGAGTGTTCTAGAATTAAACAGCTAATAGAAACAGTGAATCAGTCGCCAGGTCTTATCTTCCCGACGCGTTGCTCGGCCGAAGACATCCATCAGCCCCACGAGTAGGACCGGGAGGATGCTGTTTCAGAGACTGAGGACATCACGTGACAAGATAAACCGTTTGGGTGTGGGGGGGGGGGGGAAGGTGTTGTTTTACTTTAACTTGAAAAGAAAAAAAATGGCGTTGATTGGATCAGGAATCGGTGGTCGAAATCGTGTCCAAGATTCTTGACTTCCGTTTCACGATTACGATATCTGACGTGGCAAACTGATATGGATCTTAAGAGCTACGGGACAACGAACTGAAATTTTTAAAATTTATTTATTTATTATTATTTGTTTTTAGAGTTTAATAATATTTTTTAAAAGTAAATCTTTTTTTAGAAGTAGACTTTTTTTATATAAAGTAAACTTTTATTAAAAGGAAACATATTTTCAAGTAAACATTTTTTATTTATATGTAGGAATTTTTAAAGTATTTTTTTTTTAAAAAGGAAACATGATATGAGTTGTTCTTTAAAAGGTCAACGACTCCGTATCGTGTCATCAGAATTGAACTTTGAGTCGAGATCCCTGGGCTGTGAAGGGCGGGTGTTGAGTTCTTGCTTGCAGGTCACGCTATAGTGCCGAGACACTGTTGTCCAAAACAAAGTTATTCCGTGTCCACTCGGAGGTTTTGTGTCGGTGACGCTGGTTCCAGGGTTGGACTGTTTCTCATCAAGCCGGACACATCTAGGACCTGGAACAGCTCCTCGAGATGGAGCACTCACGAGGTTAGCCTCGGTCCCCCTGGTCGAGTTACCCGGGTTGTTTAGAAAATAAATGATTTGGCTGTTAAAGAAGCTAGGGTTGGGGTGAGGGGGGGGGGGTAAACAGCTGAGACTGTTAAGCTGGGGGTGCAAAACAGCTGAGACTGTTTTCGAGGAGAAGGGGGAGGTGAAAGAAGCAGCAGAAGGGAAAAAATATAGAGATTAAGTACTTTCACAACAGGATGATAAGGGTTAAACAGGTTAAAATACGGTGGTAATAAGACTTAGGTTTTCATCGCGTTCGATATGTCGATGGATTAATATAAAAGAGACGTTGATAGAATATATTTTCGTTAATTAAATCATCGCCAGTGGGTGGTCGGGAAAATAAAAAATCATTTAAACCGAAATTCTTCCATTTTTTTTTTTAACATTCCTGGTCCCGAGGCGCACTATTGTGAGACCACCCCTGGCTTTCTGCAGCCTGGAATTCTCCTGAATTTACAAAGCCCAAGAGATTCTTCGCTACCTAATTTAGAAGAGCTGAAACCGCAAGGATGCCCTGCGGAACGAACACCTGCAAAACCTGGCTTGTGTTGACATACCGTTACCCAATATCGCATTTCCTCTGAGCTGAAGAAGAAGAGGTCTAAAATTAAAATTTTTTTTTTACAAATTTAAATTTAAAAAAAAAAAAGGAAAAACAAACAAAACAAATCCGTCAGTGCTTCCGTCGGTGCTACTGTATCTTCTTTGTATTATCACTATTCTGTTGAAATACATGCTGCATAAGGCAGAGCAGGAGGGAAATAAGGAAATAATGACGGGACAATTACGTCTAACATTTATACACCGATCAAAGCAAATAAAAACTGTATTTACTCTGCACGGGTTAAACTAATGGAGGCTTCCCGCGAATGTTTTCCACCCTTTTTTTGTTAAAGAGGAGAGGAAGATAAACAAAAAGATTACTGCTGAAGAAGAGAGCACAGCAATGTATTTTTGAACCGCCCTATTCTGTGGTTGCCCATTACAAGATGTCAACTGATAAGAAAAAAAATCTTTGTTGTCCACTAGCAGTATAGGGCGACGCTTGGCTACTGATACACTAACATTGGGGATTAATTACATTAAAAAGTTCCAAACCGCTGTCCTGGAGAATTATATTCTTTCTTTAATAGCAGCGACTAATGGCTATGGTGACCTCCTTGTTATGATAAAATGGGGTAAAAAGAATGTAAATGTAATTAAAGACTGTAAGGTGTCCAGTGTAATTATTGGGCCTAGGGCGAATATGATGGCGCTTTCTTATAACATGTTGCCTCAAGAAGTATACGTATTGTGTCCTTCCTCCCCCTACAGACGCACACAAATGCACATGAACGCACACACACGGTGTTGCCTGTTTGGTACTCATCATTGATGATTGGTTTTGGAAAAACAACAACACAGACTACATACATTCTGAGTGCATAGTTTCGAGTTTAGGCTAACCTCACAGGTTGTGTAAAAACAGTGGCTATCCTCGCTGGTTGTGTAAAAACAGTGGCTAACCTCACTAGTTGTGTAAAAACAGTGGCTAACCTCACTGGTTGTGTAAAAACAGTGGCTAACCTCACTGGTTGTGTAAAAACAGTGGCTATCCTCGCTGGTTGTGTAAAAACAGTGGCTAACCTCACTGGTTGTGATAAACAGTGGCCAAACTAACCGTGTACAAACAGTGGGTGAACTAACCATGTATAAACAGTGCGTCCACTAAGCCCAAATCTGCCAGTCATACATTGTACACACGTTAATTTCCAAACCCACCCTGGCCCAGAACCGCTACTTAAGCCTTTCAAGTTTGTATTTTTCCACTCCCCGATACCATCTTCGAAACCTCACAATGCCCAATGTAATACAATTACATGAACGCCTAACGTCGCATGCAATATGTCCTCTGCCTTTCTTTAAAACCGAGAGTACATTCATGATTTATTTGACAAAAGAAAGTGAGACATTTTTTTAAAAAAAGGAAAAGACCTAGAACCCATTGAAAGAAACCTTAGAGATTTTTGTTGATGCCAGCTAACACATTCAACCTGATTGCTGATTCAAGCCTGGGAGAGAAAGAATATTACAATGTCATATATCACGCTGCACTTGCAATATAATTGTATATACAAAGTTTTTAAAAAATAAAATCTTACGATTTTTTAAAAGACAGATCTCCTTATTTAACAGTGAACTGCCAATATCGAGGTTGTCGTTGAAGATTGTATGAAGTACAAGGAAATTTATGAAACCATGAGGAAAGAGACGGTATAAGAACAAAGGCGATTGGAAGTTGAAGAGATGCAGCAACGAAAAGTGTACTTTTAATTCCAAGAGTCTGTCGATAACGTATTGAGGGGGGGGGGGGGGATTTGTGGTGGGGCACACACGCGAACAAATAAATAGCGACGCACCAGAGGAAAAATGGCAAAAAAACCGACACCGTGAAGACCTCAAAATTTAAAAAACAAAGAACGTGTCGGCCAAAAGCCTTCTTTGAGAAACAAAAAAAGTGCTAACCAATAGGAAAACAAAAAATTAAACATGAAAGACAAAAAAAAAAAAATAAAAAAATCTAAAATAATTTTGTTTATTCATAATTAAAGAGTTAATAGTTATGTTTATTTGTAAGACATTACTGTCTTTACGTCCCAGACCACAATGGGAACGTCGCAGTTGCTTGATTTACATTTCAAATCTGGTTCTTGAAGGATTCCGCCATGGGATCGCACAATGAAACGTGTCCAGGGACAGCCCACCCTCACCCCCCCCCCCCCCAAAAAAAAAAAAAAAGAAAAACATGTTTATTAGAACCGCATTTGTTACAGTGGTAGTGTAAAAGGGTGTTACGGTTAATGTCAAAGCCAACGCTTCAATAACTGACAATTGTATAGATATTTATCGCGACTGTACCACTGTCTTTCTAAGCCTCCTCAATAGGCATGGTCCCCGTCTGGTCAGAGACAGGTAGACTAACAAATGAGTTTCATCTATTTAATATTCAAGATTGGTGGAATCTTACTGTTTCTACTCCGCAAGACAAAACCTTTCTTTATTCATTTTCTTTGAATTCAAGATTGACATTATGCCTTTGGGGGGAAAAATACAAATATCCCTGTCATAAATAAGGGGAAGTAAATCTCGAATATCAGAGAATTGTTCTGCTTGAGGCAGATATTTACATTGATTGATTAATTTTGGCACGGCAAATTGACCAAAACGACAAACAAAGTCGGTTTCGATTTGAAAAATGTAAATTTTTAATCCCCGAAAGAAAAGTCCACACACAAAAAGAAAAAATAAGCTCCAGTTCTGTGGACAATTAAATGTGAAAAGACAAATGTAAAAGATGATGTCTCAGGAAAAAGCAATGACAGGAAACAAAGAAAGATCCAAGACGTGTCTAGTAAATGACACATGAAAAGGAGTCCATCAATGTCAGGAGCGTTTAATCAGACTTGCTCGTCTTTCGACTAGAAGATGATGAAGACCATTGGTGCTAAGAATTTTAATAGAAAAAACATAATTTTTGCTAGATTTATAGAAGGATGATGATTTTGTACACAATAAGACTTAAAACCTCGTATTTTAAGCATCATAGCAATGTTGGGATAACCTTTTAATACTTGTTAACAGAGGCGTAACTGGCTTTTTGGCGCCCTTGGCTAATTTATTTTTTAAATAATAAAAATTTAAAAATTAGAGATTTAGCGGCGCCCTTTAGAACAGGCGCAGGCCGGCGCCCTTGGCAACTGCCCCAATGCCAAGCAGTTGCTACGCCTCTGCTTGTTAAGGTCGGGATTTTAATAAATATGAAGGTTGTGATAACCTTTTAATACATATCAAGGTCGGGATAACCTTTTAATATATATATATGAAAGTTAGGATAACCTTTTAATACATATCAAGGTAGGGATAACCTTTTAATACATATCAAGGGTTGTGATAACCTTTTAAGACACGTCAAGGGATGTGATAACCTTTTAATTGCAACTTCGTTTACTACGTTCTTGGCATTAAGTCATATGACCGTAACAACTCTGAAATTTTGGGGACAGCTATTTCATACTATTTGGTACATTATTCAAAATCTTGTCGTTGTTTTTAAAAGTATTTTTTGTATAGTTTTTTTTAAAAACTTTAAATTCAAAGTGTACAATGTTTCATTCAGTTCAATAGGAGATCAGGAAGTTGGTCAAAACTGGGATGGAGGATTTGACCCGAAGAGGTCACTAAAGGTTCAGTGGTGGTCACTAGTGAACTACTGATCACGAAAGGTTGCATTGTCCTCGGGGGACTAGGTGCGTGTACACAGTTTCTGCTCATTGGGACACACGGAGGTGGATCGAAATTGAGATACAAGGTTTGACCCAGACAAACAAACAACCAGACAAACAAACAACCAGACAAACAAATAAACAGACAAAAAGCAACCAGACAAACAAACAAACAGACAAACAAACAAACAGACAAAATCGCAAGGTAAATAAAAGCGTGTAAAAAATTAGTTTGATAAAGACCCAAAAAAACGACCCGCTCCCCCCCCAAAAAAAACGACCAACCTCACATTGATATGAATGCGTTTTTTAAATTTATCCTGACACTGAAAATTCCGGGACTGCTCAAACACAAACTATTAGTGTAAACACTGTTTACTGCGCAAATTGGTGGACCTGGCGTCTGGGACCCTGTGTCATTTCCGTGTTTACGATGCAAAGCTTTGAGGACTAAACGGAAATAGCACCGTGTGTGGATATCGCTTATCTCCCCCTCGGCCAAATTGCAAGAGATGATACTTTCATGGAAGCGTCGGACCAAACAGATGGCGCGAACACGCAGACGTCAAAGAAATGTCTGATATCAGTGTTTTTAAGAAGCTGGACGGCGGCTATTGCCTCTGTTCGGATACCAACATTGTAAACAAAGCAAAGAAACAAATCATTTGGAAATCGAATACAGGTTATTTTACCTTTGGCACGGCTGATCACTGTGCAATTCACCGAATCTGTCATGAAAAACTAACCACAAGCGTTACATAACTAAGGAAAAGAAACAACTTTTTTAAATGGATGATTGTTAGTGTTATTGGTATGGATGATTGTTAGTGATATTGGCATGGATGATTGTTAGTGTTATTGGCATGGATGATTGTTAGTGATATTGGCATGGATGATTGTTAGTGTTATTGGCATGGATGATTGTTAGTGTTATTGGCATGGATGATTGTTAGTGATATTGGCATGGATGATTGTTAGTGTTATTGGCATGGATGATTGTTAGTGTTATTGGCATGGATGATTGTTAGGGCTTGTCTGGTACGCTACTTTGGTTTCGGCGAAGATGTATACAGTGTACGGCAAGTTACTTCGACAGCGATGCTGTTGACCAACTGTGGCCCTAGGGGTTCACAGTTCCTAGGTATGACAGATTTGATTTAGTCAGCTTTTACCGTTTGGGTGTTGTGGGGGGGGGGGGGGGTATGCACGACCGTGCTTTCCTGGGAAGCAACAAACCGTACAGCGTTGGCGGTATGGGTACAATGAGAATTTCGACAACAGCTGCGTTGTTGAACGCGATAAGAGCACCGTGACACACACGAATCACTGCTGGTAACCTGTTGCATCCTGGTCTATTTCCAGGCGTCTTTACTAAGTCTTGCCATTGGAACAAGGATGAGAGCGCGAGGCGGACGAATTGAGCAATTCTCCCCACACCTAACTTTTAACAAAATACAGCTCAAGTCAAGGCTACTACTCAAGTTGTGGCCTTGCTCATCTTCGCATGCGAAGAAAGAACTGTATTTATATAAAATATGAAAAGTAGAAAGCTAAACAACAAGCTCTTTACCTAGTGTGACATAATTATGCAACGGTTAGATCGGAATGCAACATTTTAATTCATTAGATACGTATAATACTCTCAACACTACCTCGTTGAAACTCCAAATCCGGCGCGAGTAAGTTCAGAGATCGTTTCACCTTGAGGCTATGAGACCGTACATTTTCCAGTACTGCCGCTGGTCTATAATACTTTACACTCTTTCGAATGTCATCTTCACAATGGCGCCGTGTCTTATTATCTCACTCGATTACATGTTTTAAATAATCTCGGGTCCCCACAGTGGCAATTAGGTCTGGAGTGCGTGCAGTGTAGTGTAGTGCTAAATTATATTTAAAAAAAAAAAAAAGAAGAAATATGAAAACATATTTTACGCTAAAGGCCTGGGGTTCAAGGAGGTGCTTTTAACAGTTTTGTAAGTCCAATTCTGTTTTTACATAAACCCACCATGTATTTTAGAGTAATGCAGACAGCAATAAGGAATCTTCAATTTCTGGAGCAATGGGGCACGTTGCATAACTAGATCTAATGGATAATCCCACCCAAGTCCGGAACCAATTAGTGCAGTTGTTCTCAACCTTTCTAATGCCGCGACCCTATAATACAGTTCCTCTTGTTGTGGCGACCCGCAGCCACAAAATTATTTTCGTTTCTACTTCATAACTGTAGAGTATGCGTTTTCCGATAGTCTTAGGCGACCCCTGGGAAAGGGTCGTTCGACCCCAAAAGGGGTCGCGACCCACAGGTTGAGAACCGCTGAATTAGTGGATCACAGATATTGTGTCAAGTTAAGCTAAAGATCTGAACAGCCCACTTTGAGAACCACTTATATGACTAGTATATGTATCAGGGAAGTTGAGCGGTTTTTTTTTTCTTTCTTCATAAGTAAAAAAGAATAAGGACGCCTTGTTTTAAAGGGCAATAATGAATGAGAGAGCGAGATCCGTCGCCTGTGAGTCGCCTGTCAAATTTTCAGTAACGTTAGGGCCAGTTCACACGATCAAATTTTCCTTCACGCATTCGATGCAATTCCTGTATGACGCTTTCAAAAATTACTATTTGATCAAAATCCCCCAAAAAAGAAACCACGCACAAAATAGTGCGTTCATAACAACAATGTGACGCGAAATTTGATCGTGTGAACTGACGCTTAATGATTATTTCTTCAAAGATGCAAGTACATGTGAAATAGGCAACACATTGTTTAATGCTGCAGAGGAAGGCCAACAACAACAACAACAACAACAACAACAGGAATATTCTTCTGTTGTATTGTTATAAAAAAAATCTCAAGACGTCCAAAGTCGCACAGTTATTGATTTATCTCGTTGTACGTACCTGCTCGGCATGCTGATGAGATTATTGTTAAATATACTTCTTTTCAGTCATCGCCAAGATGATACGAAACGCACATCGTTTGTGCTTCAGATATATCCAATCAAAAAACATGTCTGCAACCTCTTGAATGCAGTGGGGGGGGGGGGGGGTGTAAAAGTGTGGGGGTGAAAGTGGGGGGGGGTTTGGAGGTTGGGGGTGGGGCCACGACAAAACAAATGAAATCCTTTTAACGAATACGTGCTCGTCTAACGCACGGTCGGTGCATGTCGATGCTCGTGCGAATGGAGCTCAAGACGTGTAGAAAGGGGGGGGGGTTGGTGTATGCGGGGGTAGGGGGGTTTTGGGCTAAGTGTGTGGGGCGCAATAACTAAAAGAAAGAGCGTTAATGAAAGCGTTCAACGAGTGTGAGCCCTCTGAAAATCTCGGAGACACAAGCTTGATGGGCGTCCCACAAACGCTGCCACATGCACGGGGTGCCCCGGCAGTGGCTGACATTCTAGCACATGTGCAGAATCACAAGAGAAATTTAAACACTTTTTTTTAAAAAGAAAAAAAAAAAACTGGTTTTAAAATCTAAAAAAAGAGAATCGTATAAGAAACGAGAAGAGAAGGAAAACTACTTAAGAGTGCAAAAATTCGCCAAGAAAAAAAAGGTGGGAGTAATGTTTTCATGAAAATAGACTAGATCGGCCCGCAACAAAATGTATTCGAAAAGTGGCGCCTTTCAGGTGTGTGCTGAGCTCAGAACTTTAAAAGACCGCCACAGAGCCAGGAAACCTTTTGTAATTTATCGTATAGTGCTTTCAACGCATAGTGCTGTTATCGTATAGTGCTTTTATCGTATAGTGATTTTATTGTATAGTGCTTTTATCGTATAGTGCTTTCATCGTATAGTGCTTTTATCGTATAGTGCTTTAATCGTATACCTATTAAGGTCTAAATTGATTAATTTTTTTTTGAGGGTTGTGGGGGGAGGGGGCAGGGCAGGGCGCAAAGAATTGTTATATTTTAGAGCAAAATGAAGCAAATTCAATATAGCGCTGTTGCAAAAAAAAAAAACGGTTCAATTTCATCCTCAGCTTCAACATAAATATAGAATTATCGTTTTAGGATGAATTAATGAACACGCATTTGTATAATGTTATCAGCAGTTCTAAAATTCAACCAAAGCGACCCACATAATTCAGTGTGATTCCTTATCACAAATAGGACATTTGGCAACGGGTGAACCAACAAAAATCTTATTTTTCCCACGTTTGAATCTGGAGCAGACATCGGCGGGACAATGGCTATTTGACTTTGCACAACGTCTAACACCACCCTCAACCTCGCCCCCCATCCCCCACCCCCTCCCCCACCAAACACTACCGTATTTGATACGGCTGATTATTGGACCAAGCAAATACGCGGGGACCACATTATTATGTAATTAGACATTGGCCACCCTGGCAAACATAATGGGATCGATCGCCGATGAGGTGAATGAGAACATGTTGAAAGCACGTCACATAGCATCCGATCCCGCGCCCCCCCCCCCACGCCACTCGACATCGTCTCGATGAGGATGTTTTATTTACCGTAGAACCTTCCCCGAGTGGAACCGCAGGCGTCGGTGATGGCCGCGTTCATCTTTAATCAAGAACTTTAACAAAGTTTTTTATTTTAATATGAAATCCATATTTAATGCGGTATTTTCTTTCTCTTTTCTTTTTAAATTTTCACAAGAATGGTTCGTGTTGAAAAATTCGACACTTTAAAATCAGGCTTTTCAATTCGTCAAGACAGACAAGATTAAAATGTCGGGGGGGGGGGGGGGGGGCACGACGTCTATGTGTATAGGGAGACACGCCTTTTGCAAAACCTCGGCTTGGATTAGACTTCAAAAAATGAAGACTCTAAATATAAATGTTCACAAAGCGTTTGTTAGAACCAACTGAAGGTAGGAAGATGTGCACTGTAATGAATGTGTTATTTGCATACCAGCGAACACAAAAAGGAGCCGACTGCCTAGACTGAGAATGAAATATGCAATAGGATTCTGGTCTTACAATAGGATTCTGACCTTACAATAGGATTCTGGCCTTTCAATGGGATTCTGGTCTAACAATAGGATTCTGGCCTTACAATAGGATTCTGGCCTTACAATAAGATTCTGGCCTTACAATAAGATTCTGGCGTTACAATAGGATTCTGGCCTTACAATAGGATTCTGGCCTTACAATAGGATTCTGGCCTTACAATAGGATTCTGGCCTTACAATAGGATTCTGGCCTTACAATAGGATTCTGGCCTTACAATAGGATTCTGGCCTTACAATAGGATTCTGGCCTTACAATAGGATTCTGGCCTTACAATAGGATTCTGGCATTACAATATTTGATTCTGGCCTTACAATTAGATTTTGGCCATACAATAGGATTCTGAACTTACAATAGAATACGGACCTTACAATAGGATTCGGACCTTACAATAGGATGAGACCTTACAATAGTATCGGACCTTAGAATAGAATTATGGCCTTACAATAGGATTCTGGCCTTGCAATAGGATTCTGGCCTTACAATAGGATTCTGGCCTTACAATAGGATTCTGGCCTTACAATAGGATTCTGGCCTTACAATAGGATTCTGGCCTTACAATAGGATTCTGGCCTTACAATAGGATTCTGGCCTTACAATAGGATTCTGGCCTTACAATAGGATTCTGGCCTTACAATAGGATTCTGGCCTTACAATAGGATTCTGGCCTTACAATAGGATTCTGGCCTTACAATAGGATTCTGGCCTTACAATATTTGATTCTGGCCTTACAATAGGATTCTGGCCTTACAATAGGATTCGGACCTTACAATAGGATCAGACCTTACAATAGGATCGGACCTTACAATAGAATTCTGGCCTTACAATAGGATTCTGGCCTTACAATAGGATTCTGGCCTTACAATAAGATTCTGGCGTTACAATAGGATTCTGGCCTTAAAATAGGAGTCTGGCCTTACAATAGGATTCTGGCCTTACAATAGGATTCTGGCCTTACAATAGGATTCTGGCCTTACAATAGGATTCTGGCCTTACAATAGAATTCTGGCCTTACAATAGGATTCTGGCCTTACAATAGGATTCTGGCCTTACAATAGGATTCTGGCCTTACAATAGGGTTCGGAGCTTACAATAGGATTCTGAACTTACAATAGGATTCTGGCCTTACAATAGGGTTCGGAGCTTACAATAGGATTCTGAACTTACAATAGGATTCTGGCCTTACAATAGGATTCTGGCCTTACAATAGGATTCTGGTGTTACGGTAGGATTCGAACGTCACTGTTGGATTAGACTTTAGAACATTACAATAAGATTCAGACGTTTCAATGGGATTCTGAGCATGCAACATTAATACGAGTCCCAGGACTTCCACCTTAATTTTCTAAAGTACAAGAATGGACTTCATAAGCAGGAAGAGAGCAACGAAAGAAGACCGCCACGCATTTCACCATGGCCCCAGGCCGAAGAGCATGTGAGA
Organism: Omphiscola glabra; assembly: GCA_964017045.1. NCBI lineage: Eukaryota > Metazoa > Mollusca > Gastropoda > Lymnaeidae > Omphiscola > Omphiscola glabra. Next base: position 47,318,833 of record OZ024794.1, on the reverse strand, counting down.
GAACGGCTACTGGATCAGGATGATGACATAGACACCATAAATATATTTCTGACCCCTTAAAAAGACATCTTCGAAGCGACTGTATCCTAATAAATGTATACCTTTCATGTGCTCAACTGTAAGCCATCATTGCGAGACATCATGGCGAGACATCATGGTGAGACATCAAGGCGAGACATCATGGCGAGACATCAAGGCGAGACATCATGCCGAGACATCAAGGCGAGACATCATGGCGAGACATCATTGCGAGACATCATTGCGAGACATCATTGCAAGACATCATTGCGAGACATCATTGCGAGACATCATTGCGAGACATCATGGCGATATAAGGTAAGAAGAGCCCCAGACTATATTGTACAACAAGGAAAATATCTCGGGAAGAAATCACTGTCAGGAAGTGCCCCATATTAGAATTGAAAGAATGAGTGTCGCATAAAATAGTAATGAAAATGGTCTTGGTAGCATTAGCCTCAGACCCGCCTGTGGAAGATTTTGTTAGATCAGCAAGGCTGTAGAGATCATTCTTTGGTTGTCTATACGGCGATCTGTTGTTCGTGGTATAAAGAAAGTTTATAGCGAAAAAAGGATATCCTAAATCAGTTTCTTTATCCTCACATTTAATTTTTAAAATTAATGATTTTTAAAAAAAAATTTGCTTTCACTTTGGCTTCGCGGCACGAGGAAGGTTAACGTGATGTAATAGATGTTATAATTTATGTCATCTAAATATTTTATTCATAAGACAAAAAAAAACATAATTAAAGCCCTTTATGCTCCAGTGATGAAGCTGAAGTTGAAAATGTAGCCTATGTATTAACCCGCTCCCACACCCACCCACCTTCACCCGCCCGCCCCCAAACCCCGCCCGCCCACCCTATCTAATATTGGTATAGTTCAGGGGCAGTCAAAATTGGAAAAGAGGGTGAATTTTAATATCAACATCTCCAATGCTCGAATCGTTACAGATTAAAATTTTTGTATCATCATCGTCATGTCCCTTAGTCTTTGGACCGTTGGGGTGCCACATATGACATGAAAACTATTCTTCTCAATTCCTCTCTGTCTTCGGCACTACGCATAGCATCGACTAGTTTTAGTACCGTGCTCTCTTTGATGTTATCTTCCCATCTTTTTCTCTGTCTTCCTCTTCTTCTCCCTCCTCTAGTTGTGCCCTACATGATTTCTTTGGCGAGCCCTAGCTTTCTCGTAACGTGGCCATACCATTCCAGTTTGCGCTTTTTTACAGACACCAGGAGGTCATCGTACTGCCCAATAGCTTGACGAATCCTTTCTTTCACGTTTGTATAGCTTTAAATTTAAACAGCCCCTATTTTTTAAATATATGGAATTAGCCCTTGTGCTATTTTTGTAAGAAATTGAAATTCTTTGCGTGTTTTATGGGTTTGGAAGGGGGGGGGATGACATTACTCTATAAATGTAGTTCAGCGGCGTGCAAAATGTGTCCGGGGGTGTACGTAGTGGGGGTTATCATGCCGGTGATGCTTTTAAATAATGTTCATTGAAAACTTGTGGTGTGTAATGTGGAAAGGGAGGGGCTGAGATGTTCTTTTAAGTTGCCCCAGGCATCGCTGTGACATGATGTTTTAATTTTTGCCCCAGGCAGCACAAAATCCTCCTCCGAATGTGCAGATGCATGTGATGAACTATTTGAAAAGTATCCGGTTAACACCATTCAACGGGGTAGTGGGTAGCAAGGGTGCGCACATTTTTATGATCTGCCATTATTGTTTAATCCATACGTGTAGCACAGTTGATCAAAACCAGGTTGAGATTATCTTTAAAAATATGATAAAAATGTTTAACATTAATGTCGGAAAATTACAATTCAGGGGCGTTGACACATTGTGGGCACATTTACATAAATATATACCCATGCTCCACAAACCCAATGAAGCTTGATTAAATGAAATAAAATTGTGAAGCATGTATTTTACAATTACTTTATTTTCATACATTTCAAGGGCGGGGAAACTGGGCGGTGGGTGGTGGTGGCGGTGGTACATTTTGAACAGTTATGATGTAACTCAGTGACGTCATTTCCGTCTTAGCAATATTTAAAAAAAAATTACAGACGTGACTATTGGTAGATAGATAATTTAATCTGCACTCAAAACACATCTCTTTAAACTCTACTGTCCTGATTGACCCCCCCCCCCTTTTCTGACCGATAGACGATGCTGCTGGGTGCCGTCCATGGCTTGACATTTTAAAAAAAAGTTTTGGAATGGTTGTAGCGAATACACATTTGTTTTGTATGTTAATTTTTAAGTTCATGATTTTGTTTGTTAAATTGTATGTACGGCGTGTTGAGCCCAGCCCTAGGTTGGGGTAATACGCTATAAAAAAAACTTCCTACAATAATAATAATAATAATCTCTAAGCCCAATGTGTTACGGATTTAAACTGTGTTCAAGGTTTTAATTTTTAAAAAACCCCACAAAAAACATAGTCTTTAAATTAACGAACAACGGTTCAGAGATTACTCTTTAAATACAAGAATTACTCTTTAGATATAAGAATTACTCTTTAGATATAAGAATTACTCTTTAGAGTTAAGAATTACTCTTTAGAGTTAAGAATTACTCTTTAGAGTTAAGAATTACTCTTTAGATATAAGAATTACTCTTTAGATATAAGAATTACTCTTTAGATATAAGAATTACTCTTTAGATATAAGAATTACTCTTTAGAGTTAAGAATTACTCTTTAGAGTTAAGAATTACTCTTTAGAGTTAAGAATTACTCTTTAGATATAAGAATTACTCTTTAGATATAAGAATTACTCTTTAGATATAAGAATTACTCTTTATATATAAGAATTACTCATTAGATATAAGAATTGCTCTTTAGATATAAGAATTACTCTTTAGAGATTAGAATTACTCTTTAGATATAAGAATTGCTCTTTAGATATAAGAATTACTCTTTAGATTCGTTTTACGATTTTGAGAACACGTAGTTCAGGAGCCGGGCATAATGATGGGTAAATTATTTTGTTTAATGAAGGCTACCTATATATATATATAAAGACATTAATGTTACAGATATTTAAAGTTTCAAACACACGTTTCAAATAAACCATAATTAAGGATGTGTAATAATGTTTTCACAACTATTGTTGTTGTTGAAAGGATGTTTTCGTTGTAGTCCATGGGCGTGAACAAAAGAGTGCTGGGTACGTCTCTTTTTATATGTAGAAGATAAAAACTGCTCCAAATTCAATGACGTCAGAAACTTGAACATCTAAACATAAATATTTCTTTTACAAATAAGGAATGTTTTATTTGCTACGTCCGAAATATAAATTTCAAGGGCGTGGAAAAGTCTGATTATTTTGTGACGATACAATACACCAAAAATCCCGATTTCAATTTCTTGCTTTAAAAAAGGGGGATTTTCAGATGTTGGTAGGAAGAATCATACTATGACTTCTATTGTTGCCGGAATACACCGGGATGATATCTTCTAGTCTTTCAAGAGCTACTCTGAAGATCTTCTGTGCATTAAAGTCTTTCCAACACACGCCCTCAAACACATACACGCACAAAACAAACAGAAAACAGAGTAATTGCTGGGGAGACTATTTTAAGAACAGGCCTCCTTTCATCTGCGCTCATATTCCACAACATTGTCTGCATGCTTCTTTACCCCCCCCCCCCACCCTACCACCCCACCACCCCTATAGTTCACAAACAGATTTTTTTTTTTTTTTTAGCTTTGATTTTCAGCGGTCCCATCGAGGGTGCCTCCAGTGAAGCGTGCTCTCCCTACAACTTACACATGCTTATCTGTGGTTGTAATAATACGTGGAACTTGATCTCGTCTCGTCCGCTAAGTAAGTTCTCGCATTACGCTCGTGTTATCTAATTACCCACCCCACCCCCTCTATGCCTACGCGATTAAGAGATCTTCTCTTTGCGCTCAAAGAACCGAAGCCAAACCAGAGGGAAGACACTCGTGTTCATCCGTGGACTCACAACATGGGTGGTCGTTCTTGCCGCTTTGCAGTAAATCTCTTTTCTAAAGTTGTTTTTTGTTTTCTTTTAAAAAGGCCCACAAAAAACGCAGCGGCTAATGGGAGCTTTGTTCCTTGCTTGAAAAAAAAAGGTCTTTAAAAATACATACATAGTTTTTTCTTTTAAACTGCATATCTTAGCTATCATTAGCTTAACACTCACCCTCTGTTTACAAATTGTAATGTAAGACCGGAAACGTGGAGTCGAATCAATTCCGCAAGATTCGAATATTTCTAATTCTTGGTTTTAAAATAAACATAAATAAAAAATAAACTCTTAAAAAAAATAAGAAATTGAGTGGGGGGGGGGGGATTTGTGGGGGAGGGGGCGTCACACCCAAAAAACAAAAAACGTTTATCCGGTGTAGAGCGCGAACTCGATTCGTGAATTATTTTCAGAACTAGCTTGAGCATTGTGGGTAATATGGGGCGAGGGGCAAACCGAGAACTGATACAGAAGTATCGACACTGTCACAAAGAGCAACTCTCTAGGCGTGCACGGAGTAATGGCTGTAACGGTGTGTGCTCAGTAGGCGTACAAAGAATAATTGCCAGCAGTAAGTGCCAGCAAGGATTCTTTATAAATTGCTATACTCGAATGCACGCTCTGCCAAGTAACTTCAGTAGGTGGGGAATTCCCGCATTGCCGCCGCCATTGGTCGTGGTTTCGGGGGGGGGGGGGGGGGGGCGGTGGGTATTTTCTAGTTAAAGGTATTGACCAGTAGTCCCGTGCTTCTCAAACTGTTACGTGTGAAGGACTGAAATAATTTATCATCTTTGCGCCGGGGAAGGGTGCGCAATTTATTGATTAAATATCTTCATGAATTTGTGTTTCATTTCCAGGCCGGCGAGTAACGGGCTCATGAGCCGGTTTCGGCCCAAGTACCATAACTTTGACATGCTGTTTCCCAAAAATATATTTGGGGTGCCACGAAAATTCAAAAAGAACATGACAAACGGTATGTTAGAAGAACGGAAATATCTAAGTTGATATGTTATTTTGGTTGTTTTCAAATGTTTGCTATGAACTTCCGGAATCGAAGTCAGTAGCGCTTAACAAAAGCATCGAGAATATGAATAAGAAAGAAGTAGTAGTATACTGAAAAAATGACGTCATATTAATTACCAATAACGTTCAGCCCGAAGATTTTAATGAGACACCATTTTGATTTTAATTTAATTTTCTTATTATTACATTTTTTTTTAAAGTTCTTACGAAACAAAACGAACAAAAAAAAAAAAAAAAAAAAAAAAAAAGATAGGAAAAAAAAGCAATAAAATTTTAAGGGGAAATTATTAAATTAAAAATGTTAATTATTTCCCTTTTTTCCCCCCATGAATAAAGCGAAAGACTCATTTTTTTTTTTCATGCCTAGCACGTGTAGCCGCATTTCATTGGCCAGATCTCTGCGAGAGTTTTAGTTCGTGAAGTCAAAGGCAAGTCACTCCAGGTGATAAATCGCTGATTTTTTTTTTTTATTTCGAGCACCAGGCAGCAGGTAAGCGAGACTGGTCGCGGACGCTATTCTCATGGCGGCCAATTAGACCCGGTGGAACACATTATTATTTTGTTGGCATATCAAACGCGCCAACTGGGAACAAGGCCAGGGCGGAAAGTCAAAATCATTTAATATTATTTATTTTTTTAAGTGGATGGGGGGGGGGGGTGGTGGGGTGCGAGGTGAGGGTTGGGCGCGAAGTGGGGGTTGGGCGCGAAGTGGGGGTGGGGCGCGAGGTGGGGCGCGAGGTGGGGTGTGGCGTGAGATGGGGGAGGGGTGCGAGGTGGGGGAGGGGAGCAAGGTGGGGGAGGGGCGCGAGGTGGGGAGGGGCGCGAGGTGGGGGAGGGCGCGAGGTGGGGGAGGGTGCGAGGTGGGGGAGGGGCGCGAGGTGGGGGAAGGGCGGGTGTGGGGTTGGTTTAAAGAAAAAAAAATATTGTGGGGATCAGCGCTAAGGGGCCTGTCCTGCTGGAGGCAGACACGCATAAATTATGCAGTAACATTGTGGCAGTAACGGAAGAGGGTTGTGCTATACAAAAAAAAAATTATAAGGCCATGAGGTGGATTGAACGGAAATCTAATGGCACATGGGTAGGTGGGACGGTGGGCTGAAGCCAGTTGGGTAATCATGATATACGTCATCCGAGATTTTTGTCGCCGCGCTGCCACTAAAATATTTTTTCAGTTGGCTAAAAATTAGGCCCCTAAATATAACGAATTAAATAAGTATATCTCCAAGAAAAAAACGTTCTTGCGTTAGTCTACCACAGGTAGTCAGATTTCATTAGTAAAAGCGTCTGTCCTCAGGAAAGTGGCAAAAACGAAAAGGAAGCTCTTTTAAAAAAACAAAAAAAACACAACTTATTAAATCCATTTCAGAGAATCTGTCATTATCTTTTTATTATCATAAACATTTCTTCCGTCATGCTATATCTTAAACATTTCTTCCGCTTTGGTTTCAACATACGGGGCTTTAGAGATATTGAGATAACTGTCAATGGATTTTTTTTTTCAATGGATAATAGAGGCTATACCCTTGGCCTGATTCCTTGAGCCAAAAAAAAACAACTAATTACTTGAGGGGAGAATCAGGAATTGTTCTAAGCTATTCAATAACAACCCACCTACGTCTGCCTCTAAGTCGTCGATCAGTGCAAACTATAATTTATTTCTGCCGTTACGCCCCCCCCCCCAACCGCCAAGGCCATTTCTAGCCTGGTAGTACCACCCCTTCTTTACTAGCTCCCTTATTGTAACTCTCCACTCGTTTAGCTCTTTCCTCTCAATCCTCCTCTCTGAAAATCATTTTTAAACCCAAGCTCCATTGCATTAATTACTTACTCTACCTATGTAATCTTTGTCTTTACTCTCTATCGTGCTCCATCTTAGTATACACACTCACTTCTTTCATCCACCATCGTGGCCTTAGTTGCTCATTTCTCTCTCTCTCTCTCTCACGACCCCCCACCCCCCTTCCATTTCTTCCCTAACTCATCCTTATAAACTTTTACTTCCTTCCTTCCCCTCCCTCCTTCCGTCATCCCGAATGCAATGTTGGCACCTCCCCTTCCGGCCATCTCGTGCCGCACACGCAACCCACTCAACGTATTTAACCTGCGGGATTTGTTCTATTTAATTAAAACTCTTTTTTTTCCCTCTACATCTTCAGAGGCCCCCATGACGTCAATTAAATCCTACATTCAGACGATCATTCTGATACAGAAATACAGTTGATCCTTAAAGAGTCTCTCTGGGCTGGGCCGGTGTGGAGTTTGCGGCGCGGGCGGCTGCTAATTGCGCCAAAGAGCTTTAGCTTGTTTTTAGTTATTAAGATCTGGCAGTAATTAAAAGACAACACATTTTGAAAAAACTTCAGTTTTTTTTTTTAATATAGTTTAAATATTTATCTATATCTTTAAATGTTTGAGGCAGTGGTGTTTCAGCTGAAACATAGGAGCCAGAATGATAAATTCATTGATCGTGAACCTTCAAAACATAGAAGAAAAAGAAGATTTGTTTTTGTAAAAGGTGTGTGGGATGCGGGAAAAGGGGGAGGGATTAAAATTTCAAAGACATTTTTTTTTGGTCGGAACTATTTATATGTTTGAAATTTTTTAGTGAAAACTAACTCAGTATATCAAAATTACGCTGCGTTAATGAATACAAGTCAAAGTTATCCTCATCTTAATCAATTACTCTGTTCACACATAAGAAGTGGTAGATTCCATTCATTAATTTTGTGAAGTCATCATCTAAATAATGGCAGTAAACGTTTTAAACAAATTTATATTTAAAAAGTATTTTGCAAAAGGCATTCGATGATAGTATTCCAAAGAAAATGACAAGAAAAAATAAAATGCTTATTTACATGAACTTTTCAAATAAATGGCTGAAATGTTGGCATCCGTCCGTCACAAGGTTTAGGATTATAAGCTGGTTCCCAACAGCAAATCACCTCTCTCCACGCCGCAGGATTACCCCAACATCATGTGGATGATACAGCTTGGCACCAGTGGCGTCACAGGAGTTGTCGGAATGTTTCATTGTATCAATGATATCCACCTTTCGGTACTCCATCTCCGGGTTTGAATTCAGAGTTTCTCTTAGATGAAGAGATTAAAGAGGCAAGGTTAAGGTGACCCATCCGCCCGGGGTGATGTTTTTGCTTGACTGGGCTTTGGTGGGGATTGAACTCGAGACCATCACTTTGAGATTTGCTCAGTTTAGACCATTCGGCCACCCCCGCACCCAGGTGAAATACGGCTCACAATAAAAATGAGGCCAGGCAATTCTAGATGTCCCAATGGCCACACAAGTTTTAGTCGAGCATACGGAAAATTATTGCTCTGGGACAGGCCCCATTATCACGGTACGGTACTTTCAAGTAAAAATCCTAGCCTACGTTTTTTTTACTGCATTGCACTTTTGCAGCACCAAGCGGCACCTACCCAGAAACGTCTATTCACCACCATGGTGTTACTCAGCCGCATGACGGACCCAGACACATCACTGACTATGTTAGGCAATAAACGACGGAATCAAAAGTACTGATCTCGCGAGACCCAGATTCAGGCACGGCATTGAAGAAAAGAGGCAAGAGTCGAAGATAACTTTGATTGGTCATTCCTGTGCCATTCCCCCTCCCCCCTCCTCCCAATCCAACCCCAGCGCCCCCCAATGTCGAAAACATGGCATCTAGACGTGTAGTAATGGAATTGCTTTCGCTCGGTCCCTATCAGCTCAAGTGTGCCAACCGTAGATGGGGGGTGGGGAGAGCGGAGGTCACCGCCGTGAGAGTTACGTCTTTGTGTGAAGAGTTCTTAATTTAGAAACAGTAAGTCACGTAAGTCTAAGTAAGTAGCACTGCTTGTCAGTTAAAGATTGAAAGAAAAATGTATTGATTACAAACGTTCAGAATTTCACAGGCTTTTATAGGCTGCAGAGTCTGAGTCTGCGTCCTATTTCAGCATCAATAGTTTTACACAATAGAAATCGCAGTAAGCCAATTAGCGCCAAACAACTTCACATCGGACAAGCCGCAGTTTGGAACCGAAAGTCAGGATTGATTATTGAAACCCTTTTAAATGTGTATCGCCACCTTGGAAGAGATAAGTCTTTACCCCCACCTGCATAAATATATTATATTTTTAAATTCTAAAGAAGTTGCGCTAACTCATTGACGTCTGCCTTGAAGGGGTATCACAGTAGTTTACGGTTGCGTGTTGGTAGCGTGTCGGTTTGAAAATGGGGGGGGGGGGGGTTTGCCATTGATTTCTTATTCAAGAATCTGCGGTCATTGATTTAGCAATAGATCTAAAAAGATCGAAGAGGTCGAAATTTCATTTAAAAAAAATACAACTGCATTTTATATCACTATATTGTCCAATGTGCATTCGTGTGCGGGACATGCACAAGAGACTGCCATTCAAGGATCGGTCTCATTAGCCACACGAAGAGCTGCAACCAGACAAGATAATCTATCGTCTCTCGTAGACGGAAAGATGCCATACATACATACATTGTCCAATGTATTTATAGTGATTGTCTCTTCATGATAGTGCGCTCTATCGGTCATACTTCTAGAAGACAGATTTGGAGCCAGAAGAAATGGGTCAGCGATTATTTGACCCTGTCCCAAACTTCAACGTAAAGCTGGGAATTCAAAATGACTCTTATGGACCGAAGCGGATCGGGGACCATAATCCCCTTTCTCCTCCCCGTCTTTTCGTCTTGCTCCGCGTGTGCCGATACGGAAAGTCAGAACATTTAAGCTCTCGCTGAATCAAGACATCCCCCCCCCCCCCCCGTCAACGCCGTCAACTCGCATTTGTCGGGTGCCACGTCCTCGCCTGGGCCTCGGATTACGGCTCAGTGCACGAGTGTCGGAGACATGGACGAGCAGACGCGACTCGGGATAACAAAAAAAAAAAAATGGCAGCCGCGAGCTGCTGGACGACTCTTAGGACTAGTGGGCAGTTCATCGTGTGCATGAGGTCCATCAAATGAGATTAGGGTTAATGTGGAGTTTCGCTTTCTGATGACAAAACCAAACAGGGGATATTACAAAAACAAACGAATTGGTCCAAATGTCAAGAAAAATTAAATGAAAGGCAAAAAGTAGTTTGTTGGAGTTAAACCCCTTTTGAAACAAATTGACATGAAAAAAAAGTTATTGTAACTTCATATTTTAGAATAAACTATCGCCATTTTGGGATAAATTGGAATGAGAAAGATTGTGTAACTTTATATAATAAAGTAAGCTATAAACCACCACCCCATCCGCTACTCCATTTTTTTCAACTCCCATGGTAAAAAATTTCTTCCATTAGAACAAGCAGAGACTTGTAGGGATATTTCGAAATCGTTCTTTACATTGGGTGAATCAGTTACCCGTTAACATATTCAGATACTCAAGGCCCAGAGTCTGTCTACCAAAATGTGGACATACAAACGGCTTTCAGAGTTCTTGACCAGATCTCATAGAACACTGTACACAAATCACTGTACACAGAAAACTGTACACAATTCAACAGTTCCAGTCACGAAGATATCTCTAAGAATTCAGCGTTCTATTATCCCACCAACCACTTTCCCCCCTCCCCCCTCCCCCCAGCCCCCCCCCCCCAAGTAATTATATCACTCAAGGATTATTTGAGTTCTCAAAGTTGACGTATATACATATAGCCCGAGGGCGAGTATAATCATTTCCCGTTCAGCATTCATCATCGTCAATCACGTGGGAGGCTTCTTGTCTTTGTTTAACTGAAACGCCCGGGGAGGTGGGGGGATCTAAGACTCATGGAGATCAATGACTGAGTCACTTGTCACCGTGTAATTGTGACTCTTGATGCACTGCCGCCACGGCTGTGATGGTAGCAACATGCCCCGCCCCTCTCCCCTCCCCCCTATTCCAGTCAATAATAACAGTTTCAAGAACACTAGTAGAGTCTCATTGCCATTATGCATTTGGAATACTAAATTTATTCATTGATTCGGGACACACTCCATGTAAAGGAGGAAGATCTTGCATGTCATCTTATTGTAAAAACTGGTCGTTTACATTCAACGAATGGCGGTTCCGTTCAGTTTGAGCACATAGTGTGGGGCCAAAAAAACAACCCAAGTAATTTTTTTTTAAACGATTTCTGCTGGTCATAATGAATTTAAAACTTGGAAGAAATATATTTAAAAAAAATACTTATCCGGACAGTAGATATAAGTTTTCCCACTAATTTACTGTAGCGGGGAGTTTTAAGAATATTAGGGGGGTGGTGAGAAAAAGAGAAGGGATGGGAGGTGGGGGGCGTTGAAGAGAATGAGTTGGAGATAAGGGTTTGAAGAGGGAGTGGTGTCGAGACGGGAGGCTGGAGGCATGGAATGGGAGGGAGGTTGAAGAGTCTGGGTTGGTCAGGGGGATTGGAGATGTAGATTGGAGAAGGGGTGTAATGAGTGGGTTTGAGAGAGTGGGTTTGAGAGAGTTGTTTGTGAGTGTGGGTTTGAGAGAGTGGTTGGAGATAGTGGTTTGAGAGCGTGGTTTGAGAGAGTGGTTAGAGAGAGTGGTTTGAGAGAGTGGTTTGAGAGAGTGGTTGGAGAGAGTGATTGGAGAGAGTGGGTTTAAAGAGTGGGTTTGAGAGAGTGGTTTGAGAGTGTGAGTTTGAGAGAGTGGTTTGAGAGAGTGGTTTGAGAGAGTGGTTTGAGAGAGTGTGTTTGAGAGAGTGTGTTTGAGAGAGTGGTTTGAGAGAGTGGTTTGAGAGAGTAGTTTGAGAGAGTGGTTTGAGAGAGTGTGTTTGAGAGAGTGTTTTGAGAGAGTGGTTTGAGAGAGTGGTTTGAGTGAGTGGTTTGAGAGAGTGGTTTGAGAGAGTGGTTTGAGAGAGTGGTTTGAGAGAGTGTGTTTGAGAGAGTGTGTTTGAGAGAGTGTGTTTGAGAGAGTGGTTTGAGAGAGTGGTTTGAGAGAGTGGTTTGAGAGAGTGGTTTGAGAGAGTGGTTTGAGAGAGTGTGTTTGAGAGAGTGGTTTGAGAGAGTGTGTTTGAGAGAGTGTGTTTGAGAGAGTGGTTTGAGAGAGTGGTTTGAGAGAGTGTGTTTGAGAGAGTGTGTTTGAGAGAGTGTGTTTGAGAGAGTGGTTTGAGAGAGTGTGTTTGAGAGAGTGGTTTGAGAGAGTGGTTGGAGAGAGTGGTTTGAGAGAGTGTGTTTGAGAGAGTGTGTTTGAGAGAGTGGTTTGAGAGAGCGGTTGGAGAGAGGAGTTGTAGTGGGTTTTAAAGGGGACTGAACCATGTTACTCTAATTTCTTGTCTACCGCCAAGGGGAAAAGGGGGGGGGGGTGTATGAGAGAGAGAAGTTCGATGTTGTAGTTACATGTTGGTTCTGATTTGATGTTATATATAAAATAACTTAATATCGTACAGACGCACGTATGATATTTTAGCAAATGGCCTGCTTTTCGGAACTTCAAAAGCATGTTCCGAGGGCAACTCGAGGGTTTTACTCCGAGAGTCCGAGTCGATGAAGCAGGTTTCTTTGGCCTTACAAAGAAAGCAGAAAGCCTGAGCCTCGGAAGCTTATGAGCCGTCACGCGTGTCCAGCTGTTGGGGTCAATTTAGGCGGACGTTCTGTCTTCAATGCGATAGATATTTAGTTCGTGTATTTATTCTTCTCTGTGTATAGTATTGCAAAAAAAAAAAAAAAAACGAATCCACGCAAAGTGGTCCAATATAAAACGCATTTATCACGTGAGTGTGAGCATTGACCCATTGTTATGTCAGCAAGGTCATTCAACTTTAATACGCGCCTTATAAACCTCAATCTAAACCTGAAATCTTAATTCATTATATAGATCTCAAAATTCGTGTATTTATTCTTCTCTGTGTATAGTATTGCAAAAAAAAAAAAAAAAACCCGAATCCACGCAAAGTGGTCCAATATAAAACGCATTTATCACGTGAGTGTGAGCATTGACCCATTGTTATGTCAGCAAGGTCAGTCAACTTTAATACGCGCCTTATTAACCTTAATCTAAACCTGAAATCTTAATTCATTATATAGATCTCAAAATAAACATCTTAATTTCTCAACTCACTCCCCTTTCCCTTCCAACGGCCAAGAGCTCATCCTTACCCTCAAGTTAAATGGCTACCCGACCTTTTGCCTGAACTATTTTTTTCACCGCTTGACGTTTTCCTATTAAAGGAAAGCGCCTTAATATCACTACACCATTATGGTCAGTTAGTCTTGATATCTTGGCCTTTTCTTTTCTTTCCAGATAAGATTTCTTATTCGCTCTTTCACGTTTCAATGACGTACAAACGTGTGTTTACGTACTCAGTCAATAATGGTATACATTAATATAATTTCATGTAAACATCATTCACTTGAAGAACTATTTGAAGAAAGATATTATTGTAAAACTGAACAATTTTTTGGATGATACATGTCACCCTCTTCATCACAGAGACTTAGGATCGGCCCATTCGGGACTACTTCTTTCTCTTAGGGTCGGTTCACACGATCAAACTTTCCTTCAAGCATTTGATGCAATTCGTGTATGAAGCCTTGTCACAGCTTTCAAATTACTATTTGATCAAATTCCCCCAAAAATAAACCACTCACAAAATAGTGCGTTCATACAACAATTTGACGCGAAATTTGATCGTGTGAACTGACGCTTATGGCGAGGACTGAAAGATATCAAATTCGTTTGCTCCCCAATCTGTACGAATTTACCAGCGTGCTCTCCCAGAGGTAACAAAATCAAAACGATCACTATTATAAAGTCCCTATTATGACTAAGGAAGTTCACTGATTGGCTGTTTTTTGGTGTGTTTTTTTTTTTTTTTTACATTAGAGCAATAATTTAATATCTATGTCTTGCGTTTCAAATGTTTTTTTTCTGGAAATTGTGGAAATGTGACTTTATTAAAATATGTATTTATGTATGTGCTAAAAATGTATATGTACAATGTAATAAAAAAATATTTCCATTTGTTTATATCAATATCTTATCATATCTTATTGCAGTTTTTCTTGCTCTTTTAAGAAAACAAATTCATTTTCTTAATTTAGTTGTGGTATTAAAAAAACAAAATTGTCACGGAAACGTTTTAGAATTATTATAATAATACAATAAATCAGGCTGGGGTACCGCGCTGTATAAGACAACATATAATAATAATAATTGTTCACCGGAGTTTAATTGGTTTAAATTTGAGGTAACACCAAAGAAAGAAGAGAAAAAAAAATGTGCCTGTGGTGGATTTGAGTGAAATAACCTGTTCTGGTGAAGCATATGTGAGAAATTTAGTGTGGGGTGCGAACTTGATCTTAGGAAGCAGATGGTGGGGGACATTTTAATGGCGGAACTTTATATTAGGAAGCGGATGGGAGACAGTGGTAAATTATAAAAAGTGCTTGGTCATCGATTCTCACGGAACTGAGATATAGTATTTTATATCTAAACATATTGACATGTGTAACATTACTGGATGTTATTGTAATTCAGTAAGTTATATAATAATTAATATTGCCTATGGTCCTTTCTTTCTGTTACCTCTGTCATCCTTAATTTTATTCTCTCATCTCAAGAATTGAATAGGTCCGAAAAATCACACAGTTCATTATTCACATAATTGATACAAATATAATTCTTGAATTAGTTAAATCCATATAACAGATGTAGTTACAATATAACATAAGAAATATTACACACTTTAATATAATTCTATTCATGAATTCACATCACATTGAAATATGTCTTTCATCTCTCTCTGACTAAAAAACGTGCCCTCTCTAATGGCGTCCAGCCTTATACTCCCAAAGTCATGCTATCTTCTTACGCCACAAAAAACTAGTTCCCCTTATTCTCATCCTAAGATTAAACTACTCTGCCACCGTGCATGTGAATAAAACAATATAGTCATGTGACTGAGTACCATTCACTCGTTGTGTTACAACATGTTCTGTACTGAAGATAGAAATAACCAGCGGGAAAACTCGGTCTATTTATATTTTAAACATGGAAAAGAAACCCCAAAAAATCGGTATCCGGAAATTTGTTTGTAAGAAATATCATCGACGGAAAATTGAACGAATGGAAATTTGGTCGAATCTTTTTTTCAGTTCACACGTTAAAATATTCTTCAAATTTCTTTTTGAACGCATTATTTTGTTTTACTATTTAATGTAGCATAGTGCGTTCCAAATTTCCGTTCGATCAAATTTCCGTCGATCAATTTTCCGTCGATCAATTTTCCGTCAATCAAATTTCCGTTGACAAAATTTCTTTCAAACAAATTTCCGGTAACCAAACTAATCAACCACAAAATATGTCATCAGGTCAGTGTAGCCAACTTTGATCCTTTATTATACTTGTCCTAGATCCCCCCCCCCCCTCCAATTTCTTTTTGTTTTCCTAAGACAGCGGTTCTCAACCTGTTGGTCGCGACCCTTTTGGGGGTCGAACGACCCATAAATAGGGATCGCCTTAGACCATCGGAAAACACACGTTCATGAAGTAGCAACGAAACTAATTTCATGGTTGTGGGCCACCACAGCACGAGGAACTGTATTACAGAGTCGCGGCATTGAGAACCACTGCTATAAGACATCACAAAGTACACGAGACCAACATCACCCCCATTGAGTTATGGGATCATCTGAAAGTTGATGTCAAGAAGCCGTTAGAGTTACCGAGCGTTCGCGAAGAAAGTACCCAGTCACTGGTCATCGCGACACGTCCTCGTGAAATATGGCACCAGGCTTTGCGCTACTGTGCAAGCAGGCCACGTATTATTTGTGATCTTCTCATCTGACCAATCAATAAGCACCCCCACCCCCCAAATATATTTCCCCGACAAGCGCCCCCCTCCCCGTTGTTCAGGTTTGATAGTTCAGGGATAGTTTATATGGACTGGACTTTGGACTGTAGCTTATTTTTGGAGGTGGGGGTGGGGTTCTCAATTCATTTCATCAAGTCAAAGATTCCAAAAATAAATATATCTGTTGTGTGCAGGAGGCAAGAGTTCATTCAAAACCCTCCTATAGAAATGCAGCTTTAAAAATCAAGTGTGGGTTTGAGGGCGATATAAGGATTATCCCTTTTATTTCCTGACTACATTGGTGACATTGACAAGCTAAAGTGAAGCTAACTCAGTGTTGTTGTAGTGATGTTGATGTTACTGTAATTTGCTGGGATGATCTTAAAAAAAAAAAAAAGGGGTGGGGGGGGGGGTGCCGCTGGCATGTAATGACAAGATGACGGAAAGGGGAGGAAGTACTTAGAATACTGTTACGATCATCTTTCGTTATGTCTTCACACAAGTTAGGACCTTCCTAATGTTAGGACCAAATGTCATGATATTCGTAACGTTAAGACTTCTTCCACATTAACAATTCCCGCAGTAGATACTTCTTCTGAACTAGCAGCAAAATTGAAGTTGTCTAGGGGTTACAATCCTATAAAGTTCACAGACTCCATGATGAAAATACTTAAGTTCTTTATTTACACGCGATAAGGGCAGGTTCAATAAAACGTCCTAAATTCGGACAACACTACCAACAGCACTTGCACTATCACGCTTACTCTTCACTGACCACAACCAGCACTTGCACTATCACGCTAACTCTTCACTGACTACAACCAGCACTTGCACTATCATGCTAACTCTTCACTGACTACAACTAGCACTTGCACTATCACGCTTACTCTTCACTGACCACAACCAGCACTTGCACTATCACGCTAACTCTTCACTGACTACAACATGCACTTGCACTATCACGCTAACTCTTCACTGACTACAACTAGCACTTGCACTATCACGCTTACTCTTCACTGACCACAACCAGCACTTGCACTATCATGCTAACTCTTCACTGACTACAACTAACACTTGCACTATCACGCTAGCTCTTCACTGACCACAACTAACACTTGCACTATCACGCTTACTCTTCACTGACTACAACTAACACTTGCACTATCATGCTAACTCTTCACTGACTACAACTAACACTTGCACTATCACGCTTACTCTTCACTGACTACAACTAACACTTGCACTATCATGCTAACTCTTCACTGACTACAACTAACACTTGCACTATCATGCTAACTCTTCACTGACTACAACTAACACTTGCACTATCATGCTAACTCTTCACTGACTACAACTAACACTTGCACTATCATGCTAATTCTTCACTGACTACAACTAACACTTGCACTATCATGCTAACTCTTCACTGACCACAACTAACACTTGCACTATCATGCTAACTCTTCACTGACTACAACTAACACTTGCACTATCACGCTTACTCTTCACTGACTACAACTAACACTTGCACTATCATGCTAACTCTTCACTGACTACAACTAACACTTGCACTATGACGCTAACTCTCCACTGACTACCACTAACACTTGCACTATCACGCTTACTCTTCACTGACTACAACCAGCACTTGCACTATCATGCTAACTCTTCACTGACTACAACTAACACTTGCACTATCATGCTAACTCTTCACTGACCACAACCAGCACTTGCACTATCATGCTAACTCTTCACTGACTACAACAAGCACTTGCACTATCACGCTTACTCTTCACTGACTACAACTAACACTTGCACTATCATGCTAACTCTTCACTGACTACAACTAACACTTGCACTATCATGCTAACTCTTCACTGACTACAACTAACACTTGCACTAGCATGCTAACTCTTCACTGACTACAACTAACACTTGCACTATCATGCTAACTCTTCACTGACCACAACCAGCACTTGCACTATCATGCTAACTCTTCACTGACTACAACTAACACTTGCACTATCACGCTAACTCTTCACTGACTACAACTAACACTTGCACTATCACGCTTACTCTTCACTGACTACAACTAACACTTGCACTATCATGCTAGCTCTCCACTGACCACAACTAACACTTGCACTATCACGCTTACTCTTCACTGACTACAACTAACACTTGCACTATCATGCTAACTCTTCACTGACTACAACTAACACTTGCACTATCACGCTTACTCTTCACTGACTACAACTAACACTTGCACTATCATGCTAACTCTTCACTGACTACAACTAACACTTGCACTATCATGCTAACTCTTCACTGACTACAACTAACACTTGCACTATCATGCTAACTCTTCACTGACTACAACTAACACTTGCACTATCATGCTAACTCTTCACTGACTACAACTAACACTTGCACTATCATGCTAACTCTTCACTGACCACAACTAACACTTGCACTATCATGCTAACTCTTCACTGACTACAACTAACACTTGCACTATCACGCTTACTCTTCACTGACTACAACTAACACTTGCACTATCATGCTAACTCTTCACTGACTACAACTAACACTTGCACTATCACGCTAACTCTCCACTGACTACCACTAACACTTGCACTATCACGCTTACTCTTCACTGACTACAACCAGCACTTGCACTATCATGCTAACTCTTCACTGACTACAACTAACACTTGCACTATCACGCTATAGCTCTCCACTGACTACAACCAGCACTTGCACTATCACGCTAGCTCTTCACTGACTACAACCAGCACTTGCACTATCACGCTAACTCTTCACTGACTACAACTAACACTTGCACTATCACGCTAGCTCTTCACTGACCACAACCAGCACTTGTACTATCACGCTAGCTCTTCACTGACCACAACCAGCACTTGCACTATCACGCTAACTCTCCACTGACTACCACTAACACTTGCACTATCATGCTAACTCTCCACTGACTACCACTAATACTTGCACTATCACGCTAACTCTCCACTGACTACCACTAACACTTGCACTATCACGCTAGCTCTCCACTGACTACCACTAACACTTGCACTATCACGCTAGCTCTCCACTGACTACCACTAACACTTGCACTATCACGCTAGCTCTTCACTGACTACAACTAACACTTGCACTATCACACTAACTCTCCACTGACTACAACTAGCACTTGCACCATCACACTAACTCTCCACTGACTACCACTAACACTTGCACCATCACGCTAACTCTCCGCTGACCTCAAAACACCAATTAACACACCAACTATTATAAGCCATACACAGCGAACATTCAGCATGAACTAACTCAACACCACGAACCAACTTCATGATCTGACCTCACGACGTACCAGTGATGTCATTTGTGTAGGGCTGTGTGGGGCATTCGCCCCCGCCCCCCCCCCCTGAATTTGCAAGATTCATTTAAATTGCTATATACTGTGGCGCCTCCAGTAATAAACAACTTAACAAGCTGACCAAGTTTTAGTTTTGCCCCCCCCCCCCTTGAAAAAAACCTGAAATGACGCCCCTGCCTACAAGTCACAAAACTTCTCACGATCAACAACTTTTCATACCAACCATTCACGCCCCTGAACGTATTTAATAACAAGTAACTTTTAACTGAAAATTCATTAGATCTGTCTTAATAATTTACTCCTTTTCTTGACTCATCACTCCGCCCACACTTAAAAAAAACAAAAACAAAAACAAAAAAACCAACAAAAAACAACAACAAAAATCAATTCCCTCCCTTCCCCCCCCCCCCCCCAAAAAAAAACAAAAAAAAACTATTAAAAAACGACCAAACATGATTAATTATAATAGTGTAATACATATTTTAACCCTAGGACAAATCTGCTAGGGAACATCGCCCCTCTCCTCAATCTCCCCCTCTCCCCCCCTAAATTTCCAAGGAGATTAGCTGGCTTGTGCAGTTGGAATTGTTATACTTTAAAAGAATTTTTTTCAGAAGGGATAGGAATCGAAATGAGCGACACCTCCGTGAACTTCTCAGTGTATCATTACTCGGGATATCCATGTGGATAATGGGAATTGATATGTGCACCCGCGCTTTGGGGGGAAAGCATTCCTCTAGGACTCTAGGATAATGGATGTGGTTCCAGCGGTTGTTTGTCATCCATTATCCGTCCATGTGTTTCCTTATTTATAAACAGACACGTGAGAGAGAGGGGGGGGGGGAGAAGAGAAATGTTCAAGAAATATTAATGGATTGGATTTAGGGACGCAAAGGGTTTGCAATGACATAATCAGGTCAAGGTCACTTTGCTTTCTTTCCCACCCACCCCCCCCCCCCTTTTCTCCTCCCACATTTTTGTGGTAATTTTTTCGTTCCGTACTGAATCATACAAAGAATATGTCAATTGTACTTCGATACTTTCAGTTCAAATTAGTTTGGTCTTTTGGGGTTTTTTTTCGTTGTTTTTTTGGGCTTCATTTTTGTGTGTCTTTGTTGTTACTGCAAATAGCCCGCCAAAACATGGCGGCTGCAATGCGTGAACTTTCCTTTTCCATCTACCAAAGTAGCTTGACAAACTTTCTTTCAAGTGATGCACTTAATAAGAATCCTTCTTGGCGCCAACTTCTGTGAGTTTATTTGGCGCGCCTATTGCGATTTTTATAAGAATCTCATTTTAGCGCATGTAGCGGGAATTTCATTTAGTGACATCAGCGCCATCTAGTAGCGTAAGGATCGTTGTTGCATAGTGGATTTTGTATTTTGATTATTTTTAAGAGGGAGGTACTATCTAACACATTGGTTCTCAACCTTCCTAACGCCACGACCATTTAATACAGTTCCTCATGTTGTGGCGACCCCCAACCGCAATATTGTTTTCGTTGCAACTGTAGAGTATAATTGTTTTCAGATGGTCTTAGGCGACCCCTGGGAAAGGGTCGTTCGACACCCCCCCCCCAAAGGGGTCGCGACCCACGGGTTGAGAACCGATGATCAACATGACCAATTTCTTTGTGTTAACCAAACAATAACATATTTTTACCTTTACTAATAAGTATTACAGACTTTTTTTTTATTGGACCGATCATCATCCTCAAAAAAAATGCACTTGCGCTTTAGCGAAACAAATCTCTATTAGCGCAGTTATCGTCAATTTTATTTCAAGAAATCATATTTCCTTCATCTTCCCATTGATCATATTTCCTTCATCTTCCCATTGATCATATTTCCTTCATCTTCCCATTGATCATATTTCCTTCATCTTCCCATTGATCATATTTCCTTCATCTTCCCATTGATCATATTTCCTTCATCTTCCCATTGATCATATTTCCTTCATCTTCCCATTGATCATATTTCCTTCATCTTCCCATTGATCATATTTCCTTCATCTTCCCATTGATCATATTTCCTTCATCTTCCCATTGATCATATTTCCTTCATCTTCCCATTGAGAAACAGGAAAAACTGATTTTTAGGGTTTGGGGTTTCGGGGTGGGTCTGAAAATTTGAAAGAATGTGTTGTCGGCAGCGGGTGAATGTCCCGAGTTTCAGCTCGATAGATTGACGTGAAGTGAGTCCATTAGCTGTCTGAAAATTTTGCCAGCCAGCCACGAAAAAATGCGAAGTTAATATAAAGGATTTTTAAAAAAAAAACAGCAACAAAAAAAAAAATGACAATCTGAGTTTAATTTGAGATTTGCAGTCACTCATTCCTATTTTAGCAGCATTTAACATGAAATCTGTCAATACCGATTGGAAGCTAGCACGAAATAAATGATAGAGAGGAGCATTGTTGGGAGAAGAAGAGGAAGAGGGGAAGACCACTCATCTTTCCCGCCGAGAGAAGCCATCGCGGCGTTAAATGCACGTCATTAATCTTTCTTTTCGGAGCACTGGCGAGTTGCGTGTTGTTGTTTTATTTTTATCTCCACAGGGGCGGATCTAACTTTAAAAGCGAGTCATTACAGAGTTTATCGCTTCATTAAGGCTTACTCCCCGGTTCTGATCAATGTTGCATTAACTTCCCTGATTGGGGAGTGAAGGGGGGTGGTCTCTCTCTACCCCCCCCCCCCCCTTGTATCACTTGACCGAAGACTGACGATTTAACTCATTGCACTCTGTCGGTCATTCTCATTGTACCAATATTTCGAGGCGGTGATGTTATGTCATATCTTTAGTCTTGTAATGTGTTGGGGTGGGGAGGGGGTGTGTTTGTGTGTGTGTGTGTGGGGGGGGGGTGTATTTTGATTTCTCTTGTAATGGAAACAACCGTTCCATGAGGGTCAGGGAAAAGCCCTTTGAAGCTTGAGGTGAAATTTAAAACTAAAACTGACACAAAAACTGACACAACGACTGACACAACGACTGACACAACGACTGACACAACGACTGACACAACGACTGACACAACGACTGACACAACGACCGACACAAGAGGCAATTTACGTTTGATATCCCGCTATTTCAGCCATCCTAAGACCACCCTTCTCATCTCCCTTACCAATATCATCACGGTATCATTTATAGACCTTTTTTTTTTTTAAAAAGGCTGCCATTTTCATTTGTTTAAAACACAGTCTGTCTGTCTATGTTATATATATATATATTTCATTAACATATTCACAAAGACTATTAGTAGTATTTCTTTCCAGATTTTTTTATGCTTTCATGCGACACTCTCAGGGCCTAATTTAGACTTGCTGAGGCCCTGAGCTATACAAAGTCCAGAGGCCCATTACAGTTTGAAATTACACGAGGTGATCAAAGAAAAAATTTAAAATATATAGCTGGCAGATAGTGAGGCCCTACGCTGTAGCTTATTTAGCTTAGAGGTAAATCCGGTACTGGACACGCTGATATTGTAAAGCACGTGTCCCACCCTAGTATCAATACACATTTTATGCTACAATAACGTAAGTTGTTCCAGTAATTCCTTGATGTGAAACTGTTTTAATTAAAATCCCTTTAAAAAAAAATTATTATGTGATTCGTCGAGTTCCACCTATACTTTTATAATGAGATTGTTCCATCGCCATCTAGTTCAAATTAAATAACCGCATTAATGTAATTTGACGTCTTGTCTATAATTAGACTATTTCTTAGAATCGTCTCCCCGGAATTTTTCTGGAATCCAGTCAAACGGTAACTGCCTTGGTTTAGGGAGAGGGATTTTCCAAACATCGGTCTCAAACCTTATGTGTCCGCCGATGGAATCATCATTTAACAACATGCCACACTCACCAATTAGACTTCACTTGCACTAAGACTTATTCTAGTCTCAAATTTTCTTCATAGAGTACCTAATGTCAGGCAAGGATACTGGGTTATTCCCAAACAGCCACTTGAAGTAAAGAATGCTGAACTACAATTGACATAAAGCTATAGTCTCTTGTCAGTAGGTAGTATCTTATGGAGAACAACGTTTGTAAGAAAACGGTAAATGTTTGGGATAGTAATTCGATGGATCTTAAACCCCAAAAATGTTAGGCCCCTGACTTGATAAACAACTCATTAGCCGATGGAATAATCAGGAGAAAGAAAAACAAAATTTAGATTAAACAAAATTGCTCCCTTAAATCATTACATTTAATTAGAAGGTCTCAGGGGGAAAAAAGGTTGACCTCCACCCCCCAACCCAGCGCCCCCCCCCCTTACAACGCGCCCCAAACTTCAAAGCTGTTTAGCAATCAACGCACACGGAGGTCAGCAGTACTTCAGAAGGTCCACAGATAACGTCGCGGCTAGGCCGAAAATTTCCAATCAAGGACACAGAGGACTCCCCGGACACGTCTGCTCGAGATGGCGTTGTGTCATCACTCAAGCGGCGCCACTGACCATCGTCCAATCAGATGAGAGCCACGCGTGGAGAGCAGAAGGTCGAACGTTGTTAAATCGCCGCCGCCCGAACGTCCACTTCAATAAAGAAAAAGGGGGCGAGGGGTCAACTCATTTCGTTGCGAAAAACCAAAAAAAAAAAAAAAAAAAAAAAAAAAAAAAAAAAAAAAATTAAAAAAAAATCTCTGAGGTGTTAAATTATTGCAGTTATGAGAGGGAGGGGAAAATGGTTTCTAAATTGGGTCATTTTTGCACCCGTGGCCCATTGCACCTGTGGCTCGTTGCACCTGTGGCCCATTGCACCGGAGGCTTATAGCACCTGTGACTCAATGCATCGGGGTCTCATTGCACCACGGGTTCTTTTCACCGGAGGCTTATTGCACCGAGGATATTCCACCGAGGGCTCAGTGCATCTGTGGCCCATTGCACCGGGGCCACATTACACCGGGGGCACATTACACCGGGGGCACATTACACCTGTGGCCCATTGCACCGAGGGCTCATTGCATCAAGGGCTCATTGCACCACGGGTTCTTTTCACCGGGGGCTCATTGCACCGAGGGCTCATTGTGAAACTGAACGTATTCCTACAATTTCATTATGTCAGTTTTAAGCAAAGAAACAACATGGAAAATATAAAAAATAATCAAAACTGAAAACACATCAATTATGATCATAAAATAAAAGACACTAATTTAACTTAACTGCAGGTCCGGGCGTTGATGGTGGGGAATGTGCATAACAAAATTAAAGTTAAAGATTGATTGTGTTATAAAAAATTTAACCAGGGAAACTTGTAGGAAATAAATCAGCCCTTTTTATTTTCAAGGGGAATTTTCAATTTTGTGTGCGTGTGTGTTTTATGTCTGGTTTTTCGGTGATCGGTCTGATAGGTTGAGAGAAATGGTTGAATCTGTGTGTAGGTGTAAGTGTGCTTGCGTGTGGTTGTTGGTTTATTTAAGTGTCCGAGAAAGAGGAAATGAGATAAATAAAGATTGAGAGAGAAAGAGAGAGAAAGAGAGTGAAAGAGAGAAAGAGAATTGGAGAAAGCGGAGAGAAAGAGGGGGGGGGAGAAAGAATGAGAAAGGGAATGAGAAAGAATTAGAGTGAGAAAGAATTAGAGAGAGAAAGAAAGAGAGAGAAAATGAGAGAGAAAGGTAGTAAGAGAGAGAGACAGAGAGAGACAGACAGACAGACAGAGATAGAAAGAAAGAAGCTAAGAAGAGAGACAGAAAAGTTCAAAAAAATCTACTGTATTTGTGAAAAAGAGTAAAAGAGAATAGTTTAAAGTCGAGAGGAGAATAACAGAATACATATATTACGATGCATTTATTTTTTTTTTTTACATTGTGACACTGGTTACCTAGTTTGAGTCTGGGCAGAACAGATGACTGGGAGAAAAATGAAGGAGGGCGAATAGGAGTAGAGAGACATCGGATAAGGGTAGTTGTATCGAAAGGCAGAAGCAAAAAGGATTCCCTTTTTATTAAATATTTTTTATTACCCGAGCCTGTGAGAGGGTGTATAATGACAAGCTCCGACATGATCAATGGATTCTAACTCTTAAGCATGTACAAAGATTTTTCCCCCTAGAAAGAGAAATCGTTTCAAGCGGAACTTTATAGCAAACGATGTACATGTCTCAGACACTGGGAAGAAGATTTCGGTACACTTAATTAAGACAGCTGGCATGCATTTTATTTCAAACCCACTAATGAAAACCTTTATAGTTATATGACCTACCTTAAGGGGTTACCGGAAGCTGGTTGGCAAACCAATTTGTTCTCAAAAATTTTGTGGGAAAGTATGTTGTTTGAACCGAAGTTTGTTCGAGCACAAGTTTTTTTTTTTATAAATTATTTTTTTTTGTTTAAATTTATGTTTTTCCCAACGGAGACTTTATAAAAAAAAAGTAATTTTTAATGTGGAAAATGCGAATAAGAAAAGGAGTACATTAATTTTGTTTAATAAAATGTATTTCTTGTTTCGCCCCCCCCCCCCCCCCCCCCAATTATTTCCATTCGAACAAATTTCCTTTTAAAACAATCTTCTGTTAGAACAACATTCCTCCAAACAAATTAGTTTCGAACAAATTGGTTTGGTGCTCAATTCTGGACACGCACTAAATGGGGTTGCTTTCCTATTGCGGTAAAATAGATTTACAATTAAAACCTGCCTATTAGCGATTTTTTTTTTCTAGACAAGATATGTACACGAATTGGATTGATTCGTTGCTCTTCGAGAAGGAGAGGAACAAAAATAACACCATCGTTGCCATTGTCAGATACGGTAATGCGTGTTCACAGTTTTACAATACTCTCGAGACCAAAAGACGATGTCGGGGAACCGGAAGCTCACCCAAAAGAGCCACCGAAAACGGCGATGAATAACAGCGGGGTGCAAATATAGAAACCTTCTGAAAGACAACAAGGGCAAACTGACTGAAACATGCGCATAAGATGGCGTTATCGCGGGTCAAGGATTGGAAGATATGCATGTAGATTGGATTTAAGTGAGAGTAATCGTTCAATTTTTTTATGTATTAATTTAAATATCTAAACTCACTACATCGGGGATACACTAAATTTTATAATTTTTTTAAATAAAAAAGATAATTGGTATACGGTCCTAAAGACAATTTTAAAATCTATCATTTCAGTTTTTTTTAAAAGTATTATATTATAAATTAAATTATTTTCAAGTCAATTAATGTTTCCCCATTCTTCGTTTCTTTACCTGTAAATTGACTGAGTACATCGCTTTCAATAGTACCCTTTTTAAAATCCATATTTATTCGATGGGAGGTTTCTTGGCGCATTACGGTGCAGCCATCGATTTGGAGGTGTTAGTATAATTATTATTTTGTTTCCCCAAGATAATAAGCGAAGCAAGGTACTTGTGAAATTGATGGTTCTAATGTAGACGTATCATCCATGGTTCAACAGAGCAATTTACATCAGTTAAATTAGAGTGGTCAAGTGGAGGCGGCAGCAAGGACATGACACATTTTAAGCAACACTTAACTGTCTTACTTCCACTAAACACCAGTCCCTTTCCCGACACACACACGCAAGGGGGAAAAAAGTAAAAAAAAAATTAAAAAATTTGGAAACGAAGCAAAATTACTATTTTTTATAAAAAAATTTGGAAACGAAGCAAAATTATTATTTAAAAAATAAATTAATTTGGAAACGAAGCAAAATTATTATTTAAAAAAAAAAAATTTTGGAAACGAAGCAAAATTATTATTTAAAAAAAAAAATTTGGAAACGAACAAAATTATTATTTAAAAAAAAAAAAAATTTGGAAAGGAAGCAAAATTATTATTTAAAAAAAAATAATTTGGAAACGAAGCAAAATTATTATTGAAAAAAAAATAATTTGGAAACGAAGCAAAATTATTATTAAAAAAAAAAATTTGGAAACGAAGCAAAATTATTATTTAAAAAAAAATAAATTTGGAAACGAAGCAAAATTATTATTTAAAAAAAAAAATTTGGAAACGAAGCAAAATTATTATTTAAAAAAAAAAATTTGGAAACTAAGCAAAATTATTATTTAAAAAAAAAAAATTTAGAAACGAAGCAAAATTATTATTTTTTAAAAAAAAATTTGGAAACGAAGCAAAATTATTATTTAAAAAAGAAATTTAAATCAGAAAGAGAAAACTTTGCCACCATCACTTAAATATTTTCTTTGCACGAGCCACGCCCAATTTTGATCTCCGTCGCTGTGAAGCAAAAAAACTCGATGTCAACAAACTCCCTGACACATCAGATTGTCACCGGGTGGGTCACCCGCGAGGCGGGCAACATCACCGTTCCCGGCTCACGACCCAAAAAACGTGTCCCCCCCCGGTCCACTTCAACATCGCGGGACCAGTTCCCGTTTGATGACCTAATGGCGGTAATTCCACGGTATCCCGGGTGACTATCTCATCCCTGTGAAGTTATCAGTCCAACAATAACAAACGGACCCTCGGCTGGACGCCGTCAAAACAAACATCAGAATCCGTAATAAATCGTGTCCCCCACACAAACCCATCGTTTGAAAAAAACAGTTGAGACAATTAAGGGTACGGCGGTGTTTGATCATCTTTTGATGAAATCCTTTTCATTCGAGTGCTCGTTAATTATCAAGTGATTTTATGTTGAAAGCGCATCAAAGCCCCCCCCCCCCCCCCAACATTTCTATTTATTTCAAATGAACATGTTTTAAATTTTTTTTAAAAATATAAATATATATTTTACACATGATGGTTTTTTATACAATTATCCTTACAAAAAAAACATTATGTATCTAATACATGGGTTAATTATACTCCTAAAACACACGTTGCCACATAGAAATTACCCTTAACAAAAACAAATGCCATTTACCAAGAAAAAGTCATCTCCAAAAGCACCCACTTATTCATTACCAAGGAAAAAAATACAACGCTAAAAGCACCTACTCATCAGACCTGTTAAACATTTACCTATAAATCACCTACAGCTATCGTCCGCCCATCAACGTATAGATCTGAATAAACATTACAAAATTGATCAAACATGCCGCAAATTTCCGACTAGAGACTTCAAAAAACACTTTAATATAATTAGACAAACTATAAAAACAAAGGCAAAACAATTGAGCCGAAGTGCGTCATGGATTACTGCTCCAAATCGCTTGTAAATCATTTTGTTTGTGCAATGATATACCTTACGTGTCCACCCCCCTCCCTGATACTGCTCTAATTGCAGTTCTGTCTCGAACCCATGACCCCGCTCTCGTAACATACTTGTCTAATAACTTTACCACTCGAGCCTCCGACCGCGAGGATGCTTCACATTGCTCAAATGAAAGACAACAAGAAAAAACCCGAGTAAATATAACTTGGCAGGAATTGATTACCACCCCTTTAACGAGGGGGTTGATTTAAACCAACTGCACATCTCGAGGGAATCTATTGATCTAGGCCAGCGCTTCTAAAAAAAAATTTTTTTTTTTATTGATCTATGGAGCCCGAGGGATTTCGTGTAGGAAACCCCCCCCCACCCCCCCCCATTGTTAACGTCATCACTGAGCCGCCATTTAATTATTCTTGACCACTGCCCCCCTCCCACCCTTCTTTAAATGTCTGACAAGACAGAGAAATGACCTGGGCCATACTTAGTCATCATCGCCCCTGCGAGAGTTTTAATGTTGGCCTTGAGACTAGACCGTAAACTCGACTTACCGTGATGAAAATGGCTAAGCACATTTTGTTAGTTTTCTTGTTAGTGCAAGAAGAAACGCATTTGGCTGGGAATTCACCGAAATTTATGTATTCCAATTCCATAGGAAAAAAAACAACCTTTCTGGAAATATCTTCATGACACATATATAAATATATGTTTGTGTGTTGTGTGGTTGTGAGAGTGTGTGTGTGTGTGTGCGTATGTTCAATT
Organism: Omphiscola glabra; assembly: GCA_964017045.1. Classification (NCBI taxonomy): domain Eukaryota; kingdom Metazoa; phylum Mollusca; class Gastropoda; family Lymnaeidae; genus Omphiscola; species Omphiscola glabra. The sequence goes on along the minus strand of OZ024794.1, from coordinate 47,289,708 downwards.
TGGCTGTCTTTTTAATACCTACGATACATTGAACGAGATTGTGACAATTCAAGAATTCATTTATTCTTTTTAAACGAGTACTTTTTAAACTTTTTTTTTTTTTGACATTTGAAATTTTATGAATGGATAGAAACCATAGCACCCTCCACACGTCTATATATGTGCTTGTTCTCAGGTTTAGCAAGGGGGGGGGGGATGGATATCCTTTGGAACAGTTTGAGAATCGATGGTTTTAGTGTAAGGACTGGAGGTTAGATCTCTTTCGAGGACCAATTATTTACCGCGAAAGAGACACGAGCATCCGTTCCCGGCAACCTCTCAAAAGCTCGGGCCACTGCTCATCCTGACAGGCTCTAAAGACTCGGGGGTTTCGGTTAATTTCAGATTATGAAAAGAAGACATTGAACGGCTGGTTAGGTTCGCAGTGCGCTGCTCTACGACGGACCCGGGATAGTGCTGGAAGGCACATAATAATTGTTGGAGTTGCGTGACTACAGGGTCAATCGAGCCCTGGTCAGGGAACGAACGAGTGATTTATTTTTTTAAAAAGAGAAAAAAGTAGCTAACCTATTTTTAAAAAAAACTACGAGGATATGAGATGTGATCTCTCAGTAGAATTTAAGTCTTAATTTGAGTACTAACAATAATAAATGAAAATAGACGTGATCTCTCAGTAGAAATAAAGTCTTAATTTGAGTACTAACAATAATACATGAAAATAAGTTCTTTTAAAATATTATGTTTTTTATTATAAGTATTATTATTATTAAAGTGGTCTTATATAACGCGGTACCCCAGCCTGGCGCTAGGCTCACTTGTATAGCGCGGTACCCCAGCCTAGGACTATGCTCACTTATATAGCGCGGTACCCCAGCATGGGGCCAGGCTCACTTATATATTGCTGTACCCCAGCCTAGGACCAGGTTCACTTATATAGCGCGGTACCCCAGCCTAGGGCCAAGATCACTTATATAGCGCGGTACCCCAGCCTAGGGCCAGGATCACTTATAAAGCGCGGTACCCCAGCCTAGGGCCAGGATCACTTATTTAGCGCGGTACCCCAGCCTAGGGCCAGGATCACTTATATAGCGCGGTACCCCAGTCTAGGGCCAGGATCACTTATATAGCGCGGTACCCCAGCCTAGGGCCAGGATCACTTATATAGCGCGGTACCCCAGCCTAGGGCCAGGCTCACTTATATAGCTCGATACCCCAGCCTAGGGCCAGGCTCACTTATATAGCGCGGTACCCCAGCCTAGTGCCAGGATCACTTATATAGCGCGGTACCCCAGCCTAGGGCCAGGATCACTTATATAGCGCGGTACCCCAGCCTAGGGCCAGGATCACTTATATAGCGCGGTACCCCAGCCTAGGGCCAGGCTCACTTATATAGCTCGATACCCCAGCCTAGAGCCAGGATCACTTATATAGCGCGGTACCCCAGCCTAGGGCCAGGATCACTTATATAGCGCGGTACCCCAGCCTAGGGCCAGGCTCACTTATATAGCTCGATACCCCAGCCTAGGGCCAGGCTCACTTATATAGCGCGGTACCCCAGCCTAGGGCCAGGATCACTTATATAGCGCGGTACCCCAGCCTAGGGCCAGGCTCACTTATATAGCTCGATACCCCAGCCTAGGGCCAGGATCACTTATATAGCGCGGTACCCCAGCCTAGGGCCAGGATCACTTATATAGCGCGGTACCCCAGCCTAGGGCCAGGCTCACTTATATAGCTCAATACCCCAGCCTAGGGCCAGGCTCACTTATATAGCGCGGTACCCCAGCCTAGGGCCAGGATCACTTATATAGCGCGGTACCCCAGCCTAGGGCCAGGATCACTTATATAGCTCGATACCCCAGCCTAGGGCCAGGATCACTTATATAGCGCGGTACCCCAGCCTAGGGCCAGGCTCACTTATATAGCTCGATACCCCAGCCTAGGGCCAGGATCACTTATATAGCGCGGTACCCCAGCCTAGGGCCAGGATCACTTATATAGCGCGGTACCCCAGCCTAGGGCCAGGATCACTTATATAGCGCGGTACCCCAGCCTAGGGCCAGGATCACATATATAGCGCGGTACCCCAGCCTAGGGCCAGGATCACAGCGCTTCACATAAAAATGAACGAAAAGAGAAATAAAAGAAACAAGACATTAAAAAACAGTTACGTAAAATTATTCATTTAAATTTATCTATTTAATTTCCATGATCAAAGAAACTTCAAGTTACAGACTAGATACATTTTGTATCTTATTAATCAAACATAATTTGAAAATGTATCTAGTAATAGTAATAAAATGTGTGGGTTTTCTGGTAGCATCAATGAGCCGGCGTCAAATATTCGTTTAAAGAAATGCCTTAGAAGTTTAGCAAAAACTATTTAAAAATAATGTGAAAGTTTGTGACCAGTGGGGCTGCCTAATGAAAAAAAAAATAATTTAAAAAAATGCTTTATGTATTAAAGGTAATACAATATCTGAATTTTACGGTAACATCAAAGAACATGCGATAACTTTTAGTTTAAGAAATACCATAGAAGTTTCACACAGGTTATTTGGTCAGTTAATGACTCTACTGGTCAACATGGCTATAAGGGAGTTGACCCGCTTCCCCAAAAAACAAAAACAAAACAATAATAACTAAAAACCACACAGCTAAGCCATGAAAGATGGGTTAAAGGTTAAAGGTTATGGCCAGTGGTCTAGCTAGGCAGTAAGGTAAATTATGGTACACGCAGCAACCCGAATATAATATATAGAGCGCAAGTATTGAAATTATGGTTTAAAAAACTACTAGGATCTAAAATTTCTAAGCTATGTTAAATAAGGAGTTAATAACCCCAACCCCCCCACCCCCGCACGCCAACCCCAACCAACCTCCCCATACACCCTTCAATTACGCCACAGACTGTTTGGAGCCAGAGCAGTTGCGATCTGTGGATGTCCAAACTTGATTTGGCTTAATGAATTCATTCAGCTGTGATTTTTGCTCCGAAAAAAAAAATGGTTGTTCTTTCCCTCTATCTTAATTGAATTCAGATAAAAACCAAATAATAATAACCTTGATATTAGCGTATTATAACAGTATCCTAACCACTGCACGTCTTCGTCCTTAAATTAATTTTTTTTTTAAATACAAAATGTAATTTCAACCAACAATTCTGTGAAACTAAACATTTCTCTGAGACTCTGTGAAACCCTGACTGGACACCACTGGGACGAAGCCGGTGTCGTTACCGGGCTGACCATTAGCGCGGTTGTCGTTGAACGTCTCCTCACCATCGTAGACCCATTAAAGCGGGCACTTCCTTCATCAGAATCACATTAACCCTTTATCTTTATACCTACCTAACGTTGAGCATTGATTCCCGCGATGTAACGTTACGCCAATCAATAGTTTCCATTTAACACTGCCTACATGAGCTTAACTCTTACGACCCTTACCAACGATGCTGGTACATGAAACCTTTTTTTTTCCCCTTTTTTAAAAATCTTTATATTACCTTCGTTTTCGTTCGCGTGTTTGTGGCAAAAATCTTCGGACGGCTAATTGACCAACTTCTCGTCATTCTATCGAAATGAAACTTGGCACATAGACCGGTTGCCAATGGCAACAAATTCGTTCAAATTTTCCGCCCCATCCGCCACTCCCAAACTCCACCCAAAAAAAAAGTTTTTCAAAAGAAATTTGAACGAAATATGATTCGTTCAATGGATGCGTGTTTTGGCGTGGAGATTACTTATGTAGCTGTTGTTATGCTTTGCATTTGTGACGTATTTGAGTTGTAATAATGCACTAAGTTTGATTTTAAAAAAAATCACACACCCATACCAAAAGTCTGTTGCTAAATTCACATAAACGATTATCCACATACATAAAAACCACACCAAAATGTGATCCCATTCCGGATAGTTACACACGCGCGCTTGTGAGCAGTGTGGCCACATTTTAACATTTCAATAATCAGAACGTTTTCATAAACTCACTCAAACAAGTCGATTTTTTCCCCCCTTCCTAACAGACCATTTTCCCTTCCATCGGCTGCTTACACAGAGCACAATGCTAAAGCATGGAGTTGGCGTATCAGCAGTTTTGACAAGGATGGTGCCCCCCACTGTTTGCACGGCTACCTGTATCATTATTTGACAACACATTACTTCTGTTCACAAAGAGGCACGGGCCGCGCGCGCCTAACATTTTGAAATCAGCACGTGCCTCAGATCGAAAGCTTTTGGTGCTTAGTTTGATTTGCTTTCGACCTCGCCTTTTTTAATGTATCGGTGCTGTAATTATCATCAAGGATCGATACCAGTTGCTCTTGTGTTAACAATCGATTTCCGTGAAGATAGTTTAGTACTGGAACTCCGAACGCGGTATGCAACTCATTTAAAGCTCTTCTTTCCGAAGGGGGTTGGGTATTATATAAATATCCAGTCTTAAGAATGGTTTAGTTAATCTTAGTTGATTTGAAAATTTATCCCCCCTTCCTCCTATCCGTGTACGTAAAGACAAACGGTACCTCATTCGACTCTTCCCCCAGAAAATCCAAGCAATTCCGATCACCATCATTAGCGCACCGCGAAGGTCGCCCCGCTCTTTGCTATAGTGTCATAACCGTGTGGCGTGACGGGAATGGGTGTCAACAGCCATTAATTCCCCTCGCCGTGTGTCAATAGCCCAAGGTGCTTTAGCGGGTAAACTGCGGTCTATTGATAAGTCTGGCGCAGCAACGACTTGCCGGGTAAAATGATTGAGTGTATGGTTTAGGTGGCTAAATAACCGCTAGCCAACCGAGGCAAATAATAGGTCAACAGTAGTTAGAATGAGAGACACGGGCGGTGACAAGAGGGGAATCTGAACATTACAATAGACCTTTTCAAATTTTCTGTTTAAACAAAAAAAAAAAAAAAAGATGATTCTCTTGAATGCAGTTACTAGCGAATGTACTGAACAGTAAATATTAGACTTCTCCTACGAAGGATTAATTTTAACTTCAAACAATTATAACACACTTAAATGACCCCCTTTTCACAGTCATATACTTTAAGACAATTTTATATCTGCTGAACTGTCATTCTCAAATACCAAACGTATAATTATTATATGCAATTTAAAAAAAAAGGTGAAAATAAAAGTTTTTCGTATTAATCTTTTGTATGCATATTCGTTTGCAAATATGTCATTGTACGTGGATTATCGTTTATGTGAATTTAGCAACAGACTTTTGGTATGGGTGTGTGATTTTTTTTAAAATCAAACTTAGTGCATTATTACAACTCAAATACGTCACAAATGCAAAGCATAACAACAGCTACATAAGTAATCTCCACGCCAAAACACGCATCCATTGAACGAATCATATTTCGTTCATATTTCTTTTGAAAAACTTTTTTTTTGGGTGGAGTTAGGGAGTGGCGGATGGGGCGGAAAATTTGAACGAATTTGTTGCCATTGGCAACCGGTCTATGCACCAAGTTTCATTTCGATAGAATGACGAGAAGTGGGTCAATTAGCCGTCCGAAGATTTTTGCCACAAACACACGAACGAAAACGAAGGTAATATAAAGATTTAAAAAAAGGGGGAAAAAAAGGTTTCATGTACCAGCATCGTTGGTAAGGGTCGTAAGAGTTAAGCTCATGTAGGCAGTGTTAAATGGAAACTATTGATTGGCGTAACGTTACATCGCGGGAATCAATGCTCAACGTTAGGTAGGTATAAAGATAAAGGGTTAATGTGATTCTGATGAAGGAAGTGCCCGGTTTAATGGGTCTACGATGGTGAGGGGACGTTCAACGACAACCGCGCTAATGGTCAGCCCGGTAACGACACCGGCGTCGTCCCAGTGGTGTCCAGTGGTGTCCAGTCAGGGTTTCACAGAGTCTCAGATAAATTTTTAGTTTCACAGAATTGTTGTTTGAAATTACATTTTGTTTTTAAAAAAAATAATAATTTAAGGACGAAGACGTGCTGTGGTTAGGATACTGTTATAATACGCTAATATCAAGGTCGGAGTTCAAAGGGGGACTTGGTCAGGATACCGATCCCGTGAAGGTCAAGGTCGGAGTTCACATAAGGACTTGGATAGGATACTGATAACATTACTGTCAAGTTTAAGTGCGCTGAAAATTCTTTAATATTAAGAGTCTGTCTGCTATACGATTGAGGTCAAGGTTGATGTTTAAGCATGCACCTGTAAGGTCAGAGCGGAGAGGGATGCGACAGTTGAAGGGAACCTTAGGAAGAGCAAATGTGTATTCGTTGTATTCATTTAAATGATACTTCGTTGGAGTCACTTCAGTAAACCTTTTATATATATATATATATATATATATATATATACTCAAATCATCAACTTTTTTTTTGTTCCAAAGAGATTCCTGAATGATTAAGTATGAAACAAGTAGATATCAACTACATGTATTACATAATGTCATGGAACAAAGAGAGTATTTGTTCCACTTCATTGATTGACGCCTCCCACCTCCCACACACGTTTGTTAAACATATAAAGGTAGTGTATACAAATCAGGATATGATATTCAAGTGGTAGATGTGTATGCGCACATACCGAGTATGAGCGGGCATGTCAACATCTCTCAACAAGCTGATATAAAAAAAATAATAATAAGTGATTTTGTCTTGCCATTATTTTATTCTGCAATTAGGTACCAACCATCCCACCACGGCGTGTTAAGCTGGAGTTAGGGGCATGTGCTCGCAGTTTTAGTTATAGTTTTTCCTACCCAACGGATCGGTTTCCCGGAAGTGTCACGTGAGCGTTGAACAGAGAACAAAGGGACATTTAAACGATCCTTATATTCTCATTGTTCTTGACAACAGTAACATTCACAGACGAACACTGGGTGGCCGCGTGTTCTAAAGTGAGTCAATGCAGTCTTGTGGACTGGAGTTCAATCCCCCAGCTAAACCAAACATGGGACTCTGAAATCAAAACCCCAAATATCAAAATGAAATGGTGGAGCCCCGGCATTGCATTGGCACATTGAAAATTCAGACAACTCTTACGTCGAGGAACTCACATAAAGCACAGTGAAACGTATTTTTTTAAAAAAAACACTGCTGGTCATATACAGCCCACTGGTCTACTTTTAGTCGTCTTGACTAAGTCTTTCCATTGGAAATAGGCAAGCAGTTGTGAGTCTGACGAATTCAGCAAACTCTCCCACAAGACTTTAAGCAGCATTTCAGCTCAGTCAAGGTCGTATGTTCATTAGACTTGTTTGCCGAGGAAGGCTTCTTAGCTGAAACTTTGACATCTTCTTGTCCTGTCTTTTGATTCAAGCTTCCACACACCCTTTTTTTTTCTACTATTTCATTCACACAGCTTGAACGCAGTCCTTCATTGTCATCGTTTTTTCGTGTGAGAGGGAAAGACTTCGATTACGCCCCATCAACCAGATAAACACAAGAGACAAGGAGTTATCGTCAGATGCATTAATTGCATATCGAAAGTCGATACTGGCATTTGCCACGTGACAATAGATTGAAAGTCTTGTCTTTAGAAATACACAGGACATTATCAGACGGGCAAAGAAAGGCGTGCCATTGTTTCACGGTTTGATGTGGGGGGAAACATTATGTAGACTTTCCATTAGGGCGTGGCCAACTTGTATTTCTGGTTGGAGAAGCTTGGAGCACGGACGCCCTATAACACTGGGTAATGCTCCTGAAGTTAAAACCTTAGCAACATTAAATGTTCCATTTCAGCCCCCCCCCCCCACATCAAATGTCTTATCATGGTGAGCGCTAATGCAAGGACGTGACTGGCGTGGTTTCGGGTGTAATGAGCCACGATGAAAACATGTCAAAACTTTTTAAAGAAACATGCTGTTGAGTACCTGAGTACCGTATTAATGCAGCTGCACATAATGTAATGAAACAAGTAAAAAGTATCTGATAACATGCTAGTGATTCTGATTGCTGATAAGACTTGTATGTCAGTGGTTCTCAACCGTACTAGTGCTGCGACCCTTTTATACAGTTCCTCATGTTGTGGTGACCCCCCAACAATAAAATGATTTTCGTTGCTACCTCATCAATACGTGTTTTCAGATGGTTTCTTAGGCGACCCTTGTGTAAGGATCGTTCGACCCCGTAAAAGAGTCGCGGTCCACATGTTGAGAACCGCTGATGCAAGAAGAGCGGAGATAGATTGGGGAGAAACATTTTATATCTGTATATTACACAAATATAGGCTTCAACTTTCTGGAAATAAGGCACGAAGAAAAATACATATAAATCTGATGACCTTATTGCTGTAGAAATTAAGCTGATTTTTTAAAGTTTCTAGCGCGCCTTTGTGAACTGGATTGTTGTGAATGTTTGGTAGGGGGAGTTTTTGATCGTGAGAGTGTTTTTGTGAGTTGTTGTAAGTCGTGAGGTCGGAGCGTGAAGTTGGTTCGTCGTTTTGGGTTTTACTGTATGCTGAGTGTTTCGTTGGGATATAAAAGTGCTGTTTGTTAGTTAGTCGGGCGAGTTGAGATGGGCCGAGAGTCGAGAGTTAGAGACGCGAGATTGTCGAGAATTGTGAGGGTCGAGAGTCCAGAGTAGGTCTTTAGAGTAGTCAGGAGTCGAGTAGAGAGAGTCCAGAGTAGGTAGTTAGAGTAGTCAGGAGTAGAGTAGAGAGAGAGTCCAGAGTAGGTCTTTAGAGTAGTCAGGAGTCGAGTAGAGAGAGTCCAGAGTAGGTAGAGTAGTCAGGAGTAGGTCTTTAGAGTAGTCAGGAGTCGAGTAGAGAGAGTCCAGAGTAGGTAGTTAGAGTAGTCAGGAGTAGAGTAGAGAGAGAGTCCAGAGTAGGTCTTTAGAGTAGTCAGGAGTCGAGTAGAGAGAGTCCAGAGTAGGTAGTTAGAGTAGTCAGGAGTAAAGTAGAGAGAGAGTCCAGAGTAGGTCTTTAGAGTAGTCAGGAGTCGAGTAGAGAGAGTCCAGAGTAGGTAGTTAGAGTAGTCAGGAGTAGAGTAGGGAGAGAGTCCAGAGTACATCACTAGAGCATAGTCAGGTGTCGAGTAGTGAGAGAGATAGGAGGTTTGTTAGATTCGCTGTAGGGCTTGTTGCCTGAGGGTACTGTATTCCCGTGAGATGTATTTGTATAACAAGTGGACGTGTTAGTACATAGAAATAAATACAGAATTTACAATGAACTATTCAGTGTTAGCGTTACCTGACCAAGAGAGAGAGAGAGAGACGAGAACTAATCAAACAGGTCTGACATAAGGTTAGACATCAAATCAGAGGTAGTAGACAAACGAAGAGAGACCGTAACACGCCCCCCCCCCTACCAATCCAGATGTGTATATCGTGTTGTAGTTCCCAGGGATTGTTAAATAAAAAAAAAATCTCTTTGAAACGCAATGACTGATTACATCCTGGCATATCTAACTTATGTCTAATGAGAATATACTGAGATGCCATCGGGCAGTCAGCAAGTCTTCATGGTCAATTTGCAGCTGTCAGATTCTGGCTATAGGACCTTATCACTAAACACGAAGCCACATACATTTTTGTTGGGTTTTTTTAAACACTGCCCCACTCTAATGGAATAATAAATTATAAGTGGGATTGGTCAGAGCTTAAAACATTTGAAACTCGAAGATTCCGAATGAGACTCCGAATACGACTCCACCGCTCGCGTTATCAAAAGACGTCGATGAATTTGACCCGTCGACATTGTGAGTCGCCGCTAAAGCAAATAACTTCTCCGGGCGTAATTTCCTCGCTGAAAGTACATACGCGCCGAGAGATGGATGGGTTATCTTAATGAAGAACACACGAGCGACCCTCGGTACGACCGCCTGGCTCTGCCATGCGTCTAATCTTACGATTAATGCAGTGTTAAATAATTAACCGGTATTTACACCCGGGAGTGCCATGCGGGTAAATAAGTAAAAAAAAAAAAAAGGCTGAGAAATGCGTCCGGGAACTATGGCCATTCTATAGTCTGGGTAGAAGATATGTGTCCGGGAACCATGGCCATTCTATAGTCTGGGTAGAAGATATGTGTCCGGGAACCATGGCCAATCTCTAGTCTGGAGAGAAAATATGTGTACGGGAACTATGGCCAATCTCTAGTCTGGGGAGAAGATATGTGAGATTTGAAAGTCTTATCGGCGTGTGTGTGTGTACATTTCAGATTTGAAAGTCTCATCGGTGTGTGTGTACATTTCAGATTTGAAAGTCTCATCGGCGTGTGTGTACATTTCAGATTTGAAAGTCTCATCGGCGTGTGTGTACATTTCAGATTAGAAAGTCTCATCGACGTGTGTGTACATTTCAGATTTTAAAGTCTCATCGGCGTGTGTGTACATTTCAGATTTGAAAGTCTCATCGGTGTGCGTGTGTGTGTACATTTCAGTGATCGCTCAGTGATAGAAGTTTCAAGGTCAGAAAAGCCTGGCTTTAGGCCCGGCTCGCGACCTGTTTGGCTTAAACGGTTTATAGATATAATTGTATTAGTTTGGATAACCGGTTATTGAAATTGATATTGTCAGATGTTTTACGTATTGCACAAATCGGCACATGCACCTGTCTGACGTCCTACGTAAGTGGTCAGCAGCCCCTGGCTCCGGAGTCGGATGCATCATTTTAAAGTAATAGATGCCGCTCTTTTCACTGTTGAACTTATTTATCATGCCAGCGACCCCCAAAATATTTTCTTAACACGTACAATTTATTTTAAAATAAAAAAAGAAATAGCTCCGCAATTTGATGACTTCTGTCCTATACTGAAGTATCCATAAAATATTTCAACTGGATCTAAAAAATATGAGGATCATCCACCTGAACATGTGTGTCGAAGTGGTGCGGGGGTGGGGGGGGGAAGGAGGTGAGGGTTGAAGTTCCGGTTAAACCACTTCAAAAAGTGGCGCTATCTGTTGGCAGACTTGTGGAGCAAACTTTACAAACAACAGACAGGCTGGCTATCTCACCACAGGCTATTCCACATTTCATGTTTTTCATTATATTTTTTTTAAAAAACATATTTTTTAAATTTTTATTTGACAGGATAAAGAGATTTCCCTGGGAATTTTTTTTCCTCACCTTTAATCTGATTTCTACCACGGGTAACGAAGACTTCCTACAGCTTATCAAAGGGAGACGACTAACGGTGGGGGGGGGGGGGGCATTCTTGCCCCTGCCCAGATCCTCCTCATTTTGTCTCATATTGCACGCAGCGGAGATTTCGGCATCTGTTTATAAACACGGGGATGCGTCTCGGACAGGTCCTTTTAAAATACACAGCTGACTTAATAAGGGAAGCTATGCTGTCTACTGTCTTCTGTCTACGGCCTTCTGTCTACGGCCTTCTCTCCACGCCCCACGGCCTCCTGTCTACGGCCTTCTGTCCACGCCCTACGGCCTCCTGTCTACGGCCTTCTGTCTACGGCCTCCTGTCTACGGCCTCCTGTCTACGACCTCCCGTCTACGGCCTTCCGTCTACGGTCTTCCGTCTACTGTCTTCCGTCTACGGCCTTCTGTCTACGGCCTTCTTTTAAAGCTTGCGATCTATTTACTTTGGTCTTTATCATCTGTCCCTGGCTCAAATTTAAGATTACTCAAGAACTTAACAGATGACGTCTTTCCATCTGATCCATTTTTCTCTTTGAAAAAATTAAAAATAACCTAGACAAAACAACATGGACAAAACAACATGGACAAAACAACATGGACAAAACAAAATAGACAACACAACATTGACAAAACAACATGGACAAAACATCATAGACATAACAGCATAGACACACCATATAAACAGAAACAAAAGAGCAACAACAATATGAAAACAAAGTCAGATGAGTCCACATCGATTCAAAACCATCGGCTTTTAGGTCTTGTTTTGGTGCAGCTGCTCAAATAAAAAAGACACGTGTTTTAATGGGAGATGCTATTTTTGAAGGCTCTAGCGATGTGCATTGCACAGTCAATCATGTCACGAGTCAATCGAAAACAACAACAACAGTCCACAGTTTTGGAAAAAATCCCAACAGCCAAATATGAAATGGTACCAGTCTCCTCAATAGTTATCAAAAACACTACTATAGACGATAATATATGTTGCTGAGATTCTTAAGTGATACTTTCGTTTGAGTTGAATCTGTAATGTTTTTGTTTTTAAACAATGCGCTATTACCATTTTTTTCAAAAGTAATTTAAGCTTTCTGAAGTCGAACCTAATCAGTTTAGACCACTCGGCCACCGATCACACACTCACGCTCACACTCACACTCACAAGTACACTCACACACACTCACGCGCACACTCACGCGCACACTCACACTCACGCGCACACGCACACACACACTCATGCGCACACACACACTCATGCGCACACTCACACTCATGCGCACACTCACACTCACGCGCACACTCACACTCACGCGCACACTCACGCGCACACTCACGCGCACACTCACGCGCACACTCACGCGCACACTCACACGCACACTCACACGCAAACTCACGCGTACACTCACGCGTACACTCACGCGTACACTCACACGCACACTCACGCGTACGCGTACACGCACACTCACACGCACACTCACACTCACACTCACACGCACTCACACGCACTCACACGCGTACACTCACGCGTACACTCATGCGTACACTCACGCGTACACTCACGCGTACACTCACGCGTACACGCACACTCACACGCACACTCACACGCACACTCACACGCACACTCACACGCACACTCACACGCACACTCACACGCACACTCACGCGTAAACTCACGCGTATCACACTCACGCTCACACGCACACTCACACGCACACTCACACGCACACTCACACTCACGCGTACACTCACACTCACGCTCACACGCACACTCACACGCACACTCACACGCACACTCACGCGTACACTCACACGCACACTCACACTCACGCTCACACTCACGCTCACGCTCACACTCACGCTCACACTCACACTCACAATCACGCTCGCACACACGCGCACGCGCACACTCACACGCACACAAGCGCACACACACACGGACACACACACACATATATATATATATGTTTATATTACTTATTTACAATTTGAATTGGCATATTTGCAGTTCCTCTCACAGCCCAAACGGGAAACGAGGCTAATTGAAATTGTTGTGATTCTCGTGACGTAGCGTTACATCTCTGAGTGTTAAAAACAGTACATCTGGTATACAACACAGAGCATCAAACGCCATCACTCGTACTACCTGCTGGTTTTTGTAATCAACCACGCACCACGGAAGTAATGCGCACCATCAAAATCAAGCGCACCATTTTACACCACTATGTCAAAGCGAAAATCCAATTGTTGCATTCTTTGCCGCACCCCCTCTCTCCCTCCTCCCATTTGTGTGTGTGTGTGTGTTGATAACTATCTCCCCCCTCCGATACCTTCCTGTCATCACCTTCCCAGGGAGCCCTCGTTGTCCTGAACGATCTCGACAAGGATCTAAATCACGGTAAGGGCTGGGATTAACCCAACAAGGGTTACATTTGTTCATGTTCTGTCTAACGTTTATAGAGTACGGTGAAAAGTGCGGGCATGGGAAGCTCTCGACGCTGGTATTGGACGAGAAGTTGATTAATTTTTTTACTATTACACACTCTTAAGGTCAGAATCCTGTAGGATTAGACGATCTCTGAATTGAGGAGTAGCTCTTCCGCCTTAGGATTTTTGTTTATAGTTTGTGCGCCGAATCTAAAAACAAAACTAAAATAAAAATATCACATTGTTATTTTTTTTAAAAGTACTATCAGCTGCTTTAAACTTAGTTGAAAATTATGATAAAATATGGATACCAGGATTCCCAAATATTAACTGCAATTTTTATTAACGAAATTTACGGCACTTTTTTCTTTGTTTAGCTTCCGATTTGGAATGTCGATGCACAAAAATGTATGCAATTGATAAAGCAATCGAAATCCGCATGACTTTTATATAGTTAAAGCACCTTTACACTATAAATTTACACATAATTTATCCCTATGGCATTCTGCGAACCGGATATTTAAGCTTTTCACTACAACTCCCATTGGGAATTTCCCAAACCAAACAAAAAGGTAGGTTAAAGCTGTATATATACACACATCGCCCAACAATTGAATCTAACAGGAAGTTGATTGAAAGTACAGGAAAAAAATAACGTTGACATATTTCAAATGAAATTTAGCAATCTAAGACTAAGACATGCTCATACAGTCGTTTTTGTGAGTCATTACGGTCACACGGTACGATACCAATTCCTCAGGTGACGAACAATAACATTTTTTTTCCGGACACCTTTGAATGTTGTAGTGCATGGCTAAATATGTCATGCTTCATTCACTGAAATGAGGTGTTTTTTGGTATAAATATTGTGTTACAACGTTCTAGACGTGATCAAAAGTTACAACGTTCCAGACGTGATCAAAAAAGTTACAACGTTCTAGACGTGATCAAAAAGTTACAACGTTCTAGACGTGATCAAAAAGTTACAACGTTCTGGACGTGATCAAAAAGTTACAACGTTCTAGACGTGATCAAAAGTTACAACGATCTACACATGATAAAAATTTACAACGTTCCAGACTTGATCATAAGTTATTCAACGCTCTAGGCGTGATCAAAACAGTGCATTTCGATATCAGCAGTTCAACCTGTACACTTCAAAAACAAACTATTTTAGCGCATGTAGGCGACAAGGAAACAGGAGCCACGAGGTCCTTGTTCAAAATGTCACTAAAATATTTTAGCGCATGTAGGCGACAAGTAAACAGGAGCCACGAGGTCCTTGTTCAAAATGTCACTTGTTCTAAATTTGTCTGATTATCATGATGATTTAATACCATGTATCAATATGCTTTCGTTACTCTTTTTGGATTTATTGTGCTTAAAAATTTACAACACATTTACAAATTAAGCCCAATACATCATAATGACTAACAAAAAAAATATAAAAAAAATAAATGGTTTCTAAATGTAAGCTAGTGAATGATTCCCCGCACATCACTCGAACAGAGCTTTAAAGGTGATAGAAATTGTATCTTTATTTTAAAAAAAAGTCTATACTTTTTAACTACCATCTAGTCTAGACGATACATTTTACTCATCTTTGAGTCTGTGGTCTTTTGAATAGGGACACCGCCATACTACAGTATTTGAGACGGTCCACATAAATATCCCAAGCCACAGTTAGCACAGCCAGTAGATTATACTGGCACATTTTTAGTATATTTAAACAAAAATTTTCGAAGACGACTTGAAAAAAACCCAACAAAACAACTGGCATTAAAACTGATACATTTATCTGGCAAGTACCTTTGTTAGTCACTCACGAGTGTGTTCATTTTCTGCGAAGGTTAAGAGATAACAAGCTGGAAGTCATACGCCAAAGTCGTTGTCGTAAAACTGTCTGCGACTAACAAAAAACCTTCGATGTGTGCGGCCTCCCCCCGCCCGCCCCCCGCTTGTCACGCACCTCAGCTACTCAACACCGTGCACATATCGCATGTCTATGTAACCATGTAATGACGATATTTTTGTGCAGTGATGTGTTGCAGTGATTACCGGCTTAAAGGATTCACAGTTTACCTCAGTGCTGACAGGCTTCAAGGCCGGGAATGCTGATGCTACGAGACGTCGGGAGTTATCTCTCCCTATAAATAGGACTCTCAGAACCAAAAGAAACAAAAAATAACTCTTTTTTTAAAACATGGGGTGGGGGATTAGAACAAATTGTGCAGGAGAGATTGACAGAACATTGAGCAAAACGCTTGTCTGAATGGTGAAGCAATCGTGTATTTTCTTCGAATCCGAAAAAAAAAATTCTTTGTCTACACAGCCAATACGGCAATTCATAGCAACCCTAGTCAAAGCGTACGAATCTCATGTTTCTGTGCAACA
Organism: Omphiscola glabra; assembly: GCA_964017045.1. Taxonomy (NCBI): domain Eukaryota; kingdom Metazoa; phylum Mollusca; class Gastropoda; family Lymnaeidae; genus Omphiscola; species Omphiscola glabra. Next base: position 47,273,807 of record OZ024794.1, on the reverse strand, counting down.
GAGACGAATAGACGCACGTGTCTACCCAACTTCTTCTATAGACTAACAGATAGTGTTATCAATCTTTGTGCTCCTTTACCAGCCTCACGGACACAGATAAGAACATTACGTTACAAAACTCCACTAGGCTCACGGGACAATGGATAATTCCATTGTTTAAAAAAAAAAAATTAATTAAAAATTCATGCTCCGGAGCAGCAATTTTCGGAAACGAACTTTCTGGAGGGAAAAACGAACAACAATTTTCTCTTCGGCAACATCCTAGCTAGACATTCCTAAAAATATAGCACACAACTGCCAAGTTTGCCGTCCTCATTTCCTATGGGATTTACTGCTCATTTGAACAAGGATAAGGGAAAAAAAAAGTGGAAGGGGAACCACTCTAAGCAAACTGTAAACTTTTCCCACAAAGCTGTTGGGTGTTGTCCTCCTTGTATCCTAGTTTTTTTTCTTTTTGTTTTGTTTTTGGTTTAATTTAAAATGTACTTTCGGTTTTAAGGCGTAAAACTGATGTCACTTTCAGTAAACTGGGATGCTGAGTGTAACCATTGTGACGTCCCAAGGGAACCGTTAATGGCAAAGGAAAAGGCAGGCTTCCAACTGTCTTAGAGCTTATAAGAAACCTTTAGACGTTGTTCAAGACAGACGCAATGGTGAGTTATCTTGTTTTCATAGAGCTATTGCTGTCCAAAAAGGAAATTGTCGTAAAGACCTGGGAGAGGTATGTGAGGGACGACACATGTCCATGAATATGTCACATGAAATTGGGGCAAATGTGAAGAAATCACCTGTCTCCATGAGTATGCCACATGAAGTGGGGCAAAGGTGAAGAAATGACCACTATCCATGAATCCATCATATGAAGTGGAGGCAAAGGGGAAGGAATGACTAGTATCCATGAATGCACCACATGAACTAGAGGCAAATGATAAGAATGTGCTACCCATTAATCCATCATATGACTTAGGTTAGGGTCAAGAAATGAATGAATCCAGCAACATCTGTTGGACAAAATCGTCGATCGTATTTCTTTGAGTTGGTTTAAGTCTAGAAAACTTATGTGAATGCATCTGTTACGTGAGTTTGGCCCTTTACGTTTCAACAACTCCTTAAACAATTTTCGGTTACCTGGTGGTAGCTGTAGGTCTACTGACTGGTTGTAGCCGTAGGCCTACTGACTGGTGGTAGCTGTAGGTCTACGGACAGGTCATAGCTGTAGGTCTACTGACTGGTAGTAGCTGTAGGTCTACTGCCTGGTTGTAGCCGTAGGTCTACTGACTGGTGGTAGCCGTAGGTCTACTGACTGGTGGTAGGTTGAGAACCACTGTTTTAGACAGTTACATAAATAAAAGAGGGGGAAAATTCTACCGTCCCACTGTCAGTCTGGGCGGTGAAACAAAATTGGGTCAACAAAATATATATATATATATATATATATAGGGATACAACACCGGACTTACTGACCACAGACCTGTAAGTCTATTACCATGATGGCATCACCAGTAACTTAGCGACACACATCTCGGGAACCATCAAAACTAAAAATGACGGGTGCCCTTGGGGAATTAGAGGTTAATTATTTTAGAGCTACCGCGGGACAAAACCTGACGTCATAACATTGCACTATTTTAGACTCCTCGTGATCTCTTCATTACACTTTGGCGTTCTTTTGCGGGAAGCGCCTGCCTTGCGCATCCAGAGCAATTCTAACTCATTCCTTTTTAAAAATTCTCTCCAATAGTGTAATACAATGGATGTCAATCAATAAAACTCTGGAGAAAACCTTTTACAATTAGAGGAAGACAAAATTGAGATTGACGGTTAAGACAAAAATTATAACTAAGAAATAGGGGTATTTAAAAAAAAAATTATAATTTAAACTTGACACATTTGTATTACTTTATCTTTATACACCGAGAATGGATCATTGGAAAAAATGAGCTTATGGATCATTCGAAGAAATGAATTTGATGGATTTGATGAAGAAATGAGTTTTAGAGCCGCAGCGATAGCCAAGTCCGTTTCATAGACCCTTGTTTTGTCTATTGAAAAACATAATAAGGTAAAGTATACAGTAGACAGTATTGCTATCATTAGTATATACCTTACTTATATTACCGTAAAGGACGTATAGCATAAAAAGAATGACAGTCCCAGCCAAAATGGTTTATCATGTGTATATAATCATGTAAGCTAGAGACATGCTCTTGTCAATTCCCTCGTGTATTGGTGTCATGCGTGGCGAGAGAAAAAGTCATAGATCTCTCCGAATGGACGGATGGGTTGGAACAGGCCAAAAGCCCTACCATAATTTGTGGAACAATCGAAGAGATTATGAATCATATTAAAATGTCACACTATTTTATCTTTGCTTCGGGTTGAACCAAAGACGTACATTACGATAATATAAGAATTTTCCACTGAATAACAAAAATCGCACAATTCTACTGCCTCATAAAAAACCTGTGAAAATATACAATGAAAAGTTAAGTCATGTTGGTCGAGAGTATCAATCGGATATTTCCGTTTCATGTCTTTGGGTGAGTAAACATATCAATGTTAAGAGTGGACAAGGAAATATCCACACCCCCCCTTTTTTTTTTCCCCCCAAAATGACAAGAACAGTTAAGGCGTCAGACGTGACTGCTGGAGCGATAAAGCACTCTAGGGCTACTGGTAGGAAATCAATAAGTCCGAGCCATACAGCAAACGTCTCCAATGTGAACTACCCGAATGTCATAAAACTGTGGCAGAAACTGTCAGATTAACTCCTACCATTCAGCGCGGGGAAATATATATATTTTTATTATTTTTTTTTTATTCTTGCTTGGTCAGGAATCAAATTAATTGAACAAAATTAAGTTTTTATAATAATGAGACAAAATAATGCCGCGTGAAAGTGAATATGGTGACATATGAAAGTTAATATAGTGAAATGTGAAAGTTAATATAGTGAAATGTGAACGTTAATATAGTGAAATGTGAAAGTGAATATGGTGACATGTGAAAGTTAATATAGTGTAATGGGAAAGTTAAAATAGTGAAATGTGAAAGTTAACATATTGAAATGTGAACGTTAATATAGTGAAATGTGAAAGTTAATATAGTGAAATGTGAACGTTAATATAGTGAAATGTGAAAGTGAATATAGTGAAATGTGAACGTTAATATAGTGAAAGTTGAAATAGTGAAATGTAAAAGGGAATGGGTTGGAAACAATAAGCATTACTGCAGGGCCGGCTCAAGGCGGGTACAATGCGTGATCATCACACGGGCGCCAAAAAAAAAATTTCTGAACTCTTCCCATAATTTTCCAGAGGGCGACAATTGACCTATTTTCACCCAACCTAAAACTTTATAGCGCCGGCACTGCATTACTGCAGAAAATGGCTAGGAAGAAATTGATATAAATTAGGAGGCACTGCTAGTTTCTAACACTGTAATAATTAATTAAGAATGTCGTAAAAAGTGCATGGTCTTTTGGGGTATTAACATGAAATTTCAAGATAGATTAGGAAATGCCCAGATAAGTTTTTCTTCTTTATACCCCTATAAAAATAACATGTTTTTAAAACTACTGAACACCTTCACTAGAAAACAACGCAGAACACTCTGTATAGAAAACAAACAAAACAAAAACCTAAATTTTAATGGTTAGATATTTTTCATTAAAAAAGTGTAACTTACTTGCCTATTAATTTCTTGCCGACATTATATTTTCCTACTGTAGATATAACTTGACAAAGACAACTTCATCGCACTCATCATTTTATGATTATATATATATATATATTTTTAAATTAAAAAATTAAATTATTTTCATCAATGTGTCAAAAAGTTACAAGCACTCTTAGTTTCACTGATAATTTTCACGTGACTCATTATCCCGCTTTAATTCGAGAAGTGTTTTAGGAAAAAAAATTAATAGGGCACACCTGTCACGTCGCAATCCAGGGCCGTGCCAGCATTGAGTCTTGTTGGTACTTTACAACCGAGAACCACTGCGAATCTCTATCAAGACAGCAAATTTGAGGCAGTTGCATAAAATGAAGCAAAGTCGACTCAGAAGAAACGCCACGGCCGTCGGCCACCATCTCCTGAGTTTTGTTGAAATGTCCATTGGAATCATATACCCAAGGTCTGGCCCAGTAGCCGCATCAACAGATTTGGCCCCCCCCCACCCCAGTTCTACAACCTCTCCCCCCCCCCACCCAACCCAAACTCTTTTAACGCAGCGATACTCCGCCGGTGTGAACTGTGTCACTTGATCTAGGTTTTCTCAGCCTTAAAGGCAACCGGCTGTCTAAAAATAGCAATGGAAAATATTGTATCCTCAAATTAATACGTTTTCGAGGGAAAAGAAACAATTGCACATCTATTTCAAATGAATGTTATCTTCATGGAGGTTTGATCACATTTCTTTACATGATAAAGTCAGGTCACTGATACAAGGTAAAGAACAGTGAATGATTTATTCCCCCCCCCCCCCCCCCCCAAACAAGGAGCGAAGACATGGCTGGGTTCAAAGGTTACATAACACAGAATAAAATATACTTCGTTTAGAATTTGTTTGAACATTTTGGTTCTTCAAAATTTAAAATGTCAGCAAAGAAATATTTTAATAAAAATCTCACAAAGCAGTAGTCGCACTTACATTGACTATTTCGACAAGTTTATGGCAGTGATGTTGACCCGGAGGAATCTCGCTTTTAGATGAAGTGATACTCGTTTAACAAAAACAAACGATAATGTTTAGTCTCAACATTATAAAAAAAAATGTGGTACTTTTTTTTAATTTTTATTTCGCAGGTTGCAATTGATTTACAACTGAAAGGTGCATACGTGCAGGGCCACGTGAAAAGGTCTGGTGGTGTGAGCGAAGGGAGCAACCCACACCCCCTCCCCTGGGGTGATAGCTGTTAAAAGGCGCGAAAACCGCCATGTTTTCATGAAAAATATGAGTATTTGTATATAATTTTGGGGGAAGAGGGCGCTGAAATTCAGGGTTTTATCCCTGGCGCAGCTTTTACTTGCCACAACCGGCATACAAAATCTGTACATCGGCAAAGGTTTGTGATCTTACAAGGATTGATGGGCTGCTTTAAAAGACCCGTCGACTTACATGATATTGTCAATCACGATAATACTATATGTAATATTAGATTAACTCAACATAACTAACCAAAAGTTTAGAGAGCGTAGTTGGAAGAGCCGGGAGAGCGTAGTTGGAAGAGCCGGGCTGAATGCGTAGTGAGGAGATAAAAGCATGACGTGTGGTCAAGGAAAGTCTGAGATAATTACATTACGATCTTTGACCACGTCCACTCTGTCAACCCACCCCCCTTTCCTTTTTTTTTTTTGCTGAGACGAAATGGCCTATAAGATCTTGTCATGCGATCCATGGGATATGTAGGCCGGGAACTGGTTTACCAAGGACCGGTCCATGAACCCACCCTTCACCCAAACCGCCCCCCCCCAAACACACACCCCTACCACCCCAAACCTTCTATTTATGTCTGATCTCATTTATTGATTCCGTACCATCTGTTCATATTTCCGAGTGTTCCTATCTCCTGCCGATGTCTTTTTCAACTGCTAGCCGTAATCTCCCTATATCCACGTCTGCTAACCCACCTCCACCCCCTCTCTCGCTGTCTCTCTATCAGCTTCATAATCACCGTCTCTGGTGACCAGTTGGGAATGGTGTAGTAGCGTCACCAACTGTTCATCAAATATTGGAGGCAGTTGTTGGCCATGGCCATATCAGTTGATCTGTAATCGACATATTTAGTCAGTGGTGAACAAACTGTTATTAAAAGTAGCGACATCTTTGGGAATTATCAGTTACATTTACCTTAGTATTTACAAAATAGAAAAAGAAAATATTGAACAGATGAACATTTAATGAATGAAATACACAAAAACATCACATCTCAAACAAAATGTAATAAAGAAAATTAAATACAACAAAGTACTACGCTACATCAACAAACATCAAATCCGAAATTTAGCAAGACACCAGATCTATCTTAATGATTTCAACTACGTTTTGTTTGGTGAACTTTGCCATTGAGTACTCATCACATCACATGCCATCACATCTCATCACATCTCATCTCATCACATCTCATCACATCTCTATATCCACATTTATCGGACATTCGCGTTCAATAAAGTTTTACTTAATAAACCCCAGTGTATGAAAAAAATAAGTTTTCATTGTTCGGTTGATCAAGCATCAGACATAATTTAGACCAAAAACATCCTGATTTCAATGTTTTGATGTATCCCTCTCAACCAGAATTGTACTTGTAATTCAGTAACCCATTGTTTGAATACACACGTGGGCGCTATACAGGCACTTTTTACTAGTTATAATCAATGTAAGCCCCCCCCCCCTTTTTTCCCCTTTTTCGCCTAATAAAAATTCCTTTAAATATTTAGTTTTTAGTTTTGCAATATTGAAGCTTAATTCTGTAAAGGTTTTGTTTGCGCTGAGAGGTGGGATTCAGAATCACATCTTCAATGTCCGAGTGGCATTCTCTTCAATGTCCGAGTGGCATTCTCTTCAATGTCCGAGTGACACTCTCTTCAATGTCCGAGTGGCATTCTCTTCAATCTCCGAGTGGCATTCTCTTCGGCCCTGGTATCTTCAATGTCCGAATGACATTCTCTTCGGCCCTGGTATCTTCAATGTCCGAGTGACATTCTCTTCGGACCCGGTGTCGCTAAGAGGAAAAACACTGACCTTTCCATACTTTTAAAACTCGAGCCTTAATGCATTGTTAAAAATGACTTGAAGGGGTGGAAGGGGTGGAAGGGAGAACGACCGACGCCCGAAGCCTGCATGACGTTTTTTATCGTGTCTAGACTGGCCTTCTTTTAAATGCCAATAAGCGCAACGATATGATTATTTGGCGCGGTTTCAAGGGAGAACCCAGGAGGGACCTGACGAAACTGTATGCGTATGATATAACACGTTTGTGATCATAGCTGACCCACAATGATATAACACATTTGTGATCATAGCTGACCCCAGATGATGTTAATTCTTATCGAGGTAAATTTGACCTAATACCGAAATAGGCAATTCATAAGTGGGGGTTACTCTTCAAGATGACCTGGTTTAAAACGAGTAAAGTTTCTGGGTCAACTAGCTTCCATTACGCTATCAGGATCAATCGATTCGGCTCGTGCTGTTCCTTGTTACGAGTTCATCTTATGTCATAACATCATAAGTATTAATGTGAGTTTTTTTTGGCAGAGATGAAACACTTGTTAAATTGAAACCATACCCCTTTCTTTTTATCTTTTCACTTAATTCGATTCACTTCCTCTGGTCAGAGGCTTGAGATGTATTTGATGCCCCAAACACAATTTTCTGAGCCTTTAATTTATTACGTCAAACCTTAAAGTCAGCCATCTTGGCACAATCTTCAATAGTTTTTCACAAGGTCTCAGGGACGCCAAAAGGTAAAAGGTCAAGGAATAATTTTTCAACAAGGAATACCAAAACTAAATTTTATGGATGCTATAGACAAACGATCAGGGTATTCATTTAGACCAATGCATGACAAAGGTCATTGGTCACGGTATACACTTAGACCAGGGGATGACAAAGGTCATTGGTCACGGTATACACTTAGACCAGGGGATGACAAAGGTCATTGGTCACGGTATACACTTAGACCAGGGGATGACAAGGGTCATTGGCCATTGTATACACTTTGACCAAGGGTTGACAGAGGTCACTGGTCATAGTATACACTTAGACCAAAGGATGACAAAGGTCTATGGTCATGGTATACACTTAGACCAATATTGCGGAGAATCACCCGCAGTCATATTGTTAAGACTTTAAGAAAAAAAAAGAATATTGTAAAAAAAATAAAACAATCATTTGTACACCTTTTTTGTTTGGTAATTGTGCAAAATATTCATCCATATTGTTTTAATAATATTATATTTGCTCATATTTGGAACGTGATAGCCACTCCTATTTGGAACAGGATAGCCACTCCTATTTGGAACGGGATGGCCACTCCTATTTGGAACAGGATGGCCACTCCTATTTGGAACGGGATGGCCACTCCTATTTGGAACAGGATGGCCACTCCTATTTGGAACGGGATAGGCACTCCTATTAGGAACGGGATAGCCACTCCTATTTGGAACGGGATAGGCACTCCTATTAGGAACGGGATAGCCACTCCTATTTGGAACGGGATAGCCACTCCCATTTGGAACGGGATAGCCACTCCTATTTGAAACGGGATAGCCACTCCTATTTGGAACGGGATAGCCACTGATATTTGGAACTGGATAGCCACTCATAGTAAGATTTCCATTACACGGCTTAATCAGAGTCTTTTTTTGTGTGTTTTTGTAATCTTCTTGCCAGAAGGAATATTAATATACAGGTCCCCGAGGAACGTAACGATGTAGATAAATAGGGAATTGCCACGTCCTGTTAGAATTTGGTACGTTGACCTGCCGGAAAATGAAGAGACCAAAAAAAAAACCACACACACACAAAACCACCACCACATTTTCTGGACAACACTCGGTACACGGAGACTTTTGTCCACGCTTAAACACATTTTTTTTTAGAATCAATTCGATGGAGAGTAAGAATGGTGAATTCACACACTTGTCATTGCATAATTCACATATATATATATATATATATATTGTTTAAACGTTACCGTTTTCATGTCGTTACTAGTTAAGTAGTGATTTCAGTTTTAAGAAGGAGAATTTTATTAAATTTCATGTAAGTTTCTAAGAGTATGAACATTTCCTATTCTTTTTTTCGGAAAGGGGTGGGGGGATTTTTAATAATGTGTTGTTTCTCAGTTCATTTTCAACAGCAAAAGTTGAAAGTTTTTCATTTTGTACACATCACAACCAATGTTCCCTCTAAGGTTTGCTGGTTCGTGTGCAAAATCATAAAGAGTGCAGCGTATCTGTTCGAATTTATTTTAAAAAATTTGCTGCGCGGATGCTCAAAACTGCTGCGCGGAATCTGTGAGGTAGCTGCGCGGCCGCGCAGCTTAAAGGGAACATTGATCACAACTTTGGACCCGTTAAATTTCACAGGACCGCTACAACTGCCTTGGGGGGTCAGGGCCAACACGACCTCTGCACAGTATACTGGATTACGTTTAGAATATGTCCAAATAAAGGATCTCCAGCGCATGGCCTCTGTCAAAAGCGACGCGTTCCTCCTCAACCTTTGTCCAAACCACAACACACAAAGTAAGATAAAGAATAAAATAAAACTACACAAACGTTTTTAGTATAAATCATTTATGTGCATTTTCTATTATTTTACTTTATTTTAATTATTCTAATAATGTTACTTTGCAGATTTATTTCACCAACTATTTCAGAAAAACAAAGGAAGATATTACGTACCAAACGCACTTGGGGAATAGTAACAAAAAAAAAATATTTTAATGCAGTTATCGAGAACTTTTAATTCGTGAAATCAGTGTCATCGTATTTCCTTCATCGCCCGCTTGAAAAATAAGGCAAACTGATTTTGGGCGTTGAGGCTGAAAATACGATAAAATGTATTGTCATCAGCAACGAGTCTATGTGCCAGGTTATGCCAAGTTTCAACTGGAGAGGTTTGCGGGAAATGGGTCAAATAGCCGTCCCCGAAATTTTGCCAGCCACGAAAAAAGTGAAGTTAATATAAAGGATTTTTTTTAAAGACACACACACACACACAAAATAACGAACCTTCGTGTGTCAGTCACATATACAAACTAAAAGATTCGGAAGTTATTGACAGGTCTCACGGGAAGAAAATAAAAAATGTTAAAGATTTTTGGTTGCGAACACGAAACTTAAAACATTAGACATCACGCAATGAGAAAATAAAATATGAATAGAGACTAGGCTCAGAAGAGAGGATTTTAGTAGGATACCCACGAAATGTGAAATATCCATGTCCAAGCGTTTCGACGTACGGACAGTATCCATATCCATGTCGATACACCTTCTATGTACATCCACATTCCTACCTCCAATATATATCCAGCTCCCATTTAAGTCCAACTCCCATGAAAGTCAACATTCCATTAAGTCAACCGCCCATGAACACCCGCCTCCCATGTACATCCACCTCCCATGTACACCCGCCTCCCATGTTCACCTACCTCCCATGTTAACGCACCTTCCGTGCACAATCCATCTCCCATGTACATCCAACTCCCATGTACATTTAACTCCCATGTACATACAACTCCCATGTACACCCACTTCAATTGTCAACCACTCACCCGACCCGATTCTTGTAGCGTGTGTTCCCACAATAGGAGCAGTACTTTACAACCAATTCTTACGAGACAATCTCAAATCAGGCAAGTATAAAAGAAGGAACACAATTGTTGCGTTGCGCGCGTGAGATTTAGAGAAATTTCCGGACGGCTTTTAATCAGTGTCATAACCGGATGCTGACGGTCAGCTTTCTCACTCGTGACACGGTGTACGTCTGATTAGTTTAGATCAAAATGAAGCGTCTAGACAGACAAGTGTCTGACTACCTCGCCCCGTTTTTCATTATTCACTATGTTAACGTGCTTCTCCTTTTGCCTTGTGACTGATTTGTTGTCATAGAATGAGCAAGGTGGAATGTCTCTGTTACATAAGTTACAAACTTTTCAACGAGAGGGATTTTCTTAAGGAGGGGATAAGAAAACATGCATAATGGGGAAACTCTCTTTTGTTTAAATTAGTTTCAATAAATTTAGTTTAAAGAATTTGTGTTTATCATTGTAACGGAAATTTGTCAAAATCACAAAAATATTAAGCAAAACTATAGAATATAATAATTTTCTGTTGGTTTCAATACAATAACCAGCCCTAGTAATAACAAGTATTGATATTTGACTTCCTTTGTGGAGCTTTAAACCTTCCGAGTTCGACCGTATCCGGAAATTTGATCGAAAGAAATTTCGTCGACGGAAAATTGATCGACGGAAATTTGGTCGAATATTTTTTTTAAAGTTTTCACGTTAACATTTTGCGTCAAATTTCTTTTTGAACGCATTATTTTGTTTTACTATATAGCATAATGCGTTCAAAAAGAAATTTGACGAAAATTTTAACGTGTGAACTGAAAAAAAAGATTCGACCAAATTTCCGTTCGATCAACTTTCTGTCGACGAGATTTCTTTCGATCAGATTTCCGGTAACCGAGTTCGACAGCGGCACACGAATTCTTTGAGAAAAAAGAGAAACGTAAAGCAAAATGTGCCGCGGACGCTATCAAAAGCTTGACATTAATATCCTGGCCCCGAGTGTATCTGTTCAGCATGACCCAAAACGCATCCCCATCACTTTGGACATTTGTTGTGCCCCAAGGGGTTTTACAAGAATGTTATTTAACGGGAATGTCACTGATGGATGTGTTTGGATTAATATTTCAGAATAACAAGAGGCCATCATGGCATGAATTTTATTTCTTTGGGGGGTGTTAGTTGTTACTCAATGAAACCGAAAGAAAATTATGATTTTTTTTTTTTTTTTTTTTTAAATGCTTAGTTTTTAACAAGGAGCTTTTCCAAAAAATGTACTCAAATTATTCTAAAAAAAAGTCCTCCCAAATCTTCAGAGTTGCTCAGTTATATGACTAAAAATGTCCTCCCAAATCTTCAGAGTTGTTACAGTTATATGACTAAAAATGTCCTCCCAAATCTTCAGAGTTGTTACAGTTATATGACTAAAAAAAAGTCCTCCCAAATCTTCAGAGTTGTTACAGTTATATGACTAAAAAAGTCCTCCCAAATCTTCAGAGTTGTTACAGTTATATGACTAAAAATGTCCTCCCAAATCTTCAGAGTTGTTACAATTATATGACTAAAAAAGTCCTCCCAAATCTTCAGAGTTGTTACAGTTATGTGACTAAAAAAGGCGCGGAGCGAACACGAACTCGATGTTCTTCGCTAATCGCAAAGACATGCCCGCAATGGTATCGCTAATTTCATTCCACTTGTCAAGATCCCGACATATGGAAGCCTACAATGCTGCCGTATAATTATGTAAACATTGTATCTTTAAAAGTCATACCACGTCACCCACGTCAATATGTAGTCAAATTACTGTAACTACTTTGAAGTTTTGGGGCCATTAATTTTTCAACCCAAAAAAAAGTGAATTTTTGGACATAAAAAATTAAATATTTTGGGTACTTTTTAGTCTTTGACGATGCCATAGGGGTTCGGTAAGTGGGATAAGACACGACTAAAGCAGCGTGGCGTGCCCATGAGATACGAATGCGTGAAAGGTCAGAGGTAACAGCGCTGTGGTCTAATGTTTGTTGTCATTGTTGATTATTATTGGGATCGAGTAGCCATGGATAAAGAAACGATGTAGTGAAAACCCAGTGTCGCTATCCCTTTCCGTTCGTGAGATATCAGCAGAGGTCACTAAAATTTCAGTAGAGGTCACTGGTGACCTACTGATCATGAAGTGTTGTATTGCCATCGGCGCGGGTAAGTGTACATAGTTTCAGCTCAAATGGAGATCAGGCATTGGATCAAACTAGGTAAGCAAGATTTGACCCGAAGAGGTCACTCACGGATAAATGGAGGTCACCGGTGACCTACTGATCAAGAAGGGTTGTATGATCAACGGGGGTGGGTAGGTGTAAAATTTCCAGCTCAGTTGCACGCCAGGAAGTGGGTCAAAATTGAGATGCAACAGGATTCACCCACATGCTCATATAATGTCCCGGTCCAGTAGAAAATGACCTTATGCTCATGCTATGTCCCGGTCCAGCAGAAAATGTCCGTATGCTCCTACAATGTCCCGGTCCAGCAGAAAATGTGCATATGCTCATACTATGTTCCGGTCCAGCAGAAAATGTCGTTATGCTCATATCCTGTCATGCTTCAGTACAAATATAAATCTACAACTTCGTCATTGGTCGAATTTAAAAAAGTCTTTGGGCCGAGGGCACAAGTCATGATACAAATTCGCAAAGCCAAGTTGCCCTGCACCTGAAGCCCAGTGCCCCGACCTTGCACACCGTTATTCCTATAAGTTGATATACTCCGCAATGATACAACACGCCACTGATCTATGGCATAACGATTGAATAGTAGCTCACAGCGCATGCGCTAAAGCGTGTGCGCCACGTCCTCATTTGATAGAAGGAAATGGAGCAGATTCATTTATTAATGAAAAAAATGTATTTAAGAAAGCATGCTGGGACATTATAATAATGAGTTTTCTTGCAGGCTTCCCGTGTGTGTGTGTGTGTGTGTTTACATCTGATGACCCCACATTGACCCGAAAGTATAACACGGCAACTTCTTTTTTAATCAACGTACCAACATTTGAGCAAAATATTCATTTCTTTAAAGTTGGACGCATTGACCAAAACTCGTTGGCTGTAAATCTCGTTAACATCGAAACATCAATTTTGAGTTTATCACACACTACAGCCTACCTGCTAGGTCATTTTTGTTTTGTTAAAACGATCTCATAAAATCAAGTGGAGACTAACAATTATATTATTTTTTATTATTATATTTAGGACATGAAAAAATCAATAAGACGATGATAATGCCGATGAGCCGGCGTGCTTCCGTGCATGTTACCGAAGTAAACCGTAGAACAAGTTACGTGGAAGATTGAATCGAAAGACACGGGGTGGTGAGATAAGAACGTTACGTAATAAGCCTTACTCAGCAGACGTGAATTGAAACGTGTCAATGTGACGCATTAAGATATGTATTTTATTGATTTCAACAACTACCTATTATTAATTGTTATGTTGCAGTGACATTGTTATGGGACAATGGTCTTATTATGGGACAAAGGTTTTATTATGGGACAATGGTATTGTTATCGGACAATGGTATTGTTATGGGACAATGGTATTGATATATGATAGTGGTATTGATATCTTCAACCGAAATCGTGCCAAAAATTATTTTTTTAAAGAAAAAAATTCAAAATTTTGGACCAATGTGACTCCTTGCGCCACGAATGCCCGCTCCGCGCACCCCCCCCCCCCCGCCCCCGCCCATACCCCCGACGGTTTCATGGACGCTTCCGGTGACTCTCTTGTGGGCATCCCCACAAACAAATGACGCCTCTGAATATCCCGGGTAACAAACAGTACAGCGTCAGGCTCGGCCACGCCCATGTGACACTCTCAATATTAGCCTGATGCTAATGAGCCCATAACTCAATACGCACGCGCTAATAGGATTGTAATTCTACCCTCCTCCCCCTCCACCCCCCAATCCCCACTATTCACGTCCTTTGTAGAGAGGTGGAAATTCGTTAACTTCGGTTTGTCGTTTTTTTTCTCTCTTTGATGCCAGTTATTAAACAGTTGGTGATGGCGCTTCTGTAGATTTACATGAAGGTGAAAAGAAACTACAGACAAAAGGAGCCTCTCGATATAGGAGAAAACTTGTTGGTGCATTAATTTGTGCTGTATGTATTTAACACACTAATTTTAACACACTAATTTTAACACACTAATTTTAACACACTAATTTTAACACACAAATTTTAACACACTGATTTTAGCACATACGTCCCATCCCCCGCGAATTATTGAAACATTTCTATTGTGCTAAAAGGGACTTAGCAGTAATGTAGTTCAGTGAAGACAGCTGAAGACAGCTGAAGGACAGCTGAAGGACAGCTGAAGGATAGCTGAAGGACAGCTGAAGGACAGCTGAATGACAGCTGCACTACCATGCAAACAATGAGGCATACATATTTTTAAAAAAAATAGTTATTACGTCTCTTTTATTGTTTGCCTAATGGGGACGGCTTATCTGGGGGTCTACTTCAGAACTTTTCGTTTAATTCATCACAAATATTTTAGAACTTAAAGGGTGCTAAAGTAGGGTAAGTGGAATTCAGTCTCAATTAATCCATATCCTGAGAAATAATAATGAATTATATTAAATGGGAAAAAAACTGTTCACAATTTGTAAATAAGATAGCGTGCCCGCTCAACAGCACCAAGATTTCGGTGTGACGTGAGAAAAATCATCATTGCGACGTGTGCAAAATACATAAAACTGACTTTTAATCTAACATCTGGCCTCGACAAAAGAAAGAAATGAAACATTCTCTGCTTGTTTTGTTTAGCTAGACAAAAAAAAATAAAGCTCTTATTAAACTACCCATAAAAAAAGTTTTTCTTATAAATCCTTTGTAAAATATAATACCGAGCAATGGGGGAGGGGGTGCGGCAGGGAAAGGGTGGCGCTGAAAATTTCACAAAACATGCCTACAAGTAACGTACTTTATGATAATCGCAACCGCACATATTTTTCTCGCCCCTGAACTGTATTAATATTGCAATGATCCACCCGCTTTTATACCACAGATTTATTTCACGACTATTTCAAAAAAAAAAAAAAAGGTTACACACTAAACTCACTTGAGAAAATGTTTGGAAAAAAAAGAATCTTGTTAGCTTATTTATCGGGAGTTTTAATCAGTGTCATCCTATTGCCTTGATCTTCCCCTTGAAAAACTTGAAAACTGATTTTAAGTGGTTGGGGGTGGGGCTGGAGAGTTAATGGAATGTGTTGTCATCGGCAAAGAGTCTATGTGCCGACTTTCAGCTCAACAGTTTGACGGGAAGTGGATCAGTTAGCTGTCCGAAGATTTTGCCAGCCACGAACGAAAGTGAGTAAATAATAGTGTTGGCAGCCCGTGAGTGAACAGGTAGTTAAGATAGTTAAACATGTGCTAATTGCTGGTACTGGAATAGTTGAGATTTAGCAAAACAAATGGAATTTCAGTGGTCTTCAGCCTTTGCACCGTTCAGAATTCCTGTTTTGCAGTAGTGAGTACATTTTCCCCACACCTTGTAATGTATAGAGCAGGCCTGCACAGCTAAAATGTAAGGCGGGCTGTAATACTTTATGGAAAACTTGTGCGGGGTAAAAAGAAAATAGGACAGGAGGGAAGGCTATTAAGAAAATAATCAAAATAAAGATTATTTATTCGTTACATCGCGGGCCGCAAAGTGGGTGCTGGAGGGCCGAATGTGACCCGCGGGCCGTATGTTGTATAGAATTAGCTATATAGCTACATCATGTATAACTTTTAAGTATAGTTTTTTCCAGCTATCGCTAAAACACTCACAAAAACTGCTTAACAGTAAAACAACATTCTGTATTTCACTGGGAAAATAACGCTTTCAGGTTTAAAAAATTAGTCAAACACAAATAATAGGAGCCAGAATGATCAATACATCGATCGTGGGTCCTCAAAATATTGAAGTAGAAGAAAGCGAAGTCACTCTAAAGGATTTATAACAGGTCTCAATTTTGACATTTAAAAGAAAAAAAAACCCTGGCTGCTCCTGTTGCTTTGACTGATAGTTATCTTTCCCTTAACTCCACGCGCGTAAATGCTTCATGAGTTTATCGTGCGCATTGGTTAGTGCTTATCACAATTAACGCACCGACGTCGGACTGATGCGTGAACAAGTTTTTGATGAAACAAACTCCCTCGTACATTACAAGTAATGACAGCTGATTGGCAGTCAAAGCAATAAAAACAACATGTCATTAGTGACTGGAGCTCGCGTCCCCCCCCCCCCCAGAGCGCAGTTAAGGCTTATGGCTGACGGTCTGCGAACCCTGTTACTTATAATACGGTTATGCGCCTGCGCTATCTGTAGTTGATTTAATTAGCGGTGCAAAAAAGGGAATCTGCTAATGACGTATTGGCAGAAGTGGATCCACATCAAACTTAAAAAAAAAAAGACAACGTGTCAGTGAAGGGAAACATTCTTTTGGGTAGTGAACATTAGTAACCAAAACTGTTTCCTTTTAACACCTCTGTGTATTCATATAAGGTGTATTTATGTAAGGGGCTTGTATTGAGTCTTTTCGAGGGGTGGGGCGGGGGGGGGGGGGCTTTTACTGATACAATAGTGATTTAGGTGCTTTTATTGTGATAAGTGAATTAAATTGAGCTACGGGCTCTTGCTGATGCCTGTTGGAAACAACAAAAAATTTTTTTTATTGAAATTTAATTGTTTCATTGTATCTACGATTTTGTCGCGTCGTGTTTTTGAATGTTCCGACTTTCCATTTTTTTTTAAATGGTGCCGCAACGGATTTAACTTTTTATGAAACACCAACACGCCGAATTCGTTCAGATGTCTCGCCTCGTTCCATTCCCTTTAGAATGATTCAACCATTGCATAATGGTGGTGAAAGTTGAACCAAATATATGTTCTTAACAAATTATGTAAAATATGATAAAATATGTAGATTTTTTTTAGGGTCGACGAGGACGCGGTGGATGTCGGGGAGGGGGGCTTGGGGAGTGGGCTAGGGTGGGGTGCAGAACTTTATCGGAAACATTCCATTCTGTAATTTACCGCTTTGTTAATGACACCAACGGGGGGGGGGGGGGGGGGGGGGGTAATGGATCTCTCTAGACGCGTGCACAACATCACATACAGACATCAGAACACCACCACCAGCGTGGACACACGCAGAGGCACACGCATAGACACACGTAAGGACACAAGAGACACACATACGCAGACACACAAGGCTCGTGGGTGACGCATTCATGACCCCTTGGCCCTTACTCGTGTCGGGATGTGGAGCAACTCACAGACACACACACACGAGCGTGCCCACAAAAAATGGCGACAACATTCAGTTAATGCCGGCTATAATTCTATAACATTTTCTGATGTCCTTTATCTTTCTATTTCTACCTCGCCAACCCTCTATAATGGAGGTAATGTTAGAATTCTTATAGTGCAACCCCTACATAATGGAGGTAATGTTAGAATTCTTGTAGTGCCACCCCTGTATTATGGAGGTAATGTTAGAATTCTTGTAGTGCCACCCCTCTATTATGGAGGTAATGTTAGAATTCTTGTAGTGCCACCCCTCTATTATGGAGGTAATGTTAGAATTCTTGTCGTGCCACCCCTCTATAATGGAGGTAATGTTATAATTCTTGTAGTGCCACCCCTCTATTATGGAGGTAATGTTAGAATTCTTGTAGTGCCACCCCTCTATTATGGAGGTAATGTTAGAATTCTTTTAGTGCCACCCCTCTATTATGGAGGTAATGTTAGAATTCTTGTAGTGCCAGCCCTCCATAATGGATGTAATGTTAGAATTCTTGTAGTTTAACTTTTACAAAACAAGGATGGTACCTGTTTAAAAAAAAAATAATGTTAACGTATTAGCTGAACTGTGCAAAGGTCACTAAAAGACCACTGGTCACGTGATCATTTGTATCACGGCTGGTAGTGTAACCACGGGCAGTGGCCATCGGTATCAAGACGCAACTTACCGTGATCAATCATATCAGTCAGATCGGTCATATCAGTCAGATCAGTCATATCAGTCAGATCAGTCATATATATTTAGTTTTAAGGTTTCTGCCAATGATTTACGGTGTCGTAATTCATTTTTTTTAAAAATCGAATATCAGCTCGATGGGTTGTCGGGAAGTGGGTCAATTAGCCCTCTGAATATTTTGCCAGATAGCCACGAACAAAAGCGGAGTTAATATAAATGATTTAAAAAGATGAATCACGATTAATTCGGCCGTATCCATTTCAGCCGGCGTTTAACATCCACCTGTAAAAAATTCAAACTTCCGTAACCTTATCATGCACGTGTTTCTTTTTTTTTTCACGATAACAATAATAAGTTCATTTAAGTTCGACATTTATGTCAACAACAACTGAATATACTTTCTATTGAGATTCCTCCCCACCCCCACAAAAAAACAACAACAAACAACAACAACAACAACCCAAGTTGTCTCCAGTCGGCCACAGGTGTTGTTGGATAGGAGGGTTCGGGCACATAACAAAACTATTTTAACATTTTTGAAAACATATGATGATGTAAAGATAAAATATTTAATAAGTCATTTTATATTTTAGACAGGAACTTTTTTTCCCGTCACGTTGATGCGAACTTTATCATTTTGACTTTAAGAGTTCGCCCCTGAAAGCTTTACAATTATGACTTCCTGACAGGTTAAGATAATTACATTTAGAAAGCCAACATCGGCGGTAGTCCTTCAACGTCACACAACGGGCCCGTCATGCACGTATCTTTAAAGTAAAATAAAAATAAAATTTCCTGAATAAAAAACGTTTCTCAAACTCAATTTTGGGAAAGACCTGGAAGAGTCCACTTGTCCAAATGTGAACATTTGTCTGAATTTGGAGTTGGGGTTATTCTCAAAGCTTAGGGTTCAGTATCATAATTTGGTCCTCTATAATGGAACTAATCAAATGAATCAAGCATTTTTTAACAAATAAATAAATTTTAAAAAAGTGAGAGAGTCATATGAAACAGGTAATGCCAATTTTAATTTATGTTCACTTTCAACGGTTATATTTAAATTTAGAGTTATATCAGATGTTATGATGAAGTGTCCATAGCTAATTCGTCTCAATAAGAAGGAAGGGTGACATATACATCCAACTGTTATGATGAAGTGTCCATAGCTAATTCGTCTCAATAGGAAGGAAGGGTGCCATATACATCAGCTGTTATATCCCCAAAAAACCAACCTAAATCCCGATCGGATCACTTCTGACAAAGCAAATAAAGTGTAAACATAACACATTTGTCTGTTCTGACCACTTCTGTACCACTAGCTTCTTGTTGCCTTACTTTTCAAACACGGCGAGAACGTTTTTTTGAGACTCCCTAATCACCTCGAGCTAAGGATTGATCGATCTCACATCCCAATACAATGTGATTACGTTAGGTCAACGATTCCTGGTGCTTAGCAAGAAAAACTCATGTTTGGTTGTACCAAAAGTAGGCGAAAGAGAGAGAGAGAGAGAGAGAGAGATAGAGAGAGAGAGGGAAGATTCCGAATACTGGACACAAACGTGTGTCTAAAGGTGTTTGGTGGAAATAAAGACATGTCTAAAGTTGTTTGGTGGAAATAAAGAGATCTCTAAAGGTGTTTGGAGGAAATAAAGACATGTCTAAAGGTGTTTGGTGGAAATAAAGACATGTCTAAACTTGTTTTGTGGAAATAGAAGACATGTATTAAGGTTTTTTATTGTGAAAATGAAGACATGCCTGATGACTTTACCCCCCCCCCCCCCCAACCAAAGTACACATCCAACTTCAAGCATACCGTAAGTCATTCTTAATAACAATCTCATCATACATTATTTCAACGCTGCTCTCTCTCTCTCTCTCTCTCTTCACCAAAAAGGAACACAAACGCGACCTCTCGCCATCAAACTCTCTTCATTTCAGAGCTTATAACAAACAGCAATGTGTTTTAGTACACCGGAGCCCGGTCTGGATTGACGTTGTTTTAGGTTTTCTCTTCTCAGAAAAGCCTTTCTCACCGTCTCCATTTCCAGTGGTCAAAGGCTAGAGTCCGGATCACTACTTTGAAGTCTTTGTGCTCACGTATCGCTCAAAGGCGTATCGACAGCCACCTCCCTGAAACACAAAGGGGGTGACGACGTCATATATTTGCTTGCACAAGAACTTAGCCAGTGGCTCTAAAATGAATAACCGATGCACCCCTTGTGACTAACAAAAGCGGATATGACTTCGCCATAGTTATTTATCGTAACGCAGGGTTCACACATGGAGCTGTGGAATCATGGCGGTGATGCTCCACCATAAAGCTGCCAGTAAATAAAAGCCCTGCGTGACGTCATAAAATGCTCTTCTGCAGTGGTCGGCAAACTCATTAGTTAAAAGAGCCCAAAAACCAGCAGCAGGACGATTACAACATTTTTGAGAGCCACATTTTCTTTCAAGAACCTGTCATGAACTATATTTTTCGTTGTCAAACCCGATTTGTGGCGGACTGGCCGAGCCGCACTCAGGTCGTTAAAGAGCCGCATACGGCTTGCGAGCCGCGATTAGCCGATCACTGCTGTACTGGAATCTGGTTTTAGAATAATTATTTTTAAAATTTTAAATTTAAAAAATACAAAACCACAGATTGCAGCTTTGGTTACGAAAACTGGTTTAAAGTAGTGGAATTTTTATTTTTCATATAAAAAAAAACCAAACGAATCATATGTGGGGACATGTGTTCTTAAATTTTACAGTTAAAACTTTTTAAAATGTTGATCGTAAAAAGACTTTGTCTTGGAGGCTAGGCCGAGATTGACGCTATTTGGCAGATTTTAATGAAACTTTGAGTCAAACTTGTCTTGAGGTACAGAAAAAAAGATATTTAAATAGAATATAATAGAGGAATACAAGAAATTGAAGCAGAGAAATGAGATAAGAAAGGGGATAATAAGTTACTATTCTAAAATAACTAGCGGAAACCATTGGATTATGGACTTTGAATTATTTTGTTAAAAAAATAATATAATCCCTTCAGGCCATCCCTTGTCTGGTTTAGTTAGTGTCATTTGAGAATATTTTATTGCCTCGGGGATATTACCATCGATGAACAGAACGGATATGTCCGTGCTGAGAATCCACTCTAGGGCTACGTTTCCAAAAATTTAATGATCTTAAACGCGATAGCTGCGTTGTTAGTCAAATCAATAATCCAAAAACGAACAAACAAAAAAATGAATGCAGATGAATTTATTTAAGGACACGGGTCCCCCTCCCCTCTCCACAAAAACCACCCACATAAGTCTGGGTGCACATAAAAATGTTCCAACTTTCTGAAAACAACATGATAAGCAACCAAAATGTCACATATCTACGCCTTTGATTTGACGCATTCACGGATGGCATACACTCTTAGGGTGAGGGCCAACTGGCATACACTATGAGGGTGAGGGCTAACTGGCATACACTATGAGGGTGAGGGCCAACTGGCATACACTCTAAGGGTGAGGGCCAACTGGCATACACTCTAAGGGTGAGGGCCAACTGGCATACACTGCCAGGGTGAGGGCCAACTGGCATACACTCTAGGGATGTGTTCGAACTAACATAAACTCTTGTTATGTGTTTGAACTAACATAAACTCTTGTGATGTGTTCAAACAAACATAAATTCTTGTGATGTGTTCAAACAAACACAAACTTTTGTGAACTGTTATAAATAACATAAACTCCAGGGATGTGTTCAAAATTACATACACTCTAGGGATATGTGCAAAGTGAACAAGCGTACGAAGCACATTTTATATATAGTGCAATAAGAAATTGTGAAGGAAGCAATATCTAATAATATTGTCTGTCAAACAGATTTCAACGGGGGACTCGATTGCAGTGATGGGCAATATGGCGGCCGCCGGTGTAGATGAATATGTCTCTTCTTGACACTTATTTTTTTGTTAACAGGGAACGTGGTGGTTGGTGGGGGGGGGAGGATGCTATATTCAACGTAGCACAACACTGTGCTTTATATTAAGTACACATTATGCAATGAAATGTCTGGTAATGAAATCCAGCTTGCGATGCGTTCTCTTAACGCAGTGGCTCTCAACCTTCCTAATGCCGCGACCCTTTAATAGAGTTCCTCGTGTTGTGACGACCCCCAACCACAAAATTATTTTCATTGCTACTTCATAACTGTAGAGTATATTTGTTTTCAGATGGTCTTAGGCGACACCTAGAAAAGGGTCATTCGACCCCCAATAGGCGTCGCGACCCGCCGGTTGAGAACCGCAGTCTTAACGAAACAGTTAAAACCACCTCCATTTCCAATGAGTGTCTTTTTATAATTTTTAAAAATCTATTATCGTGTCATCAATACTTTGATGCTTTAATGCATCACCTTTCATTAAAAGCAAAAAAAAACGAAACAAAAAAATAATTAAATTGTAATTAAGGCAATCGAGTTTGAAAGAACAATATATAAAGCAAACTTTTTGTTGCAATAGCAAGAGAGAGAGAGAGAGAGAGAGAGAGAGAGGCACATAACATTGGGCAATAAAATGTCATTGGACTCTGCAGTTCAAGCATAACGCAAGTACGTAGTGAACGTACGAATGTTAGGGATTATATCAGTTTGACATATATTATATATGAATATATACATATTGATAGCTGCTCTGCAAAGCTGTTCTATTATATCAGAGGGGAAGCTTATGGAGCGAATTATTTTTTTAACAGACAGCCGACAAACGTTAGAATCTACAACAGACAGCCGACAAACGTTAGAATCTACAACAGACAGCCGACAAACGTTAGAATCTACAACAGACAGCCGACAAACGTTAGAATCTACAACAGACAGCCGACAAACGTTAGAATATACAACAGACAGCCGACAAACGTTAGAATCTACAACAGACAGCCGAAAAACGTTAGAATCTACAACAGACAGCCGACAAACTTTAGAATCTGCAACAGGCGGCGGACAAACGTTAGAATCTACAACAGGCGGCGGACAAACATTAGAATCTACAACAGACAGCCGACAAACGTTAGAATCTACAACAGACAGCCGACAAACGTTAGAATCTACAACAGACAGCCGACAAACGTTAGAATATACAACAGACAGCCGACAAACGTTAGAATCTACAACAGACAGCCGAAAAACGTTAGAATCTACAACAGACAGCCGACAAACTTTAGAATCTGCAACAGGCGGCGGACAAACGTTAGAATCTACAACAGGCGGCGGACAAACATTAGAATCTACAACAGACAGCCGACAAACGTTAGAATCTACAACAGACAGCCGAAAAACGTTAGAATCTACAACAGGCGGCGGACAGGCATCATGCTTTTGTGAGAAGGCAAGACTGACTCATCAAAAACTGATGTCCAACACCAAGTCTACCATCACCAGTAACATGCAACCTTGCGCCATCCACCGAAATATACTCTCCCCAGCTCTCATGTCACGGGGAGCATGACTCCCCATCCCAACAGCAGCAATTACTCATGGAAAATCTGTTTTTTACCCCCCCCCCAAACCTTCTTATTTTTTTTCCCATCCTCAACAGTAAAATGAGATCCAATATGTCTACTGTAAAATTAATTCCGATGAGATGTGAAGCGCATGAATGATACAAGGTGTGGAGGGCATGAATGATACAAGGTGCGGAGCGCATGATTGATTCAAGGTGTGGAGCGCATGAATGATGCAAGTTGTGGAGCGCATGTATGATACAAGATGCTGAGTGCATGAATGATACAAGGTGTGGAGGGCACGAATGATCCAAGGTGCAGAGCGCATGAATGATACAAGGTGCAGAGCGCATGTATGATACAAGGTGTGGAGCGCATGAATGATACAAGACAGAAAGTTGGCCCATGCCAACCCATTGCATTTTAAGATTGATCTAACCTTTAAAACGCATCGCTGACACGAGTTGTGACCCAAGTGCACCAAATGGAGGACGAGGATGTGGGTGAGGGGGCCGGTAAAAAGTTGCAGTGGGTAAACAATTAAGACACCTAAATGATGTCGAAACCTGGGGGGTCGACTAGTGCGAGATAATAATTAACATCCCCAATAAATGTTTATACTGTGAGTGATTACTGAACAAACAACACTTGAAAATAATTAGATGGGAGCACAGAACCAAGTACAAGAAATGTGGACACTGCGATAGACCAGAATTCTTTTTAAATAATGTTTTCTTTTATTTTTAAAAAGGCAATTTTTTTCGTTCATACTCCGAATATCAATAACTTTTCATCTATAGATAAAATCATCATCATCATGTCCCTTAGTCCTTGGACCGTTGGGGCGCCACAGATGACATGACAACTATCCTCCTCCATTCCTCTCGGTCTTCTGCACGCATATAAACACCAGCACCAAAAGCAGGCTGATGCGCTCATTAATCCTCTCCATTTTCTTATATGCCTGTGAGTCTTGTACATTAACAGCAGAATTTGAAAGGAAAAATATAGGCGATGGAGATGAGATGTTAAAGAGGCATTCTTGGCATCTGCTATAGAGAACATATCACCAATGAACAAGTGAAAGAAACTATTCATCAAGCAATTGGGCAGTACGATGACCTCTTGGTGTCTGTAAAAAAAAGCGCAAACTTGAGTGGTATGGCCACGTGACCAGAAAACAAGGGCTCGCCAAAGAAATCCTGCAGGGCACAACTAGAGGAGGGAGAAGAAGAGGAAGACAGAGAAAGTGATGGGAAGATAACATCAAAGAGTGGACGGGATTAGAACTAGGCGACAGATAAAATAGACCTAAGAAAAAAAGAAGAGGACACTAGAGTAGCATTAAAGCTTAAATTTTTGCATCAACCTGTGAACGTTTCACGCCAATGTAAATAAGTAGAAGTAATTTTAACACACCACTCTCTCATTAATAACTAAACATAAAAAAATTAAACAGACAAGGAAAAGTTAGATATCCTTTTATCACCATCTAATTCGGGTAGCATTAAATTTGTTATGTTTGTTGGTGCGATGAAGCTTTTCTTCAGTTGAATGTCTCAAAAAACCCTAATAAAATGCATTCGCTTTTCGGAGGGGAGAAATCCCCCAGATGCAAATCTCACAATAAAAAAATCATAGTGCAGGGCAAGTACAGACATATAAGTATGGAGTGAACATGGCTTAATTCTGTATAAAAAAGTCAATCAAAGACTTTTCTATCTTAAAAAAACTGTGTACAATTTCGGAGTAAACAAAAACGTTATTACGTAGTCACTATGTCGTAGTGCAACAATTGGAAGCCTACTGCACTACTGTATTACCTGCTAATGTAGGAATTCATCGTCTGACAAACACCGATCAAATAGACTAATCAAGAAAGCTATCCATAATGTCCCACAAACTATAAACATCCTGCACTTAAGGAACTATTCAAAGAAAAATAATTTTGTAAAACTAAAAAAAAAATTATTAAAAAATTTGGATGATACATCCCACCCTCTTCATCGCAGATACCTAAGATCAGCTCGGTCAGGGCGATTTCTTTTTTTTTTTAATTTAAGATCGAAAGATACATTAGTTTGTTCCCCAACCTGTACGAATTTGCCAGCGTGCTCCCCCCCCCCCCAAACCCACAGCTGTTACCAAATCTAAATCATCACTCATTAATTCATCATTGTTACTACAGGAGTTCATTTAGATGTCTTGCGTTTAAATTTGTTTTAATTGTTAAATGTTCTCTTGGTCAATATGTATGCATTTATGTGCTGACAATTAAAACGTGCAATGTAATTAAAACCAAAACATTTCCATTTATTTGGATCAATAAAGAATCTGATCATATCTTATTTTATTATAATTACCATATGCCGTCCGTCCGCACAAAGAAAATAATTGCTGTGAAACGTTTAGGTCAATAAATATATTGTAACGATCCTCCTAGCCCCTCCATTACAAAAAAATAATAATTTTATTACATTGATTCATAAGATATGACTTTATTAATATCCATTGAAATGTTTATTGAACAAAAAATATATATAAGGGAGACAAAAATATAAACATACAGTCCCGCATCAGCCATTCTAGACGGATTGCTTCCAGTCTCTTATAAACTATAAAAAAAATATATATATATTATATGTGTATTCCTTTATAAAGTTGAAGAAAATTCTCTTTGGGGTAAGGGAAGAAGAGTGCAAGTCAGAGGCATAATTTTATATTAAGTGACGCACATATAGATATTAAAAAGTGGTGCACATGTAGATATAAAAAAGAGATGCACATACAGATATAAAAAGTGAAGCACATAGAGATATAAACATTGGTGCACATGTAGATATAAAAAAGTGGTCCACGTAGAGATATAAAATATGGTGCACAGAGATATAAAAAGTCGTTCACATAGAGATATAAAAAGTCGTTCACATAGAGATATAAAAAGTGATACACATGTGGATATAAAAAAGTGTTGCACATAGAGATATTAAAAAGTGGTGCACGTGTAGATATAAAAAAGTGGTGCATATTGAGATATAAAAAGTAGTGCACAAAGAGATATAAAAAAATTGTACATTATTATTATTATATAGCGCGGTACCCCAGCCTAGGGCTAGGCTCACCGCGCTGTACATAAAAATATTTTAAAAGAGACATAATCGTGACAATAACATAAAATACATATATGTAATAAAGAACAGATGTATAGAGACAAAACAAAATCTAATGCATATTCACCTCATCCACACCAGAACTTTTACATGACAAGCCATGGACGACGACCAGCAGCAGCGTTTATCGGTCAGATGTGAGGAATCAGTCGGGGTAGTAGAGTTTAAAGAGATGTATTTTGAGTGCAGTTTTGAAGGCTGTGATAGTTGATATATTGCGGATGTGTAGTGGAAGAGAATTCCATTGTTTGGGGGCACATTAAGAGAAAGATCTTTCACCGTATGTTTTTGTGTGAGTCTTGGGGACAGAAAGAATACGCTCGTCTGCGGAGGAGCGAACCTGTCGAAGGGGTGAATAGACAGAGAGAAGTTCGGTTAGATAGGAATGGCAGGAATTCGAGAAAAAGTTGTGGCAGAGAACAGAGAGTTTATAGTCAATCCGTGCTTGTGCAGGTAGCCAATGAAGTGAATGAAGTAGTGGTGTGACGTGATCACGTTTTTTTGCCGTTAAAACTAGCCTAGCAGAGTTTTGAACCTTTTGTAGTTTTTCTAAGAAGTGTTTTGGTGAACCTGACAGAAGAGAGTTGCAATAGTCAAGACGAGAGAGAACAAGAGCATGGACTAGGGTTTTTGTTGCACTAGTTGTGAGGTAGTGGCGGGTGGAGCTGATCTGACGGATGGCCGTGTATGCAGAGCGACAAATGTGGGATATATGATTATCAAGAGACAAGTTGTGAGATAGAAAATAACCAAGATTCCTAGTGGAGGATGTAAACTGTATGTCTGAGTTACCTACTTGAAATGAGTTAAGTTTCAACTTGCTGAGTGTCATCCATGACTTGACACTCCTGCAAAGTCCGGACAGCTGAATCGACAAGAGAGGGGATGGGTATGAATGTATAGCTGCGTGTCATCCGCGAATGACGGGCTCTCCAAAGCTGTTGTGGTGAATGAGTAGAAGCATGCACGGTTAGTCAAGGGATCAAAATCAGTTTGTGTCCAATGAAGATGAGGGCAATGCGATGATGTAATGAGGGTTATAGACCCTGCTTTTATCACGGGACATTAGTGCGTCTGTTTCTATTTTAACGCGTATAAAACAAATGTCACCCTCGTCAACTCTGGCATTTGTTTATGCTTCAGCGTCCAAGCGCGAAAAAAGAGGTTGACATTTACAGGCCGGAGTAAGATGTCATCAAGTGAGATTTACAGGCCAGAGTTAGATGTCATCAAGTAAGATATACAGGCCGGGCATGATATCATCATGTGAGTGTTATATTTCAGAGTTACATGTCATTAAGTGAAATTTACAGACCAGAAATATATGTCATTAAGTGACATTGCAGACCAGATGTTGATGTCATTTAACTGCAGTCATTGATAAAACACTCTGTGGCAAGCTTAGGTCTAAACTCTGAGCTATTTATAGACACAAACGTGTAACATGCGTGATCAAACAAGCCAAAGATAAATATATTTTTGTATCCACAAAACAAAATGTAAGCATGAAACCAGACACAGACTCGCCAACAGACACAGACTCGCCAACAGACACAGACTCGCCAACAGACACAGACTCGCCAAGAGACACAGACTCGCCAAGAGACACAGACTCGCCAACAGACACAGACTCGCCAACAGACACAAACTTACCAACAGACACCGACACTGCATTTTTTTTTTGGTTTCCGCTTTTTATAAACAATGGCGTTCTGTTACAACAGGAGTCCAAAAAAGTTAGAGTCGTCTGCTCATCTGTTGTTAAGACTCAGATCGGGTCTTTCGGGAAGACACGTTTAATTATTTCAAATGTAAATGTTCAAATATAGTTTTGTTAAAGATATTCAATTTATGATACAAAACATAGCGGTTTTGCATGTAGTCCAAGGGCAATGACCTTCATCCAATGGAATACCTCTAACCTCTAGTCCACCGACCAATGAACTTCATGGTATTTTATAGACCTAAACCTTTAGACCACTGGCCAATGACCGTATCCCACTGCAAATCTTAAACCTCTAGTCGTCTAGTCCACTGGCAAATAACCTTCATCCCACTGTATAGACGTATCCTCTAGTCCACCAGCCAGTGACCTTCATCCGATTGTAAAGACTTAATTAACCTCTAGTTCACTGACCAATGACCTTCATCGAATTGTAATGATTAAACCTCTATGACCATGACTCTTCATTCCATGGTGTAGACTTAACCTCTAGTCCTTTCGGTGATGAACACCATCCCATGGTGTAGACTTAACCTCTAGTCCTTTCGGTGATGAACACCATCCCAGTTTATTCTAAGATTCGCTCCCTTAAATATTGACCATTGACTGGCTCGCGATATGAACTGTTGACACTATCCACATTTGATACATTTAACACAGTACTATTCGATACATTTAGCACAGTACTATTCCATACATTTAGCACAGTGCTATTTATACATTTTATTCGATACATTTAGCACAGTACTATTCGATACATTTAGCACAGTACTATTCGATACATTTAGCACAGTACTATTTAATAAATTTAACACAGTACTATTCGATACATTTTATTCGATACATTTAGCATAGTACTATTTGATACATTTTATTCGATACATCTAGCACAGTACTATTCAATAAATTTAGCACAGTACTATTCGATACATTTAGCACAGTACTATTCGAAACATTTTATTCGATACATCTAGCACAGTACTATTCAATAAATTTATCACAGTACTATTCGATACATTAAGCACAGTACTATTTCATCTTTTTTTTCCACCATCCTTAACTTCCGTTCCACCACTCGCCACCAACATCCTCTTTTATATGCCATCTTGGCAGACCGCAGCTGCTCAATACGTTCTTCAATAATTGGGAGAGATAAAATATATAATATAATATTTAAAAGAATAATAATTTCAGGATTAAAAATGTATCAAATTAATGCCAACATCCCTTTTAATAGTTCATTACTAATGTACTCTTATTCTCAACATTGCCTCAGCAACGCCTAAATGGATGTCATTTCATAGGTAGCTGCGCGTCATTTCATAGGTAGCTGCGAGTTATTACCACAACAAATGGAAGTGGAGACAACAAAAGTAAAAAATGTTTTAGCGCACTTTGCTAACGCACACCTGTTAATTGCGAGTTCAATGAATAGTGAACTTGTTGATTTTAAATAGCATTACTTAACGATCTTGTGCTATAGTTTACATTTGAACCTTAGACCATAATCAACCCCCCCCCCCCCACCATACCACATCCAAGGCCGTCACGTGCGGCCTGAATAAAATTGCGGAAATTTAAGTGGCCCAACATTGTGATGTGGGGGAATTTTGCCAGAAGGACTGCAAAAGCCAGCCGACGGCTCTACCTCTATCCCTTTCCAAACCCTACCCTCACATAAAATAAAATAATTGAAACAAAATATGTGCTCCCAATAACTCATTTTGTTACGATATTACCAAAGACACAACGGAGTTTCTTTTACAACAAATGTTATCATGAACATTAAAATGAATCAACATTATGGTTACTGAAGATCACGTGCTAACCGGGTTTGGTCGCCATTGTTCACAACAGTACTGGTTCGGCGACCCTTCGTACAATTGTTCACAACAGTACTGGTTCGGCGACCATTCATGCAGATGTTCACAACAGTACTGGTTCGGAGACCCCTCATGCAGATGATTTGAATTTTTGTTGACGTGACCCCAAGTGAGGATGACTCTCTATTGGTAATCTACACAAACATCGCACTTCATCAGGGCCGAAACTAGCGCTAATCCCCCCTTCCCTTTTTTTTCTCCACCATCTACAAACGCTGTCCGCAATGTATGAAATGGAATAAAGAGACCGGCGCAGTTCTTCGAACCAACTCAAAATGCAACATCATCCGCAACCAAGAGTTGAAATTTTACACAAGTTATAGATTTTGGACGTAAAATTCATGGATAGATTTGAGGACAACGACCCCAAGCGTTTTGTGCTAGATTTTTAGAAAATGTATATATATATATATATATATATATATATATAACCAGAGACTTACGATTTTTTTTTACGAGAACAGCTATTAAAATGAGACGGCGGCTGACCATTGCTTTTCACACAGACTTCCACACGCACCGAAGTAAATGTAAAAAAGACCACTTACCTTGATGCTCCTGTTTGGCCCCGAGGGTCAGGTGGAAGAGGGTCGCGACATAGAAGAAGACGGGCCGGAGGCTTGTCATCGTGCAGGCTACATCAAGTTTACCGCCAGGAGGAGTCGCAATCCCAGAAACACAATACTCCCAATGCATTGAACATACTCCTCGTTACAGAATTTATCCACGGTTTCACGCCGATAGACTCAGAATGCGTGTACGGTGCGAGAAGCCTGTACCCAACACCAAGAAACTCGACCACCGAGACAAGCGCTTTCCCAGGGCCGTCTATTTTCAGTTACAGTTTCGAATCAAATCTCAAACGGATCAGCAAAAAAAAAAAAAAAAAAAAACTGGTTATTTTCAAGTTGTATTATTTAGATTTCATTAAATGTTGAAAAGGGAAAGAAAGAAATAAGTGAACGAATTTAAATAAAACGCATATTTTTAGGCTTAAAAAAAAAAAAGATTATTCATGTGTGTGAAATCGCCTCAGTAAATATTGAAAGAAATATCGTTAAAACATCACACACATAGATCTAACTCAAGCGTTGATTTTTATTGAGACGGCGTTATGGGCAGTGCCGGATTTACCTATAAGGCTCAATAGGCAAAAAGTTCAGGGCCGCAGAATCTACCGGCTATAGATTTTAAATGTATCTTTTTCCCAGCTGATATAATTTAAAACTGTAGGTGGCCGCAGGACTCTGTATACCTTAGGCCCCCAAAAAGTCTAAGTTCGACACCGGTTATGGGTTCCACAGGAGACCTAGTTTAAGTCTTAGGAAAGTCAATCAATTATTCGCCGGGTTTTTTTTTTTTTAATGGACTACGATTAGTCGATTGTTTTGTCACGTGATACGTGTAAAAACAAGTAAGACTTCCGGTAGGCTGTCTGCAACACACTAGTCGCTCACAAATTTTTCTTCAAACAACTTTCTTCCTTTAATCATAACTGAATTATAATTATTGTCACATTTAATGAATGTCATTTTTAAAAAAACGCGTGTATTCAAGAATATTTTGAAAAGTAAAATTTTAATTAACACTGGGGGAAGCGCTGATGGAGACAAACATTTTGCTTTAGAATTAATGATAATGGCAATGGCTGATCAGCTGTTTATCTGTTGTTATGTGTTGTTATGTGTAGCAGAAAGCCTACTAATGGCTGGTACGTATCACGTGACAAAACAAGGAAGTGACTAATCGTAGTCCATTAGCGGCAGGAGTGAGCTCGATAAACGAAGTTTAGATGGACTATCAACTCGACGTAAAGAGAACAGAAAATTCTAACAATAGTTGGAGTGTTGGACAAGTCATCGTTCCTATTCACAGTTGAGCTTTCAAATATTGGCAACTTATTCGTTTCAATGGAACTAAACATTTTTTCAAAGTCTGAAAATCTACTCTACAAATCCTTTTAGAAGAGCAAAGGAGAAAAACAAAACAACATGGCACACTTCCGTTTTAACAACTCCAAGTAGCGAAGATGATTTATGGACTAAAAAATAAAATTTTAAAAAATAACCACACAAACAATCGAAAATTTGGGTGAATTGTTTGAGCTTTGAAATTGAAATACTCCATAATCACAGAATTCTTACATTTCATGTAGGCAAACTGTATTTCTAGGAACACGTTTAATTAGAAGACACACGGGCGTTGACTATCCGAATGGAGGTATCCTTTTGTTATTGCCTGTTTCAACCGCGTGGTTTGATCTGTAGAGCAGGACCCGGAGACGCGAGGGGGTTATTTAACTTTCGATGCTCGCTGCACATTTCCCTCCCCCTCCTCCTCTGCCGATACCGCAATGGGACGGGTGGCGCTCACACTCTCGCTGGGTAAAAGATTTCGCGTGTGTTTGGGGGGGCTCGGCTCGTGGCGGCCGCGGTGCTGTTATCGGGTTATTGAAAAAAAAAAGAAAAAACGAAAAAGAGGATAGTCCTCGCGCTATCGCCTCATGACATCACCGCCACCGAGGAGTCGTCGACGGTGAGAGGCGGCGCGTGGCTGTTTGTTTGTTTGTTTGTATTTTATCACTCCCTTTGTTGGACTGGGATTTTTAATACAAAAAATAAAATTGCAGTGGACAATCATTTCTCACCGCCAAGAAACTCGAGGTTTATTATTGGTGTTACAGATAACAAGCCGGAGGAGTGAGATCTCCTCAGTACAACAATAGACTTGAGGATCTGTCATCTCCACGGCCTGCGTCTCATCAGATCAGATGTGACGTTGAGTGATTTGAAGGATTACAAAAAAATGAAATGAAATATTTCGGGGATTTCCCAAAATTAGGCCCGCGAATCAGCAACAGCCCGCCAAACGATGGCGGCCGCACCGGGTGAACCTCCCATCTACTGAAACTACTTGACAGAAAATGAATTCAAAAGAGAATTTGCATAGATAATTATATATATTGATTACTTGAAAAAAAGGAAAGAGTCCCCCTCCTCACCCCCCCCCCAAATTCACCCCCCCACACACACACACACAAAGAAGAAATTAGTAAATATTTGTTCTGTTATTAAAATAACAAATTAAGGGCTAATGACTAAAAAAAAAGAAAAGAAATGCAGCTTATGGTAAATTCCAATTAGTTTCGCGATGTCTCACACGGCCGCCATCTTGGTTGCCGCGATCCGTAAAATTAAGAATAAAACGTTAAATAATAATTTAAAAATATCCTAAATGTATCCCCTAAACCTAACCTGAAATCTAAATGTATCCCCTAAACCTAACCTAAACCCTAAATATATCCCTAAACCTAACCTGAACCCTAAATATATCCCTAAACCTAACCTGAACACTAAATATATCCCTAAACCTAACCTAAACCCTAAATATATCCCTAAACCTAACCTAAACCCTAAATATATCCCTAAACCTAACCTGAACCCTAAATATATCCCTAAACCTAACCTAAACACTAAATATATCCCTAAACCTAACCTAAACCCTAAATATATCCCTAAACCTAACCTGAACCCTAAATGTATCCCCTAAACCTAACCTGAACCCTAAACAATCACGCTGGGCACTAATAGTGTGAAATAGCCCAGCTTTTCAACTCACTTTAAAATTTGACATAATACAGGTTCTGAAAGCTCCTATATTGCAGTAGCTACATAAGATGTGGCTCTCTGCCTTATGGAGTTCACTTCACTAACACACACATTAGCACCACTTCCATATGAATATTCAATCACTATATTTCTGTTTCAGGGTTGCTTGAAAAACCGATGAAAGATTTTTGTTGTTGTTGTTGTGTGGGTATTCTCAAGTAGTCAAACTCACAAACCATTTTAGTAAGCCAAGGCTCGGAAAATGATCTTTTTTAAAGACACCGCCGTTGTCCACGAGACTACGCGGTTAGGTCGTGTGTGTATGTGTCTGTGTGTATCTGTGACTGTTGGTGTAAGTGATCCCGTGTTGATGTGTGCTGTTGTTATGTGACCACTGTTTAACATTTCAAGTACAGGGTTGACAGACATAACGGGGGAAACGCCACCTTAATATAATCAGTTGGTGTTGATAATCCGTACTTTGCCCCCGCACCCCCCCCCCACAAACAACCGGGGGGGGGGGGAAGGGGACCGGTGTATTATTTTTTAGATCCTCGATTTCCTTCGTTCGGCCTGAATCTCAAATGCATCTCAAATGAATCTCACTTCACACGTGGAAATTAGTTTAGTTATTGTATAGTTTCAATCGGAAAGAAAACTGAAACACCGTTTGATAATCACTGGTCCATGGTGAGCGCGTCTTGGAAGTCTGTGTTGAAGCATATGGTGGACACCTCGACAACGCATTCTAACACTTAATTTTGTTTCTAAAATTATATTATGTTAGAATCAAAATGGTTTTCGGAAATTAAAACAAAAATGTTGATCAGTATTTACCGTTAGTTTTCATAATAATAACAAAGGTTTCCCTTTTTTTTCCGGACACAGTGTATTATAATTTATGAGATTTGCCCCCCCCCCCTTTTTTTTTCTTCCTTTTTTATATGTAATAGCAAGTGATCCCTTTTCATTTGATTCTTATTTCGTAGAGAAATACGGGCCTTTAAATAGATGATATTATCTAAAATATTAGATTTATGAAAGCTGTCCATTTAAATTTAAAGGCCGTACCAATGTCATGGGAAATAATCCACGACAACTTTGTCGTAATTAACGTTTCCCTTTAATTACTAATTAAGCTTATGATGAACACAATTTTTGTATTGAGGGTTTTTTTTCCCTTCTGTCATTTTGACGTGCTATTTGCTAACTACGGAAAATTCACCCGTAAGAATAATGATGTCGAATACAACAGATCAACTCCTTAATGGAAATGATTTACGCGGATTCCTATGCCATTTAGTAATTAGGATTTATGAATAGATTTAATGACCGGACAACTGAAACCTACACGCCGGAGTCGGAGCTGGGAGAACATCACAACTTCAGAAACGGGGGATAAAAAAATTAAATGTAAACATACATATTTCCCAACGGCCTGATTTACAGCACCCACTGCCCGGCCCATCACCTACATCGTTTGCTTTTTTTCCTTTCTTTCAAATTTCTAGCAGAGTTGGTTTATTTAGCTATGGGTCTGACTCTGCCAAGGCCCCCCCCCCCCTCCCCAAACCACATCCGACAGTATATCATGATTGATAAGAAGAAGCGTACCGCCGTCGTCAAAGATCATTCCCTCTGATCGGTTTTTTCCCCCGGAGGTGGGTCGGGGTGGGGGAAAAGAAAAGGAGGGCGGTCATCAACACCAAGTCAAAATCGTCTTGATATAATATATTTCCAACATAACAAACAATAACAAGTTTTTAACTGGTGACTGTGACACTAAGTGAATACCCACCCCACTTACTGTCTCAACACAAATGCCGCCAACAGATGCAAATGAGGCCAATCAACCGTCACCACGGACTATTGAAACGCTAAGTAGCTTAAAAGGTTACCCTGAGACCTACCGACTATCCCCGCTGACCGTTGCCGTAAACATCCGCAAACAGTCGACACTGAGACCTACCAAACATCCCCGCTGACCGTTGCCGTAAACAACCGCCAACAGTAGACCCTGAGACCTACCGAATATCCCCGCTGACCGTTGCCGTAAACATCCGCCAACAGTAGACCCTGAGAACTACCGAATATCCCCGCTGACCGTTGCCGTAAACATCCGCCAACAGTAGACCCGGAGACCTACCGAATATCCCCGCTGAACGTTGCCGTACACACAAGCAAACAGTCGACCCTGACACTTACCTAACATTGTCTACTGCAACGACAAGAAATTAAAAAAAAATCCGCTGAATAAAATTATAGGAAAGTCTCGTGCAACCCCAAGCGCATCGGGATATCTGATTGTTACCCCAACCCGGCAACCCGAGGTACATCCAGTGCACGTGCGGTGGGGTTGGGTGGTGGTGGGGGTGGATACAAGTGTGAACTAGTGAAAGATTAATAACCTTGCCAGTTAAGAACCTCGGTAGGTACTGCCGTCTTCCTTATCTATTTTTTGTCTTCTTAAACCTTTGCTCTGCTCATTAGAGCAGTAGGGAGCAGTAGGGAGCCGCGGGAGGGGGGGGGAGTGCACTCATTACCAACTCATGTCATCATATCTGACGTTGCCTTGTGGACATGGAATTTACATTTATTCATCAAAAGAAGTATCCTGTTGTCTGTGTCTATTCAACCCGCGGTGCATTGTCGTTGGGACGCCTGGTGCAAGACACTTGAAGCAGCGACTTGCTTCGATTCCTTTCTCATTTCTGTTAAACCGCTTGCCACAATCATTTTTTAAAAAAGTATTTTTTTTTTAAAAGAGACGAATGGACATCGCTGTGATGTTGGTGCTGACCCTAAAAAAAATTGTTTTTCCTTTCTGATTTTTTTAAATTGAAAAAAAAAGTCCATATGTTGTAAATGAAAATTTATTTTTGGTCTGTAACATTCTTCTAAATCGAAAATTTTAATTTAATAACCAAGCTGTTTTAAACTTCTTTTTGTTTTAGAGTCGCGACGCACTAACACTTGACCTCGCAACACTTTTACAGTGTTAAGGAAACATACCGGATAGTTTCAGACTTCACGGTGCATTGCTGTTTCAAATTTTGGATACGATGGACGTACAGCGCTAGAGGGAACTTACACCAACGGGCTCTGATTGTAGAGTAGTTTATGAACTGATTAGGCCGCTAGTGATTGTCCAGTCAGTAATTGGGAACTCATTAGGCAGCAAATGATTGTCCAGTCAGTAAGTGGGAACTGATTAGGCCGCTAGTAATTGCCCAGTCAGTAAGTAGGAACTGATTAGGCCACTAGCAATTTTCCAGTCAGTAAGTAGAAACTGATTAGGCCGCTAGTAATTTTCCAGTCAGTAAGTTGGAACTGATTAGGCCGCTAGTGATTGTCCAGTCAGTAATTGGGAACTCATTAGGCAGCAAATGATTGTCCAGTCAGTAAGTGGGAACTGATTAGGCCGCTAGTAATTGCCCAGTCAGTAAGTAGGAACTGATTAGGCCACTAGCAATTTTCCAGTCAGTAAGTAGAAACTGATTAGGCCGCTAGTAATTTTCCAGTCAGTAAGTTGGAACTGATTAGGCCGCTAGTAATTTTCCAGTCAGTAAGTAGAAACTGTTTAGGCCGCTAGTAATTGTCCAGTCTGTAGGTAGACACAGATAAGGCCGCTAGTAATTTTCCAGTCAGTAAGTAGGAACTGATTAGGCCGCTAGTAATTTTCCAGTCAGTAAGTAGGAATTGATTAGGCTGCTGGTAACTGTCCAGTCAGTAAGTGGGAACTGATAAGGCCACTAGCAACTGTCCAGTCCGTAGATAGGGACGATTCAATCTACGTCTGGATCAATTGTCTGCTATTGAGTGCTAATATTACTTGGTTACCGGAAATTTAATCAAAAGAAATTTCATCGATGGAAAATTTATCGACGGTAATTTGATCGAACGGAAGTTTGGTCGAATCTTTTTTTCAGTTCAGACGTTAAAATGTTCGTCAAATTTCTTTTTCAACACACTATACTATATAGTAAAACAAAATAATGCGTTCAAAAAGAAATTTGACGCAAAATTTTAACGTTTAAACTAAAAAAACGATTCGACCAAATTTCCGTTCGATCAAATTTCCGTCGATCAATTTTCCGTCGACGAAATTTCTTTCGATCAAATTTCCGGATACGATATTACTTAAGTGAGTTCTCAACCCAGCAATGAAGAGCCCATATGATTAAAAAAAATAATGATTTGATATGCATCAACGAAATGATATCGCATCTTTATGACAAGTTTGACACCAAGGCAATTATCACATTAACGTTGTAGGAACAGCTGTAAGAAGGCAACTTAATTTTGGGACCAGCTGTAACAAAGTGACAACTTTAACGCTAGGACATCTTATCACATGTAGGACAACCCTTAGGGAAGTGATTAATTCAACACTATGGCTTCTTATAGCGTCTTATAGCATCTTATAGCATCTACGCTACATGACCAGCTGTCTTGCTATCTGCATTGAACCGCGACGTCGGCTGTCGTTAACATGCAAATATATGAATGCACACTACAATGGTTTCACGAAACAAGACAATAAAAATCCATCTATTTAATATAATGAGCTATTCCCCAATGCTGATTACAAAGTCATAATATAATGAGCTATTCCCCAATGCTGATTACAAAGTCATAATATAATGAGCTATTCCCCAATGCTGAGTACAAAGTCATAATATAATGAGCTATTCCCCAATGCTGAGTACAAAGTCATAATATAATGAGCTATTCCCCAATGCTGATTACAAAGTCATAATATAATGAGCTATTCCTCCCTGATGATTACAAAGTCGGCCTACTGATATTTTATGATAATTTTATTTTAAAATGTGTTGTGAGTTCAAGTAACTCAAGACTGTATAAATGATCTATTAGATTAATCTATTAACATGATACACAAGGAAGGTGAATAATGGTGGTTTATTATTCAAG
Organism: Omphiscola glabra; assembly: GCA_964017045.1. Lineage (NCBI taxonomy): Eukaryota > Metazoa > Mollusca > Gastropoda > Lymnaeidae > Omphiscola > Omphiscola glabra. The sequence continues at coordinate 47,234,679 of OZ024794.1, read as the reverse complement.
GACCTTCAAAATAGACGTGGCCGAGGATCGTGTGACTGACAGTTGTTAATGTTTAGTTTAAAAACTGAAGAAATTCCGGCCGTAAAGATCTATAGCTTCTTAATTTATTCTTAGAATTCTGTAAAATAATAGAAAACGAAAGGAAGAGACGAAGAAAAAGGAAAATATCGTAAAAAAAGACATTTATATTACAAGTTATTTAAATTGACAAACATCTGAATTGTAATATAAACTAGCAGATAAGCCCGGTGGATTACTGTGGATTACTAATGTTTCAAAGTTCATCGAAAAGTATGACAATCACACGTGGAATAACTCTATTATACGTTATTCAATGTAGCATTGAATTAGCAGACGCAACACGAGTATCCAAGGGCATAGACAATAATCCAGTAATAATGTTTAATTCTTGAAGAAGTTCTGTTGCGGGCTTTAGCTTATCTGAGAAGTACATGGTTTTTGCACCCCCGTATCTTTGTGAGACGTGAAGGGCGTCCAGTAAAATATCAATTTGGTTATGTTCGCTAATATCCCGTACCTTTTTTAAGCACGGAGATACTGAGGTGCTCAATCAGTGAGTTAACCATACACAATATTTAGAAACTCTCCTATCACAATTATAAACTCGAACATGCGGTGTCTATGTCAGACTTAACCACGTGGCAGTAAATTAAATACAATGATATGACTGTCTGGATTTCACGAGCGCGCACACCAGGTCGATCTAAGACTCAGGGCATGACAGTACGACTAGCCCGGGCATTAGGAAGCATAACCGTTAATTGGATACTGGTGTACACGCCAAGTGTATGTGAGACATTGCACTTTTCAGCGTGTGTAAGTAGGACTATATCAATTAAATGTGTTAGTCTTAGTCGCACGCACACGTGGGTCTGTAAAAGACATGGCACGTGGCCATATATTTAGCTATGACGATATCGTTGCTAACGGGTACATCCAATGACAGACATATTTAACATGATCAACGATGACCTGGAATCGCCTATTAAAAGAAGCATAACAAAATGTACTCTACAAAATAAGGTAACAAAAATGGGCATGTCTACTTACAGAACGGCCAGATAAAGGATGTGAAATAACTATATATATAAATTTATTTAAAAGAATGCTGTTTGCTACAAATATGAACTCCAAATGCATTCGAGCCTGCCATACGTAGCACACACAAGGAAACAATGATG